>JANAVB010005798.1:9037818-9515103 GCA_029216955.1 Iris pallida
CACCAATGTTGATGTTGAGTCACAAGCTGGCGGCAGGTTGACGATTTCTATTACTGCCTTGGGGATTGGGGCTACGCCGTCTGGGATTTCTGTGGGAGAAAAGTCACAAAATTGAAGCGAGATCATGTTAGAAGATACGACCTTGTCTTCAGCTTCGAGGTTGATTACCTGGTTATCGATAAGTTGTTGTATCTTCTTCTTCAGGATGATGCAATCCTTGGTAGGGTGGTGCACGTACTGATGATAAAGACAGTACTTGGGATCGTTGAGTTGGTTTGCCTCCGTAGGACGTCGTGGTCGAGGCAATGTTAGTTTATTATCCTTTATCAATGTGTAAAAAATGGTAATAACATCATCTTCTTCAAAGAAGAAAGTCTCCTTGGGTTTGTCAGGAGCACCCTAAGAATTGAAAGCTCCTTTGGAAGTGTCGACCTTCAAGACTTCTTTCCCTTTACCCCCACGGATATAGATAGTTTGGGGGTGCTTGCTTTTGTCTTCAGATTTGGGTGTCTTCAACCCCAGTAATTCCAGATTAGGGACGTCATTTTCTGCAGCATCAGCAGCCCCGATGAAAGCGGGCCATGTATCATACTTATGTATACCCAGACAGAACTTTACTGTAGGAAGGAAGTTATGGCGACAAGTATCCATAAGCTCTGAGTCTGGTATACCGAAGGACATCTTCAATGCTAGTCGCCTGAAGCGTTCGATGAAAGCAATAACAGACTCAGTCCTCCTTTTCTTGGTCTCGATGAGGGTGGACATACTAACATGCATGCCACTCTCATAAAACTTGTTGAGGAATAACCTCTCCAAGTCTTTAAAGGAATTAATACAACCGTCAGGCATACTACAGAACCATTCAAATGCTATCCCCTACAAGGTGCTAATAAATAGATTTGACAAGAACGGATCATCCCTTGGTAAGTACAGAGTCTGAGTATTGAAGTATGTCATGTGTTAGCAAGGAGAAGTCATCCCGTCAAATGAATTTAGCGTCAGTGGCTTGTAATTACGAAGGCAAGTAGCATTCTCCCATTCAGGAGGATAATGTTGAGATATCCCCATCTTCTGAAGCTCATCTTGGTGTGAGATGGTATCGAAACAGGCAACAAGTGAATCAATTGCATCCTGCTGATTCAGCAGATATTGAGAAACGGCTGCTGTACGGTTGTCAGGCATCGTTGGCGAAGGACCACCCCTAACATTTACGAGATTTGGAGGAGGCGCAACGGAATGATAATCCTTTTGTAGTAAGGAGGGTTGTTGCTATGAGCCGAACTAGCGCGTGCTGAGACGTTCGGTTGAGGTAGAGGAACAGCCCCAGCAGTTTAGACTGCCATGATACTGGTAAGCATATCAGTGATCTTGGCAAATGTTATTTCAAGAATCTCTAGTCGCTTGTTGGTCTGATGACTGGCTTCTTTAAGTCTTTCTCCATCCTCCATGTACGTAGATAACATGCGAGGATGAATAGAGGAGATGGTACAATTAGTGCTGATCTTGTCTATCTCTGAGTTGAAAAGACCCTCGTCTTCAGGCAGGGGAGGTAGATAGTCACCATCGGACTCGAAAAGATCATCGTCATGTGGATGGCTACCCCCAGTATGAAGGTCGTTTGCTTCAGATTTTGAGGAAATACTACCCCCAGCTGAAGGATCATCACCCCCAGCTTGGGAGTCCTCGTCATCTATACGGAATCTCGTCCTTGACCGAGTACCCATATAGACTCCTTCAGATGTAACAGCTCCCTAACTATCTGTTGGCAGACTTCTTCTTCTTCTGTTCGCAGAACTGAGAGAAAACGTTGGGTTAGTGGTCCACCTTCTTTGATTTGGGCCCTCGTAAGGAGGACCCCATGAAGCCATATTGGATGAAACACAAAGCAGCTTTTCATCATCAGAGCGATGCAGTCGTCGAAACACGGACTGCCTCTGACGCACTTTCATTACTTTGGAGCAACAACAGTTGATGACAATACTGGTGCACGGATGTACGCCATAAATTGTAGTACCCTCCCTCGCTTATACTTATGATTTATCATCTCGCGTAAATCGGCGGAATAGAGTTTACCTTAAAACCCATGTCACATGCATCGCCGAGCTTTGCATATGGGTTCGTAAGGGGAGTTGGTGCATCCGGACTTAGTTCATGTGCAGGGGCAACCCCCACACCTAAGTTCCGTAATGACCTTGAAGACAGCCCCGTGCTATGCACGGTCGGGTCTGTCTTTTTGCTGTGGGTGCATAGACCCTGGAGCATGCCCTTGGGCTAATGCTTTTCTGAAGTCTTGGCAGCATGCCTGGCCCTCCTGGATGTGGGCACGTAGAATGGGTCACCAGAGCCTGGACGCATAGCCCTGGGCATATGGCCCTGGGCGCATAGCCTATCGAAGACAGAAATCCTCGGGCTAGAGTTACGCGCCCACATACTGCCTTGGGCGCATGACTCTGGTCGTATGCTTTAGAAAATAGCGTTGTTTTCTTCCAGTTTTGTCTTCTTTGTTTGTGAGCCTTGCTGAGTTTGTCCAGAGCGTCGAACACTTCGATTCTTGGCATCATAGTGTTTTTTTTCCAAGTTTCGACTGTTGAACACTTGTTGTTGGTTGCACAAGAGGAAAGTCGCTGGGCTAGTAGAGCCCGGACCGATATGCGCCTTCTTCATGTCAGGAGCCTCTGTGACAGAGCTATGCGCCCACAGGGGAGCTCTATGCACCCACGTGGAAGTCCTATGCGCCCATGTGACAGAGTTCTTTGGTTGCATATCTTCTGCGACACTGGCAGGATATGCACCACGAGCCTTCGGAAGCCAAGTCTTGTGAGACTTGTTTGGCTTCACTGATTTTGAGGGAGTAGAACCATCCCTCGAGAGCATCTCTTTGAATGCCTGTTGATCGAACTTTATGATCAACATCTTCTGAGTGCTCCCAATTTTATTGGTATCCGATTGCGTCACCACCTTCTCGTCAGAGGAAAAGATAGTCCCCAGCAGAGTCGCCATTTTTGTGGACACACACAAAAAAGAAGAAGAAACGCTATTTTTCTTATTGGCGTAAGGCACCACAAATCGAGTACGCTTGAGAGATCTTGCACTGAAGATCCCCGAGTACAAAAGAATTCTGGGGAATGGGACGATGGAGATCGAGCGACAGTTGCTCCTTTACTCCGTTGACACTCCGATTATAAAAGTAGGAAAAAACCTAAGAAAATTGCTAACTCTCAGCTCACTGGCAAGAAAGGCAGCAATTTGGTTCTTGAAATGCTCTCTGTTCTTTCTATTTTTGAAGAGGTATGAGACCCTTATTTACAGTCGTTTTGCACTAAAATGAATTTTATGCGACCACAGGTAGAAAATACACTGATTTCACTGTAGACGCATAACACTCCTTTGGGCGCATAGGGTGTAGGCGTATGGACACTGGATGATCGTGGGTTGACGTGGCCGGATGCTTCGGTGCATGATTGCTCGTGGAGACTGACGTGGCCACATGCTTCGGTGCACGATTGATCGTGGATGTTGACTGAGTCGTAGGGATCTGCTGCCTTGGGTGCATAGTATGGGAGTAAGTTTATGCACCCACACTTGGGTGCATGTTTGATCTGCATGAAAACAATGTGGGCGTATAGCTCCTCTTCGATCATGTGGGCGCATAGCTCCTCTTCGATCATGTGGGCGCATAGCTCCTCTTCGATCATGTGGGCACATAGCCCCTCTTCAATCATGTGGGCGCATAGACTCTCTTTGGTTCTGTGGGCGCATAGCACCCTTTTGGTTATGTGGGTGCATAGCTTCTGTTGTCTTCTTCATGTTGGATACATAGTCTTATATTTTTCGTGCTTCTACATTATTCCTAACCACTATCAAGCACAAAGGAAAGTATATAATAGAGGCAGAAGGAATCAAACAAGATGAGAAGGGGTCAAGAAAGGAGATCAAACATGTGGATAAGATCCTAGACTCTAATCCTATACGCAGGCTTGCTTGGTATGGTAAAGTAACCAAATAATTTATCTTGACCTGCATGCGTCATCACAAAAAATATGTAACGCCCAAGTCCCAAAATACGTAGGACTAGGAACGTAGGCATGCCAGCCGTATAATAAATATACGTAAGCTATAAATACAGTAAAACCAAGGCTAACTGATCTCATCCACAAAATAAAAGAATAAAAGACATCATATAATCAACTATGAATTGTCATTGGTACATGTTGTTGGGCGGAGACAAATCCTCTACCAACTATGAAAAGAAATACATAACAAAAGAAAGAGTTTGTCGAGCGAAGTAAGGGACGATCCAAGAGCAATCATCTTCGAAAGAATAGAGATGATCACGGCCTTGGCTAGAACACCTGCGAAAAGACAAGATCACATACTTGGAGAGATCACCAGGTCCTCAGATGGACGTAATAAGACACATAATATCATGCCATAAACTGAATATAAACTGCTCAATAATAAGTCAAATCGGATCAAAACATGGTCCAATACTCCATCCTTGAACTAGCGTACCATCCTTCCAACCAAACAAGGACATAAGATGGCACCCTAATCCACGATGAAGTATCTTTCCATGCTATGCATCCAATATAGTATCCGGACCACAACAAGGTTCAGTACCTTTTTATCGGAGTAGTTAACCACACCTACAACCAAACAAGGATAATATGTGGCAAACTAGTCCGCGACAAGTTAATGTTCCAAGCTGCGATCAGATATAAGTACCCAAACTGAAGGTACCTATATCTAACGGATAAGGGTTACCTAACCACTCAAAGTGTAATACAATCGAGAATAGTGCATGGTCGCATAACCTCCAAGTCAAGTCAAGATAAAGCAATACAATACAATACTCAGTAGCGAGTCTAAACACTATATACCATTCCTCAGTATCGAGCGAGTCTATAGTATATACTCTACCTATCTTTTCTCAGTGTCGAGCAAGTCTACAATATATAGGGAGGAGGTCAACGCCACTTGTATTCTTCCCGTCTAATGCTCTAACTCTAATAACTACTAGTCTTCTATCATGCAATCCTAATAGTAGTTATAGCCTAATGAACGTCCTTACGTATCGGTGGCCAATCGACCATGCAAGTACGAGACCTATATACGACTCGTTACTAGTGGAAAACATGTGTCAAGGCCAATGATTGCAGGTAGTCTATCTAATATAGGTTTAATGGGCATAAAAAAGTGCAAGCAACAGGAAATATAAATAAGTAGTAGAATTACATAAAGATAAAACTATTTAGCACAGTTTGTCTTGCAAAAAATAAATAGAAAATAAATGCATGCAATATATAAGCTAAAGTACATAGAAAGTTGATGGCAAGGTATCTTGCTTGAGGTCCTTGCTGATGAAATCGATAATCCTGTTGGGTACAGAATAATCACATGGCTACACAAGATGAACTCAGACGATAGGACAAACTTCTAAAATAAAAACAAAAAATAAAATATTTTGGAAAATTTCTGGGAAAAATATAGGATGTGTATTTTTTCGTCAACATTCCAAACTTCAAACGCTTCATGATTCTGACTCCTGGTTCTCCTAGGAATCTCAAAAACACTAAAACGTGTCAGATTTCAGTCAACTGGCACTACACAAATTTTCCAAAAAATTAAGTTCAGCATTTAAGAAAAGAAAATTTATATTCAAAAAATATACCTCAATACTATTCCAACAAAAAAACTGGAGGTCAGACAGAGTCCGGAGTTGGGAGTTATGGTCATTCGAAGTTGCTACAACCTTTGAAAATTGAGGCTGAATTTATGACGAATTTTGGGCTTAGTTATGACGAAACAAAAGAGAAATTTTGACAATAATGATTTGGGAGATGATTTTATTCGTAGATTCGATAGATATATATAACGGCTAGCAATTAGCTAATTATGATAAGATTAGAATGAAATCAATATGGATAATTAGGATTACCAACTAATTTGGATAGGAATATGATTGGTTTAAATATGAAACGATCTAATTAATGCTAGATATGATTCCAATAGGATAAGAATTTCTAACGGATAATTCTTTCCATAAATTTAAATCAAATAAATTATTTAAAAATAAATCAATTTGGTTGCAATATTTTAAATGATCACCATAATAATTTTAAGTATTATTCTATATTATCAAATAATTTAAATCATATGAATACAAATCCAAATCAAACTCAACATAATAAATTTAAAGTAATATTTAATATTTACCAAAATAATTTAAATCATATAATAGATAAATCTTTAAATCAAATAACATTTCAAATCTAGATTAGACAAATCGTAATGCCACAATTAGTCATCGTAAGTATTTAAACAATATTTAAATTATCAACATAATTTAAAGTATAGTTGATAATCATCAAGATAATTTAAATAAATTCAAATATAATCAAATAACTTATTATCATATCAAAATAATATCCGATGTCATCAAATATTATAAAACTTACTTTTATAAAACCAAATCTTTATTTAAAGATAAATGGACAAAAACCTTTTATCGCTAAATTTTTTTTAAAACCAATTTTTAGAAGACCAAATATAATAACAACATATTTTGTATTTCAAATAACAAAATTCGAGAGCAATTTTTTTTAGAAACATTATTTCAAACCATTAATTTAAAACTAGTTTTTGATAACAAAAAGAGTCACAAAATATCTTTTACAAAATTTTGACAAAAATTACCACAATAATTAAAATAAATAGAAATACTTTTTTTTAAAAATTCGGAAAGTGGAGTTACAAATCTACCCACCTTAGAAAATTTGTCCTCAAAATTTAATGACTACTAGGATAGACGGACTTGGTTGATTGGTAAAAAGATAGTAAGAATTTGTGATAAGAGAAAATAGATGGAAGGGAAAAGAGAATTTCTTTAATAAGATCATTAGTCAATTTGGGTGGAAATAGAAGAAGTGAATGGATACGGCTTGGTGTGCAATGACATGATTTGTAGGTGGATAAAAATTGGAGAAAATTTTGTGTGGAGAAAATAATGGCAAGCTAACATATAAATAGGGTGAAAATCTTGGTTAGATAAGGATTTTGATTGTTTAAACCCCGCTAGATAATTCATAATTAATTTAACCATTTTTTAAAACCAATTCAACAAATCCATAAAAAAACTAGATATTCTTGATCTTTATTTTAAACTTTTTAAATCAAAATTAGAAAAATTAATTTTCCAATTTAAATTATCATGATAATTAAATAAATAAACCTAACAAATTTTCAATTATCTTTTTATAAATAGTAAAAATACAATAATAATTAATTTTGAAATTTATGATAATAAATACTTAAATAGTTGAAAGATCTCTTTGCAAACAAATAAAATAAATTAAAATTAGTTTTTAAAAATCAAAATATACATGAATTTAACTTCATGTACCTCACATGCGAATAGAAATATTATTTACAAAAATATTTTTTTCTAACTTATCATAAATACTTGTATAGCAAGTAAAAATGCTTTTACGTAGTAGCAAAATAAAATAAGGTTCGAAGAATCTATGGCATATACAAATATTTACCTGCTACGATATTGATCCACAATAGTTATTTCCTACAAAAATATTTGTAATTAAAACTTTTGTAGAAAGAATTTTAAATACTTCGTATATACGGATTCGCGCTAGACTTATGAATACCAACATAAAATAATTATCAAAATAAAAAAAAATTATAGAAATTTTAGGGGGTTTACAATAGGTTTTAAAGCTCATATATATATACTCTCTCGAAAGTTAGGGTTCTCCACAAAATACTCCATCGATCTAGCATCCCAACTCGATTCCTCCGACATGAGCGTCCCTGACATCCTCGCGCACGCCCACAGTCGCCCGCACATCGCAGTCGACGTCCGGAGCACCCCAAACCAGCCGGCCGACCGACCAAGACAAAGGATACTTTGTTCCGAGCCGACAGTTGGTACCCCCTTTTCGAGTTCATTTTCTCCGCTACTAATCTATCAAATTTCGATCGATCAGTTCCTTTGTATAGACAACATACCCAGCTATAAACTCCATCAATTAGAAAAATTTCTAATGCCTCGGATTCTCTGAGAAATTTACGGGAAGATCGACAAAAAAATCTGTTCCTAAACAGAGTCTAAATAGTCCCCGACATCCGATTTAGAAGGCATATCATTACTAAACCGTCGACCAATTTAAGAATCTAATTGAACAAGTTTTTAGTTAACATATAGGAGATCAAAATCCTTACGATAAGTTTATTTTTCCTCTATTTTATAGAAATTTATTTACTGTTAAAAACTAAGAAAAATTAGTTTTAAAAACTGTAGAATTTTAGAAAATTTTCCCGATACGGCGTGCGCCCCGACAAACCGGGAGACTTGGTCACAAACGATAAGCATCGAAAGGCGCGTATGGATGTTGTCGACATACAGGAACTGATGGAATTCGATTTCGTTGTGCGTGCGTGACGAAATTCATGCGTATCCGTCAAGATACCCCGTATCGACCACTTTACAAACTAGGCCATAACTTCGTATTCAGTCGTCGATTCGAGATAAAACTTGTGCCAACAGGACCGTATCGATTTTCTGGTCCTGTATGTCAAGTTTAGTCCGATTCTGAGCAGCTCGACCGGAATGCCTTATTGGCGGGCCCGCGACCCGATCCAACGGGCGAATTTGTGCACGGCCCGCTGAAATTCAACTTTGGACGTACGGTTTGGTTTGTCTCCTCGAACCGGACCCGTAGACATGTAATTTGACGACTTTAGAGACCATAGGTACTGGCACGCTTTTTGGTTCAAAATGGGTACAACGACGGATATCGTTTTGACCCGAAATTACGGTTTCCTGTGTCCAGAATTGGACTTTTGGGTAGGCGTTTCTGGACATGTCTTTTACACCAAGAACGTTCTTGATGTTTGTTTCATCATCCGAAGCCGTTTGCGAATTGTGACTTTTATTTGCTGACGATTGTGACTTTTGGACTTGCCATTTTCACACCACCAAGCAAGATACCTTGCCACCGTACTCTGTGATTACTTTATTTTATTTTTTAGTTATTTTATATTTAGTTTCATATATATATGTTGTACATTTTATATCACTGTATGCCCAAGTCACACTTAGGTGCAAGCGACTGTATCGGTCATTTTACTTGCTTTTGTTCTATTTTCTTGTATTGACTTAGCTTAGTGACCACCCATTGATGATGAGGTATTGGTATATCTCTTATGGCCTTGACACATGCTTTACCACGTGTTGTGAGTTACATATAGGACACGTACTCGCGTAGTCGGCTGGCCACCGATACGTATGAGATGTGCGACGGTTAGGAGTAACTGCCAATAGAATTGCATGCTAGTAGACTTGAAAGTTACTAGAGGTTCATATGAGTCATGGAGATGACGATACTAGGCATTGGGTGGGGAGAACAATACTTGACGTATGGGCTACTATTATACTTTCCCTTGTAATCCGGAAGCTCCGCTGGAGATACGGGTATGATTATCCACTCAGGTTAGCCACTGACGTTCTTAAACGTTATGCGCTTGGTCACTAGTGCCCGAGAGGGGAATATACTAGTTTTTATTATCAGCCAGGGCCCATGCGTCGAAGGACTGTATCTCAATTGCATGTTCACAGTAGAACGGTTAGGAACCCTATTGCATGTATCAGTTTATTCCTATTATATATCATAGTTTATTTCAGTATGTTGTTTTTTTGTATCTTGTTACATCCCTCTGAGGATCTGGTGATCTCTCTAGGTGTGTGCTTTTCATGATTTTCACCGGTGCTCTAGCCAAGATCGTGGTCTTCCCTTTTTATCGAGGAGGCTTGCTTTTGGATCGTCCATTGCTATTTTTATCTATCCTTTCCATGTATTGTTCTTCTCATTTAAATGGTTGGTAGTGGATCTGTCTCCGCCCAACTTTTGTATAATTGATAAATTTATAGTTGGTTTTTATTAAACAATTATTTTCTTATGGCAGATGAGATTAGTTGTCATGAATTACTGCATTTTATAGCTTATGTATACATACGAGGATTCCTCATATTAGAGTATACTTCGTATGTATGCAGCTGGCATGTCTACGTACTTAGTCCTAAGTATTTTGGGACTGGGGCGTTACAGCAGATTATTTGCCACGAATCGCATTCAGAACGCGGCATCAACCACCTACAATCCGACAGCAAACAGATTAGCTGAGGCTTTCAATAAAACTATCGTCAAGCTACTGAAAAAGGTAAGTGTCATCTAACAAATACGACTAGGAAAAAAACTTGAGCGAATGCCTTTGGGCCTACCAAACAACTGTACAGACTCCGACGGGCAACACACCATTCTCCCCGGTCTATGGGAGTGAAGAAGTATTGCCTTTGGAGATCCAGATCCCCTCACTCCGAGTGGCGATCACAAACCAGCTGAAGGAGGAAGACAATCAATATCGTAGTCTACAAAAGTCGGAGGCGCTGGACGAAAAATGCCTCTTGGCTCAACAGCGCATCGAACTCTGTCAAGCACGTATTTTATAGGCTTTCAACAAAAATGTCAAAAAAAGGACCTTCCAAGTAGGCGGCCTGGTTCTGGCAGTCAGAAGGCCAATGGTAATGACTCACAAGACACTGGGAGTGTTTGAACCTAAATGGGAAGGACCCTTCATCATAGAGACGGTATACTCTAACGGTGCTTACGGCCTCGCGAAACCTAACGGGGACTTGTTCATGATGCCGATCAACGACAAGTTCCTAAAGAAGTACTATTCTTGAAACCTTTCAACATGTACTTCCTTCTTCCCAGCAAGAGAATGTATGAATTCGACAACCGAGTTCACTCCCCTTCTTTTGTCGATCATATGCTTCTGGGGCCCAGTTGTTCTATTACATTTTCTCTCCAGTAGAAGAACAACCATATCCATATCACCTCTGAGTTGCTTCTCTACACCCTACAAGGGTAAATCTTACATTTCATAAGATGTTTACCACGTCCACATTACCTATGAGTAAACATCCTATCCAACAACCCCCGCGTTGTTTCAACTCAAGCATAGAACATCCACGTCCATATCACTTCTAAGTTATTCTATGTATCCCCATCGAGTTCATTCCTACCACGTCCATATCACCTCTGAGTAGGAAAACTCCACCATTAGCCCCATATTTACTACGTTCATATCATCTCTGAGTAAATATGTCGGTTCCCCCCTCTCAACTTATTATCTATACCTAGAAACTAAGGTACGCAAAAAATAATAGGTCCACAAAAATCACAAGTTCATCACAAAAGTGAACAAAGCAATAGTTCTTTATTTCTTCATCTAATAAGGGGTAAAGGAATACATTTGCAAAAGAAAAGAAAAGAGAAACATCTGCTTCTCAAACTGAAAGCAACAAAAAGGACGAAGGAACTAAGGGTCAGCGGACAACTCATCAATACGGCGCCTCAAAGCTTCAGCCCTGGTCTCCACAGTCGCCAAAATACGGCGCTCAGCTTTATGATGCATCGTCTGCCTGGCCTCAGAGGCGAGATCAGCTTCATGTTTGGCATCCAATTTTTTTTTCTGACGGAGCAAGAAAGCCACATGGTGAGTGAAATTCACCATTTCTTCCTTAAGCTGGATATGTTCAGCCTATGCCTGTTCAAAATCAACCAGAAGTTGAGTCCGCTGCTTCTGGAAAAGGCGAATCTTGGCATCAACTTCCTCTATGCTAGCGTTCAAAGATTCTCGCATATTGGCCTTCTCTTCCATAGACGAGGACAATCTCTGCTACTTGGCCTCAGCATCGGCCAGCTCTTGTTTCTAGATAGTCATGATGTCGGAGTAGGCTGATTCAACCTCAGCCACTAGCTTATTCTGATCCTCCTCTATTAAAGCGAAAAAATCATTCCTACGAATGTTTTGGAGCTCAGTAAGGTGATGATTGAGCTCAGCAACAGAAGCCTTAAAGATCTCAGCCATGTGGTCGTGGCCCTGATGAGATCGGATCAACCCGATGTACGGGATCTCTATTACCTTCGCATTCGTAAAACTCCCACCTTGATCCAGTACAGAAGACACTCCTCTCCTTAACATCTTGTATACAGCCTCAACGATGAACTTTATGTATTCATCTGCGTCAGCCAATACTTGAGGCGTCACAGCAGGAGCTATTGGAGTCACCACGTGAGTCGGAAAAGCAGTTAAATCTGCAGATGCCGTCATGCCCTGGCCTAACGATGTAGCCACTACCTGGCTCATAGAACCTTCAGCGACCGTGCCTTCAAGGTTCAAGATCGGGGCCTCAATATTTGTAGCCTCCGTCTCCGACGATGTCGACAGGACCACCAACTACCGGAGCCGAGTCGCTCGAGGAACGCAACACTGTCCCCCAAGTAGAAGGAACGGAGGGGGATTCCTCCATCATAGGGCCCTTGCCCTTATCAGAACCGACCCCGGAGGGTCCACCAACATCCGGATCCGCCGTAACAGACCCAAAAGCAACATCGACAGCTGAGGCAAATCCTTCCACCCCTGACGGGAGGACAAGATTGGTATCTGGGGGTAGAATGGATGCTTCTGTCTCTTTTTCAATCAAGACAGGAGTTGGACTCGGCAAGTAAGTCGTTTCTCCCTCATCAGCACCTGTCTCCAGAACAGGAGTAGGGCTCGGCAGATGAGTCATCCCTTCCACCTCAGTCCCTATCACTGGGGTAGGAGTAGGGCTCGGCAACGAAGTTTTCTGCAAAGCCGATTCCTCTATATCTCGACTAGGAGAAGACTCAGCCGCCAACTCCCTAATCTTTTCTTCTCCGCCCGTCATGGAGTCTTTTTCAACATTTTCAACATCTTCTTTGGGGACATCATCCGGAGAAGACGAGTCCCACTCACCCTCCTCACTCGGAGGGTCTTGCATGGTAACTTCCTTCGGGGCCTCCACAATAGTCTTTGGGGCTCCCATGGTTGTCTGCTTCACCGCCTGTGAAGACTCTGCTTCATTCCCCCGAACAGTCGACGGGGATGGTTCAATGTTCTTGGACGCCACTACATCAACGATGTCGCCTCCAGCATGGTCCAAAGTGGCCAGAACTTCTACTTGAACAACATCATCTGAAGTCTCCTCCACAGGAGATGGCACAATTGGAGGAATACGCTCGTCAGACGAGCTCGCCACTTCCTTCGGTCTACCCGAACATGGCCTCAAAGACCGGGGTTTCTTCTTTGGCACTTCCTGCAAAGGGAAGATGAATAAGCAGAAAAAGGAAGATCGAGTCGGACTGGTATTAATCTACTTACCAACGCAGGAATGGGCTCTGCTGGCACTGCCGAAGGCAATACTGCATTTCCCGATTTAGTTGCCAGCGTCTTCCTGGGCTTCTTGGGCACATAAGAATCTGTCTCTTTCGAAGCACGCCTCTTCAGTTGGCTTGCCGCAGGTTCCTCCTGTGAACCCTCTGCCGGTGCTGTGGGGGCAGCCTTAAAAGCTGCAACGTCGGGTGGACGATACGTCCGAGCCTTTGTAAGCATATTTTTCGATGCCTCGAGTTGTGTCCCAACAATGAAACTGGTCTCCCTATCATACCCAGGAGATACAACACTCATCAGACAATAGAACTTAACGGCAAAAAACAAGATGTGCGACCGGGGATTGTGAACTGGTATCATGAATCGCACTCCAGTACACCCAGCGTTGTAATACTTCCAACCCTAGGCTCCATCTAACAAACTTCCAACAAACCCCAAGCAATTACTTGGGTTTCTCAACATCAGCTGGGTGTAGCCGAATTGGCGTGCAAAATGGCTCGGCAGATACGGCTCTAGGAAACAATAATTCCTATTCCGGTACACCAAGTGTGAAGGCCGGATACTCTGCAACCAGCGAAACCTCCACACCAGCAGAGTAATGGCAACCTCGCTAGAGTCCTCCAGCTCTTCATCTGCTTCAAAATTCAATAAAACTGGGCCAACTTTGGTGATATCCCACACCTGGAGGTGGGACAAAACCTTCCTATAAACGGGGACACCCGTATGCAGCCACTTCCTTCTATAGTAGCGACGGATAAAGACATTGTCGGCAACATGTCCCTCTTATGTGCTGGGGCTCATCACATTAGGATGATACAAGATCATCCATCCCATCAGATAATGAAAAGACAGCTCTACACGAGGGAAGTTATCCTTTCTTTCCCTCGAGTGAACTACATCATCTGCAAACTCCCTAAAATCCTGCATCAGGTTGCACACCATCGCGAGAAGCAAAGGTAAAGGGCGACCGAAGACCAACTTCACAACAGGCAAGATGAGGTTTTTAGTCACCCTCTCCACAGAACCAGATCCACCGAAAAACACGTAGTGTCGAAGCCATATCATCAGATAGGCCGTCAGTACTGTCTTTGGAGACATTCTATGGACACAATGCCAGAAACAACTATAAATATGGTCGGACGGCTTGTTGTCCTCATTTTTATGAGGATTTTGCTCACCAAGCCTGGTCATCTTAGCAAGTACCTCCGCATGAGTGAGCCCTGGTGGAGTAACAAACCGAACCATCGATGGGCCCCTTTCGTCTTGATTGAAGACATAGTTTCCCCAAGCAGTCATATGAGGTTGTGCCTTACCTTTATCCCTATGTTGGTTCAAGTAATGGTGACTCACCATCTCTTTGAAGACCGTTATCATTTTGAGATCCTTCTCTTCCAAAGTAAGGAGTTCCCCATTCATCGGAAAATACTCCTCATAGGGTTCAGATTCCCAAGGCAGCTTTGAGACCTCATACATCTCATGAAGTGCCAATCTAACTCCCCTCCAGGCGTGCAAAAGGTACCGGTGTGAGAATTGTACAGCTCCATGAGAGCAAGGAACATGGGCCAGTTTATCTCTATGCCCGCCTGAGTGGCACGGAGAGCAGCAATCAAACTGATATCCTTGAGTTCATTATTAAACTTCGACAAAATCCAGAGTGTTAAATCATCCCACTTCTGTACATAGTGGCACAAACCTTCGACCTGAAACTCCCTTTTCGGGTACAAAATCTTGGCTGCCATCATACGATTAACAAAAGTCAAGGCACTAAAGGTAAAGGTATTGGGAGGAACGTCAATATATGCGCTCCCAAGACGCAGATTCAAAGGCTCATTGATGCAAAGGTCCTCTCGCTTGACTACGAGGAGAAAACGGTCACCGCCAACAAGGTTGTAGAAGCATGAAATTTCAGGCGCATCTTAAAGCCAGAATTCCTATGCACTATGTGCCCCAAAATGACATGCGTCGAGGAAACTTAACAGAGCACTTGGCACAACAAGACAGCAAAGAGAAGTAGGCGCATGAAGAAAGTCTATTACAAGACCTAAAACTCTTTGTAACAAAAAAAAAAACTACAAAATCCTGAAAGCTACAGCCAAGCGCATCACTCTGGTGTCTCAGCTAGGCGCATCACTTCAGCATCTCAGCGTAGGCGTATCAACTTGCCTCATCAGAGCGAATCACTTCCTCGTCAACATACGAGTGCTTCGGCTAATAATGCAGTTATAAAGCAGAATGGGGCATCTACAATCCCGATCTTTGGATGCAATAGGCACCTTGCCTGCAGCGCTTCAAGCATAACGAAAATAGGACAACGACAAAACCCAAACCCGGTAATAAACATCGTGGAACACAGTTGTTGTTGAGCACATACATGAACAACAACTCGATGCATCTCAGTCTTCTAAAGGAGTTCTTCATCAAAGTTTCTTCAAACGAGGAGATCACCAACCTACAGTGCGACGTCTCGCCAAACAGGGGGACCGATCGAATTCGTCTCCATAGGGAAAACTAAGTGAAACGAGAAAAAAACTCCTCACAAAGCTATTTATAGGCCGGGACAACTCGAACCCATGCGCCAAATGGCAGTCTCTCCGAATTCATTACGATGAATTTGTATTAATGCCAATAAATCTTTCCCTTCGAATTCAGCCAAGTCAGAGAGCCACTAATGCCTTGAAGAACTCAACAGACGGACCAATGAGGACGCGCCATGCACTCCGTACTGATGTACCCAATGGAGCACAGACTATTGTGCCCAATGAAGCACAGACCCATGTGCCCAGTAGAGTACATATCGATGCGCCTACTTAAAGATCGCCACCCATCGAAGCATTTAATGCATGAATGACTGAAATGACAGCAACCCACGCCTCGATATCAAAAAGTTAGCTTTTGTAGAAGACGAAGGGACGTAATCATCATTCCTTTTGTCAGTTACAGTTGTGCCCCGTCACGTGGCCGACTGATCACTCGCATGCGCCACTACAGCCATGCGCTCAAAGTTCTACATACGCCTCAAAAGCCATGCCCCCCGACTTACTCCTGATCCCAAAAGACAAAAGTCAAGTCCCTGCATGCGCCTCCACCGCCATGCGCCCGAAGCTCTATATACGCCTCAAAAGCCATGCGCCCAGACTTGTTGTGACTCTTAAAAGTCATAGACCATGTCTCCCCATGCGCCAGATCCTAGACATATCCTGACAGATCACTCTCCACCAAATCCGAGATCTTTGAGCCATAGACACATGCCATGTGTCATTTTGACTCAGTTCTGCCTACGAATGGGTGCTAACCACCCAAGATCTCGACAACAGCCGAATCTCCAACTGCCATGTGTTAGCTCAACCGTAGGCCAACAGTGCAGCTCAAAAAGATTCAACACCAACTTCGGGGTGCATCATCCATGCACCCTACAACATCAGCCACGTGGCATCCATACGTGGAAGCTCTCCAGGCGTATATCGCATATGCAAGCATAAGCAGATCATTCTGCTGCCTATAAATAGAAGGATCATTCCTTCATCCAAGATGGAGACACAAAGGTCCAATCCTACAAGTAAAAAGGCCCAGAGCTTCTACTTGTCGAGCATTCATCAAACGCTCTGGCATCCAGAGCAACCCAGACCTTCAGAGAGTTCGAGACCGTCGTCAGATCATCAACGGAGTTAACGTTTACCACTCGCTCCATCGGCACAGTTCCCAGACAAAAACACAAGTGTACTCCTATGTCATGACCCGCACCCGGAGTAGGGGCACGAGTGCGTAATAGCGTCCCAACATGCACCACAAAAACGACATAGAACACTGTCTAGATCTACTATCTAACAACAATTATAATATCAAAACATGTCGAGATGGTCAACTCCAACGGAGGACAAGTAATGACAATATCACATACTCGATCACAATATTCTAAGAAGGATAAATGATACTGAAAGATAAAAATAACAAGATATGAAAATATCTAAAAAGTCCAATACAAACATAATACAAGTCCAGAGTCAACAATCCCAAATACAAACTATAAAATAATAACATGCCAAAGTGTTTTCTGGAGATAAAGTCTAGTACAAATCTAATCTAGCTGAGCTACCACTAGTGCCTCCTCGGCTGGAACTAACCCCTGCTGGACTATGATCTTCCGGTCTATGCCCACTATGTCATGAGGACCATAGTTGGTAGGACATTCGTCCTCACCATCGTCTGTAAAATTTTGTCAACATATCTAGTCAGGATGGAACGAGCACATCTCTAATAACAGTTCTAGTTAAATGATAAAGAATGTGTAGCAGTAAATAAAGAGAATGTACAAGGTAAAGTGATACGTACATGAACATGGTAAGACATATCAAGACTGTAAATGAGTGTAAGAGCAAGAGAACAGTGTATATCATGTACATGAATCAAGAAACGACTATCTATGTGAGTTAGCACTAGTTTCAACATGTGATCGACTTAGGAACTTGATACAAGAGTTTATGGCCTGGTTAATGATACGTGCAGTGTATGATTAACACTATTCAAGGTTCAAGACTTGATACAAGGAGGGTATTGATCACATATCTACGCTAATACTCCCTGCCCCTGACTAGTATAGTGGATCCAACCATGACACATTATGACATAAGATTCTCTGAAAAGGTGGCTAGCCTTCACAGGAATCGGTGTCCATACAATGTACAAAACAACAAGGAGGTTCGCACAAGATATCCCAAGGTAATCAAGGAGTAACATCTCTTGACGGGATCCAGACAATACCAATTCGTGTGAACAATGTGTCAAGAGAACAATGATATCTACACTAAATACAAGAAACATAGAGGATATCATATAACAGAAAAATTATCAGACAATATACTCGCCTGAGATCTGGTGTGGAATAACAACAATGTCTGATACGGTGCCTTGAAGACCTAAATATGGAATATTGTATCAATATCATGTTTGGAATTGAAAATAAGCCACCCTAGTTCATAAAGTCCATTCTAGGTCAAAATGGTCAAACTAGGTCAACTCTAGGTTAATCTAGTCAAACTTGGTCATCCTATCCATTTCTAAATTGTTTGTGCCTATAACCAAGCTATTGGGTGCATACCCTAAATATCTAGGCATATTTAGCTTGTGTGATACTAGAGTATCCATACTACCTATGTATATATGTCAAGTATATTACCTACCCCTTACTTTACTTAGGTGGTACGCTTTACCGAAACACCCAGGTGTACCCATATACTAGGTAGGCAATAACAAATTCTTAGATTTACCTATATGACTTGTTATCTTAGTACAAATCTTAGCTAGAAACTCTAGTCCTTAAGCTTAACCTATTTGATACTTGGCTTACCCCAATATAGGCCTGAGAAGCATTACAACCACCTTTATTAAATCCAATTACTGAATGTCTCCTAGAAAGGTATATTGACACATGAAATGCACAAAAGGGATAATAGTAAGCCTGACTCAAATTAATGAACACTACTAATTTCAAAAGAATATGTACAAATTTAGGGGATAATCCCCAATAGAAATAAGTGACATACCCCAAGGAAGTACAAAAGCAATACTCGGCAACTAGAGACTATACCTCCCTCAACTATGACCCAAATGCATCTAAATGACCCTTTCAGGTCGTTACTAGTTTAATTACAACTATATCACTTCCGAGGAAGATTTGAATTACTGGTATCCTGATGACTATGTTCGTTAATGCTTGATTTAGGAAGTTGTACACATCATGAAGGAGATGGGCTTGGATGCATACAGGTTCTAATCTCTTGGCCGAGGATACTTCCAAGTATGAATGTGTAGCATGAACCAGGTTCCTGCACTTAAATACGTAGGAGGAACACAAGCACAAGCAGGATTTCAAATGCTTAAACCCAAATAGCCCTATTCCTCTTCCATATTTCTTGATACCCTTTTTCTAACATCTAATGTCTGAACCCAAACACTTAATTCAATCCCCTTGTGCGACCAAAAAGGCACACCCACACACACACATGCATTTAGGATACTTTTAATTCCTGCTGTATATATATATATATATATATATATATATATATATATATATATATATATATATATATATATATATATATATATAGGCACGCATACACAAACACATGGATATTCCCTCTACTTGCTCGACTGTACCCCAAACCCTCTCTAATACATGAACTATTAGGAGTCTCCTCTCCACTCTACTACTAGTGTACTTGTTGTTGCTCTGGGTTCTACTACTACTACCATTTCCTATTCTTCTTGACACTCCAAATACCTCACCTTCATATCAGTTGGTAAGGATCTGAACTCAACCTCCCCGATCCATAATACATATAGACATACATCAATACATAGCATACTCAGAGATAGGTCAATATATACTCTTACCCATAAATATATATCCAATATTTTATATATATATATATATATATATATATATATATATAAAATATATATATATATTGTTTGCAAAAACAAAAGTGTTCTTTATTTCACAAACTTTGTAAGAAGAATACAATAGAATTCTGGGAAACTACAACTATAGGAATCCGATCTGAAGACGATCGTTTTATCCCTTGGACGATGTGAACTTTGAAGACGGTAGCCTCTGAAGAATGCAGCAGCACTTTGGCAAGAACTCCTGACCTTTGGTGATGATCTTGAATGATCTGATCTTCTCTGATCTGATCTGGGCTTGATAATAAAGGACTTGAAACTCTATTTATAGAGTTCTGGAAAATAACTAACTAGTAGTTATTTCGGGATTGTGCAGGTTGGATTACGCAGGCACTGGACTGCGCAGACTACCAGTTGCGCTGGCAGTTACTCGATCGTGGGCTAACTGTATGAGACGCGTGGCATTGTTTGATTGAAATGCGCTTGGTCGTGTACAGACGGTTGCCACATGATGAGCAATTGATGGCATGTATGTCACGTACAAAATATCAGTTATCTTGATGGATTGCGCCACTTGAACTGCGCTAGCATCAAACTGTGCTTCCAATGGGTTGCGCTAAGAATCGGATTGCGCTGAGGTTGAGCTGTCAGACTACGCTGGTTGTACAGCTGTCATCAAGTACGGTGCGGCTCGAGAAACGAACAGACTCTTCGCTTTTCGTGCTGTCAGTTGTCAGAAGATCTGATTTTTTGTCAGATAATGATGACGTTGCCACGTCAGCTAGCGTGCTTGGATGGGTGCGCAGTTCAGCTTGCGCAGTTAAGTTGTTGCGCAATCTGTCTCCTGCGCAGTTCATTTGAAGGGTGCACAATTTGATTTTTATTGCTTTTTTGATGGGTGCAACTTGATTTTTAGGACCTACAAGACCCCCTTCAAAGTTTTCGAAATTTGAAAATATTCATAGTTTCGAAATACTTTGAATTTTGAATTTAAAATAAAGTTGCGCAAGTGAAGCTTTGATTGCGCGTTTGGAGGAATCAGCTCCTAATTTCTCGGCGCAATCTGAGGTGACTGTTACTTTTGAAAAACTATAAATAGTTTCCATTCTTTTTTTTTTTCATTCTTTACTTGTTTTCAACTGTTCTCAAGAGACAAGAGCTCATCTTCTCCGACTACTTCTCCTTCTCTTCGTCGTCGACGTCAATGGCCCCTAAGCGAACTGCCACCGAGAAGGGTAAGGCTGTGGCCGAACCCTCGACTCGAGTTGTGCCCCGAATCTCTCGTCATGAAGTTGGCCACCCAGCGCTGCAAGGTAGATGATGAACTCGATCAAAACCCTTTTTAGGGTTCTTGACATTTTTGAACCTTCATACCTCTCTCTTTTTAGAGATTTGATGGTATTACGCCGCCCTGTTTAGGGTTTTGGTTGCATACACACAATAGTTTTCATTTTTATGAAAACTATATTCTTACACAATCGGTTGGAAAGCGCTGGCAGATGTTCGGCGTAATCTATCGATTTGTGCAAGTCTATTGAGTCAGCGCAAACTGATGCCTTGCACAAGTAGGTTAGCACAACCTGATGTCTTTGCGCAAGTGGATGTGTTGGTGCAACTGGATATTTTGTGCATGTAGGCTGTATTAGCGCAATCTGATGCTTTGCACATAGCGCAATCTGACACTTGCGCAATTTGCTGATCTTTTGAACAGACTCTTTGATTTTGTATGTACTAAATTTTGTCTCTTTGTTTGATGCAGTTAACCTCAGGGAAGACCCCAATTATGAGGTCTTTGCAGGGACTTTGGCTGAACCTGAGTTTAAGGAGAATCTTTTCTATGTGACATTTCCTCAGTATGCCTTGCCGTCATCTCGGCAAGCCATCTTGACTGCACAGGATAATGAAACATTGCTGAGTCTAATAAACAGGCAGCCTCTGCAAACTGCTGACACCATTATTCACAAGAAGCCTCTGTTTCTGTTTGGTGAGGCTCTTGATAAGAGTTCTCAGCCCAGATCTTGAGTTGAACAGAGACTTTTTCAACGAGGCGAGAAAAGGATACTTCTACCGGAGATTTTCAGATGCCTTCCCCTATCTCGCTATGCTTTTGCGGGTTATCCCAGAAGGATGGAATGGGATATAACTCCTCTTCAGCAAGCCCGAACGGGGAATATTTGTGTGAAGAAGGGGCCAAACAACAAGGACATGTTCTACAGTTCCTCTAAGCGTCACAGCTCCCTACTCAGAGGATTCAAACCTGGCTGCATTCCACCGGAAAATTCCTTCCTGCTGCTACCAGTCAGAACGTCGATATTCACAAATGAGTTTGCGAAGCTTGAGGGAAGATATCCAGACCAAGATATCCGATTGACAGGTCTGGTGAATCCAGATAACAAGAGATGGAATTGTATAGCCAATTGGATATTGGCTCAATTCGAAGAGAAGCTCAAGGAGATTGAGCTGAACAAACCGGTGTACTCTACCGTTTACAGATTCCACCCCAATCCTCATCTATTCCTTGCATTGGGGGAGAGGTACAACTAAAGAACAGGGACTTTTATGACGCCCTGTGGAGAGATCGGACTGGCTTTACACGAAATAAAGTACATCTCGAGCCTGCCAATGGGGAATATCCCTTATAAGGAATTTGTCCCAACCAATGACGAGTTGGACAAACTTTGTCAGGAGAATGCTGACATGGTGGCCGTCTTTGAAGAGCTGTTATGCCACTACAAGATTTGTTCCTTGTACTATAAGAGTGGTTCATCAGGCACCTGCTACTCGACGAAATGGTTGCCATATCTCTTTCTCAACCACATTATGGAGAAGAAGACCAAGGAGCACGATAACTGCAAACCCAACTTCTTCAGACCATTTAGCAGCAGCGAAGTCATAGGGTTGATGGAGGAGAACAAGGAGATTGATATCAAGATCGATGATGATCTTCAATATCCTCTTTTCAAGATAGGAGATATTATTGAAAGTTTCATGAGGATGGGCTATAGGCCCATGTCAAAGGAATCCTAGCTAGCGGGTTTTCTCATCTACTGGCTTAGACGATTCGTCGTCCCTGGAGCCAGTGTCGTCGATCGCTTTTATCGAGGCGTATTATTTGCTGTCGTCCGCTTAGTCTTCGGCTATCGGATGGATCTATTGTCAGCGATGACTTGCAGAGTGAACGCTGGCCTCCGCCTTTTTGTCGATCAAATGCTTAAAGGAAAAGGCGAGAAAGGAAGTTTTCCTCGGTTGGTGCTACCATACACATATCTGTTCGGATGGCTGCTTCTGCACTATCCTTCACTGATGAACCCCGATATGGGAGCGGTAAGTGGCATCTTCTTGAGGAGATTCTCCAAAAGTAAGTGGATATATACCAGTTTAAGAGATTGCAGACGCGCTCTGAATCTCGAAAAGGGATGGAACTTCTATTGTGTTCCTCCTCCAGCTGGCTACGAGCAAATGTCTACAAATCTGGTCGACTCTGGGAGGCAGCCTTTAGGCCATGCAGTTTTGATTGGCTGAGGACAATCCGGCCGTCACACCTGGTCTACCGATTTAAAGACGAATGTTATTTGGAGCCCTATCTTCCCAGCCGTTTTGCACGCCAATTCGGCTATGACCAGTTTTATGTAGGCAACGCCATCACGTGCCTACAAGGAAAAGTTTATCTGATCGATGGAGCCCGGGCTTGGGCTTACTATAATGCTCGAGACACAAGAACAACATTCTCGATGCCGAAGAAGAGCGATCATGGTCCTCGGATGCTGTATACATATTCACTCTTCTATACATCAGCGAATACCTTTGCCGAGAACTTCAGTCTCGCAGACAGCTTTGCGACAGCGGCCCGATTAAAGAAGAGAGCATCTGTTGTGTCGGCTTCTGGCAATGATGAAGAGCGTGAGCCGGCCGATGCACCGTTGGAAGCTTCGAGGGAAGCCAACTTCCCTGAAGAAGTCAATAAGCTACTGCGTATCTCCTTGAAGGATGTCAGATCTCCAGCCAAGGAGAGGAAGAGGAGGATAGAAGAACCTTCTTCTCCAGTCGCTAAGAAGAAGCTTGTCTTGGAATCATCGGAAAGGGTTACTACCCGGTCGCAATCTCGACAGCAGGCTGAGTCGACTCAGAGAGAAGAAGCGATGACTCCAACCTCTCTTCAAAGACAAGTAGATGTTGTAGATATAGAGAGTCCAGAGAGACCTCTACACAGAAAGAAGATAGTTGTCAAAAGGAAAGTGGCCAGTCCTCCAAGACCTATCCTGTCATCGGTCGTGGCTAGTGCTGTCGCCGAAATCACAATGTCGTCTCCTACACCTGTCCCTGAGCCCAGACAAGAAGCTTTCAGTCCAGAGACGAGGGATGAGGTTGTAGAGACCAGAAAGGAAGTCGTGGAGAAAGAGGATGAAGTGTTGCGATATCCTACACTTGCAGTAGAAACTACCCAGCTTCCAGCTACACCGAGAACACTTCGTGATAAAAAAGATCAATTAATGATTGATGCTCTGAATGACTGCGACTTCGGCCTCCATGATGATGTAGATCCGGTCGCCGTAAGTGATAGTGAAGAAGCACTAGAAGAAAGTGCAAGTGATGAAGATTCATCAACAGAGGCTGTTGATGATACTCTGAATCCAGAAGAGGATGCTTATGTACATGTATCCCCAGAGAAGAATGCAGTTGAAGAAGTAGCACCTGAGGAAGTTACTATTGCTGATCCCAAAGGTATTGAATGATATTATCAATCTTTTTTTCATGGATTAAATGGCTGACATCTAAATTTTTTTATCCATGCAGAAATTGAGTCTTCTCCAATTCCTCCCATATGCACTGATATAGTGCCAATAAAGGCGATTGCCAGCAGTAGCCGACATTTTTCGGGCGGCTTCGAAGCGGGTAGTAGCCAGGCAGTAATGTCTGAAGCTACTTCTGCGAGGTTGCAACCGGTATCAGCAGATGACAAAATTGTCACTGGACCCAGCAATGGTAAGATTGCCTTTACTTGTGATTCTTTTTGATAGTTGCTAATGACGGCAAACTGATGGGGTTTACTTGATTTCGCGGAGGAACATCTGGGAGGGGCGACTAGCTCTACCATGGATCATTTATCCAAAGAGACCTCAACTCACGTGCAAGAAGCTGAACGTCCATCTGTATAGGCACCTGCTGCTTCGACGTCCATGGGAGTAGCTGCTACACCTGGTGCCATAGCTACTAACAGATTCATAATTGGCTTCTTCACCAACCTTTTCTTCAATTCATTGGGACCCTTAGTAGAAAGGGTAATAGAGAAGGAAGATGTTGGTTTCATGACTGTTAGAGGTCCAACCTCTTATCTGATCATTGCCATCCGAAATCAAGGTGATGAAGTTCAAGCGGTTTATCTTGACCACATCCTGGATGAGCTGGAGGAATCAGTTAAGATCTACAAAGATCTGAATCGGAGGGAGGTGGAGCCCTTGGTACATGCTGAGTTTGAGAGGATGTCTCAAGAGGCTGCAGTTACGAAAGTTGATTTCCAGATTGTCTTGGATACTTTCGCTACCAAGTTTTCAGAGTATAACTCTCAAATAGAGATAATAGCATCTGCTGCTGGGGAGAAGGAAAAGAAAGCTGCTGAGCTAAAAGCAGAATCTGCCCGTCTTCAAGAAAAGTTGAGACTTGTTCAGCTTGTTCTGGAAGATGAGGCCACACAACATCAAGCTGCAATTCAGCAACTGGACGCTCTGAACCAGGAAAGAAATGAATATGTCACAACTCATCAAGCTGAAATCTCCTACAGACTAGTAACCTTGTCGACTTTTGATAATAAGTCTGGAATGGAGGAAGCTAGAAGGCGAGTGATGGATTCTTGTGAGGAGCGACTTTAAACTTTAAAACAGCAGATGGCTAGTTTAATGATCCCACCAACTGAATAGGAAGACTTTTTGTATCTTCTGTTTTATGACATGTAATACCTTTTAATTTTGATCAATAAAAAAATATTTTCTTTGTGGCTCTATTATTTATTGCATACCTCATTCGGATATAAATAATAGCGATAGAAAATATATTCAGAGGTCAGGGACATAATATATTTCTTGATTTAGAAAATAATTATATTCATTATATCTGCTCAGAGGTAATGTGGACGTGGCAGAATATAATTTGTTGAATATCATTATTTCCGTAGATAACTTAATCAAAGGTAACAAATACATGACAAGTTGCTGATGTGAACGAACGGATGAATCGTCAAAATGTGTGAACGAAATAAATCGTCGGGATGAATGGATGAACCGTCAAGTGAATGGAATAAACGGGTGAACCGTCAGATGAATGGAATGAACGGGCGAACCGTCGGATGAATGTAATGAACGGGCGAATCGTCAGATGTATGGAATAAATGGGCGGACCGTCAGATGAATGTAATGAACGGGAGAACCGTCAAATATATGGAATGAAAGGGCGGACCGTCAGATGAATGTAATGAACGGGCGAACCGTCAGATATATGGAATGAACGGGCGGACCATCAGATGAATGTAATGAACGGACGAACCGTCAGATGTATGGAATAAAAGGGCAGATCGTCAGATGAATATAATGAACGGGCGAACCGTCAGATGTATGGATCAAACGGGCAGACCGTCAGATGAATGTAATAAACGTTGCGAAGAACGCGTCACTTCATTATTTTAAGAATCTCTGCCTATAAATAGAACAGAAATCTAGATGGAATGATCACTTTCACTTTTTCACACAAAGATATCATCTGGAGATGTATCCAATTGGGCTGAGATTGTCCCGAAGGTTGAAGCAGGCACTGAGGAACGTCCAATCGAGTCGGCCCAGCCGAAGCAGACAGAGGCGAGCGAAGGTTCGTCTGCACTCAAACTGCCAAGGGACATCTTGGACTTCCTACTTGAACCAGGGAAGACTGAAGAAGAAGAATCCATGAGGATGGCTGCTTGCAAGTTCCTGGTGGGTTCGAGTAAGGATCTTCTCGGCTCTTTTGCCGATTATATTTTTAAAAAGGACGGCAGTGGTCCTCGTCCTGTCTTCAAGAAGGACGATAGTGATTCCCGTCCTTGATATTATGTAACAACGTTTATGATGAAATAAAAATCAAACTTTATTTATGAACTGTCTGATCATATTTAAATAAAACTACTGTTACATTCATACATAGTATTTTTTAAGGAACTTGCCATTGATAGGCATCATAGCAACTCGACCGTCTAATTCTAAAAGTTGATAGGCTCCATTTGAGAAAACTTTGCTCACAATGTAAGGCCCTTCCCATTTTACGTCAAATTTGCCCTTGCTCATATGAGTCATAGTCATGGGACATATGACAGTTAGAACGAGTTCTCCTTTCTGAAAGGCTCTGACTTTAACTTTGCGGTTAAAAGTCTTCGAGATACGGGCTTGGTATAACTCAATATGTTGTTGAGCCAATAGCCGCTTCTCGTCAAGCGCTTCTAATTCTTGAAGTCGAAGAAGATCGTTATTCTCTGTTGTTAGCTCATTAGCGATGGCACTCCTTAAGGACGGGATCTGAAGTTCCAAAGGTAGAACTGCTTCACAACCGTATACAAGAGAAAAAGGTGTACAGCCTGTGGGGTTGCAGACCGTAGTACGATAGGCCCAAAGACATTCTCCAAGCTTTTTACTCTAGTTTTGTTTGTTAGTAGACACAAACTTCTTAAGGAGCTTGATGATAGTCTTATTGAAGGCTTCGGCCAAGCCATTAGCAGCAGGATTGTAAGCTGTCGAAGCGACATTATCAATCCGATGATCGTTACAGAACCTTATGAACTTCTGGCTGATAAACTGAGGTCGTTGTCATGAATGATTCGTCGAGGTACACCAAATCTATAGATGACATGATGTTTGACGAAGTTGATGACACTGCTGGTCTTGACTTCAGCCAGAGGTATAGCTTCAGCCCATTTGGAGAAGTAATCGGTTATTGCTAGTATGAAACGATGTCCCCTAGAAGAAAGAGGATTGATGGGACCTATAATATCCATGCCCCAAGATTCGAAAGGCCAGGAAGCGGCAGTCGGATGAAGGAATTCCGACGGTTGATGAATAAAATCTGCATGGATTTGACAGGCTCGATATTTCTTTGCATATTCGATGGTATCAGATACCATAGAGGGCCAGTAGTAATCCATACGTCGGATACGATCTTGTAGCTTAGGACCGGGTTGATGTGCTCCGCAGACACCATCGTGAGCTTCATGCAATACTTGCTTCGCTTCATCACCAGCAAGACAGCGCAAGAGTAGGCCGTCATTAGTCCGCCGATAAAGAGTTTTGGTGGTCTGATTGTAATAGAATCGCAGAGACCGTCGACGAATACTCGTAGCTTCCTTGGGATCTTCAGGAAGTATATCATGGACTACGAAATCGATGAAGGGAACTCTCCAATCTTCACTGATAACATTGACTTTAGTAAGATTACTGAACTCAATATTACGATTGTTTTCGATACAGAACAATTCCCGATTAGAGATAACCACCACTTGCTGTCTTTTGATAAGGATGGCTAAGACTGCTGTAAGATTGGCCAAAGCATCTGCCTCAGTATTGCAAGCTCGGCGGACATATTCGATAAAGAAGGCTTTGAATGATGTAGCCATATTGATTGTCGCTTCATAGTAAGACACTAGATCTTGATGGCAAACTTCATAGGTTCCTCTAACCTGGTTAACAACCAGCTTGGAGTCACCGTAGACTTCAAGATATTCAACGTCCAGTTGCTTAGCTAATTGAAGGCCAATGAGTAGAGCATTGTACTCTGCTAAGTTATTGGAGCAAGGTTCGTCTAGGGAGTAGGCTCTTTGAATAGTTGACCCGTCTGGGGAAACAATAATAACTCGAACTCCTGCGACAATGGTACCATTTGGTTCGATCCTGGATGCACCGTCGAAGAATAAACACAAAGAAGGAAATTATTTGGAGATCATATTTGATTCCAATGTCTCGTCTGGAATTTCATCATAAAGTTTAGATGTCTCTGGTATAGGATGAGCTGCTAAGAAGTTCGCCAGTGCTTGACCTTTAACAGATTTTTTTGGAACATATACTATGTCATATTGGGCTAGCAGAATGGCCCATGTAGCCAGCCGAGAATTGAGTGTGCTAGGCTTCTTCATCAGTACCCGAAGAGGATTAACTCGGGATATGACATGAATAGTTTGGCCAATGATGTAATGCCTCATCTTTTGAACAGCAAACATAAGAGCTAGGCATTCTTTTTCGACCGGACTATAACGGTGTTTAGCACCAATCATAGTACGACTAAGATAGTAGATGGCCTGTTCATGACCTTCTTTGTTCTTTTGGACAAGTAAAGCACCCAATGAATGATCTATAGCACGGACATACATTAAGAATGGTATGCCTGAGATCGGTCGCACCAAGACTGGTGGGTTCATAAGATATCGTTTTATGTCATCGAATGCTTGTTGACATTCTTCGGTCCAAATGAAAGATACACCCTTCTTCATTAGCTGAGTAAATGGTCTGTAACGTCCAGACAAATTCGAAATGAACCTCTTGATGTATGCAAGTCGACCTTGGAATCCTCATAGCTCTTTTAGGTTACGTGGAGGATGCATCTCTTGAATGGCTTTGATCTTCTCGGGATCCACGTGTATACCTTTAGAGGTAATGACGAAGCCAAGAAATTTACCACTAGAGATACCCAAGAATGACTTGGTGGGATTCATTTTGAGTTGATGTTGGCGCATCAGATTGAAGATAGTTCTCAAGTCTTGAATGTGATCTTCCTTTAGACGACTCTTGACAGCAATATCGTCGATATAGCATTCGACAGTCTTGCGCAGATGATCTCGAAAGATGGTACTCATAGCTCGTTGGTAAGTTGTACCAGCATTCTTGAGACCAAATGGCATCACGGTATAGCAGTAGACTCTACGAGGAGTGCGAAAAGAAGTGTGTTTTTCATCTTCAGGATTCATCAGAATCTGATTGTATCCAGAGAATCCATCCGTGAAGGATATTCTTTCGAATCCACAGGTGTTATCGATCATGACGTCTGTGATAGGGAGAGGAAACTCATCTTTTGGACAAGCTTCATTAAGATCTCGAAAGTCGATGCAGACTCGAACTTTGCCGATTTTCTTCAGGACTGGAACGACGTTGGCTACCCAATCTGGATGTTGTTCTTCTCGAATAAAGCCACAAGCAATGCGCTTTTTGACTTCATCATTAATAGCGTCCATCATTTCTGGCTTGAATCGCCTTTGATGTTGTTTGACTGATTTTGTATTAGGCAAAATATTCAATTTATGAGTAGCCACTTTGGGATCTAAACCTGGCATGTCTTCATAACTCCACGCAAAGACATCAATATATTCTGGAATAAAAAGAATCAATTCTTGCTTATCTGCCTCTGGAAGGTTCTTGCTAATGAATATTGGACGAGGTGACCCGCTTTTTCCTACATCAATTTGAACTAATTGATCTTCGGTAGGAGGTTCTCGTTGTTCGAATCGGAGTTCCCATTGGGTATCCATTCGTTGAGCCCAAGGATCTATTTCGGGGTTTTCTTCGATATCCTCGTCATAGCCTTCTGGAAGTTCAGCAGAGACCATGTTAGAAGATACAATCAGCCGATGAACCTGACCAATGCTGGTGTGAGAGTCCCATGATCTGGAATCAGAAGAGTTAGAGCGCTCTTCACTATCGGATTCGGAGACTGCTGGGGATAGTATCGGAGGTGAAGCATATCCGAGACCTCTTTTTGTCCTGCTGTAGTACATCTTTGATTTTCCTTTCGGAATAACCGTACGGATAGGAGTTCGTCTACCCTTACCGTAGTTGAGGCCATTCTTGAAGTCATAACCCATCTTTTGGATGATGTCTTTTGATTATTGACTATAACGACGAAGTTGGAGACGTCCTGTATCGTTACTTTTGCTATCATCCGTATAGCTAAATTTTTGTTCTGGTCCTTTACTAAAAAGTATTGGACTCCCGCCTCTCTTTCGAGAAGGGACAACAAAGTATGAATCATCTGGGTGTTCGAGTAAGACCTCTGTTTGAAGAGGCTGTACAACTCCTATTGTAAATGACTGAAAGCTATCTAACATATCCAAATAGCACTTAGCATGATAAATGACATCAGTATACTAGAAAGGAGATACTTTTTCATTGATTTGTACATCTGTATTTACAACAGGACCTTTAGCCTTAGCAGACTTGGTCAGATTGATTACAAGAGGGGAAGAAGAAGAACATGGAGGAGGATTGGACTTGTTACGACGAAGGTCGATAACAAGTGGCTCAGAGGAGGTGAGCTCCCTTTTATCCTTGTTATGAGATAAATCAATAACAAGTGGCTCAGAAGAGGTGAGCTGCCTTTTCTCCTTGTTACGACGTAAGTCAATAACAAATGGCTCAAAAGAGGTGAGCTCCCTTTGATTTTGACCACCATCAGTTGGTTGCTTCTGGACTGGCAAGTGAATAGCCAGTGGTTTGGAGGACTGAGGATGAGAAACACGCCCTTTAACAGGTATGATGAGGGTGTCATTGGGCACTGCTTCTTGTTCTTCTTCAGTGTCCAGAGATAGTACTACCTTCATGAACTCATCCTTATACATGCGAGCGTCGTTGCAGTATACTTCGACACCTTTAAAAGGATAGAGATCTGCAACCTCTTTTTGAACCTCTCCATTGTTATCAACTTATTTGAAACATTGATGGAGAGTAGAAGGAACAATATTGTGTTCATGTAGGAATGGTCTCCCCAACAGAGCATTGTAAGAACAACCATGGTTGTCAATGATGTAGAAGGTCACCTTTGTGCGGAGATTGCCTATTTGGAGTTTTAGGCGAATCTTGCCCAGAGGCTCACTTCTTCCTTGGTTGAACCCCAAGATGGTGGTGATTGTGCCAGAAAGACTATGAACTGGGATTTTCAGTGCATCTAGCATGTCTTCGGCATAATGCTGAGTGCTGACCCTGGATCTATCAGAATACGATCGACTTTCATCGAGTCGACATATCCTGTATAGTATAGAGGACGGTCATGCCTATTGTCTTCCATCAGCATATCATCCTGTGTGCAGGTAATATTTGGAATTAATTCTAACACACTGTGACAATGGAGACAAGAGACAGGCTCTGCCTTTGGCTTCTTTAGAAGGGTTAGACAGGTTTCTGCCTGCATTAGAGCTTCACTCAGAGTTTTTTGAGTCTCTTTGGAGAGGCACAAGAGCTCGAAAATTGACAGCCTAGCCGGTGTATTGGCTAGTTGAGCCAAGATATCAAAGTTGTATGGCTTCTCAAGTCTAGAAGGAGATGACTTCTTCAAAGGCTTGTCAAAACGGACTTGTTGTTTGTCTTTGTCGGCTGCTGTCGGTTTGGGATGAGTAGGTTCTACAACCGGTGAGGATGCAGAAGGGATGTCCTCAGTAGAAACAGGTTGCACTGGAGCTGACTCAGAAGAAGAAGCAGGGTTTTCTTGATTTTCAGGAACTTTTCGTAGGTAAGCTTTCCCTGACCTGCTACCCAGCAGGATTTCCTCTTCAACTATGGGGTCAAAAGACACCATATTGCAAGTCTTTGTCTTGCCCTTGGAGCGTTCTTTCTTCTTAGAGGAAGAGGGAACTTCGAACTCCGAAGCAAGATCAGGGTGAATCCACATAATCTCACCATTGTCAAGAGATAAGGGGACGAGACCTTCACTTCGTGGAGGAGGGAGATTCTCGATCTCAAGAGTGGCCTTGGGGATAGGGATGACACCATACTGTACCATCTGTGGAGGGAAGTCACCGAACTGTACTGAGACCATGTTCGCGGTAACAGTCTTCTCATCTTGTTGAAGAGTGACAACACCAGCATTGACGAGTTCTTGAATTTTGCCTTTGAGCACGTAACATGCTCGAGTGGGATGTCCAATGAACCTGTGATAAACACAATATTTGGGATGATCAGTCTTACCGACTTTATCAGGCTTCTTCGGGTCTGGGAGTTGGAGCTTATTGCCTTTGATCAAGCAATCAAAGATGCTCACGGTATCGTTCTTGTGAGCACCCTGAATTTCGGGTTGATTTTTTCATTTTATTTTATTTTTTGATTTATTGGTTTCGATAAATAATTAATTCTGTTATTTTTCCTTAAGTGTATTTTTCCGTGCCATTGATATTTGGAGTATCAGGGATGTTCAATTCTGAAAATCTTCTTTACGGGTTTTGGAGTGGACATGATTACCTTCATGACGGTATATGGTGTCCCACCCAAACTTGTTCCCTTGTGCTCTTTCTGCTTTACTGAACTTTGGGTCGGTTTAGACCAATTGATTGTTATTTATTTTCCCACTCTTTTTCTTGATCATTTTCAGCGCGTTACCATGACATTTAAATTGGAAGCGCAAGACCAGTCAGTTTCTTGAAACCAACTCCTCATTGATGATCTACTCGAGACGCTCGTCACCCATGACCTTTGTGTTCCACTCAGACACGTCATTTTGAGCTCCATTTGATTCGCACAACTTTCCCGACACGTGACCCGATTTTATTTCACGCCACGGCGTCACATTCATTTTCCAACTTGATTTGTGGGTCCCCTGTCGACCAAAACCTGTCAGCCCCAACTATGGACATGACCCACTTTGAGCCTACTATCCGTCCGCCACTTGTGTCCCATTTATTGGAATCCCTATGTGCTACTTATTTACACATGATCATCAACACCTAATTTTAATTCTATTTTTGCATAATGTCCGATTTTTCACCCAATCCGGCTCCACCGAGTCCAGTCCAGCTCCATGATTTTCTCCATCATGACACTCTAATATTTTGTTGCCTAAAAATATCAGATATTCATTTACCCATTTTTTCTATCTTTAATAGAATTTCTATTGAATTAATCTCCTTTGGAATGATCTATTTTTGCTAAATCAATACTAGCCCTTTGATTCCCTTCAATTAAGCCCAACCATTGATTTCCCCATCCATTTTTCCTAGCAGCCAACATTGGTTGGCCGGCCCTAATTTCTAGGGGAAAGCAACTTTTCACTCCCTCTCTTCTTCCCTCACATTTATTACTTATCCACACCTTATCTCTTCTCTCTCTCTTTCTTTGTTTCAAAAAAAAAAAAAAAACCAACCAACAGCAACAAAAACATCCATGCATAGCAACACCCGACCTCCTTCCCTCTCCCCATGGCCGACTCCCTGGCCCGACCTCCGGCCACCCCCTGGCCTGGCCGTCGGCCTCCCCCACAGCAGCCCGACCACTCCTCTCATCTCCTCCTCCATCTCCTCATCTCCTTCCTCCAACTTCACAACCGATCACCACCATCGACTTCATCACCATCACCATCACTGCCACCACCCTCTCCAGCCTCCTCCTACGGCCATGGCCGGAACACCCCTCCGCCGTCGTCGGCCCGACCCGACGTCGACATCTTCTCCTCCTCCTACTCTCCATCTTCCCTCCTCCTTCTTCTTCAACTTCACCTACACCCTCGTCGAGGGCGCCGCCGCCCCTTGGTCGCATGGCCAACGCCATCGCCAGCCAGGCAGCGTGCCGCCGCGGCCACCAGCTGCAGCAGCAGCAACCTTCGACAGCACAGCGCAAGTACGCACGCACAGGCGCGCACGCACGCGTACGCGTGGGCCACCGTCGCGCGCCGCCACGCCGCCGTGCGGGCCGCCGTGGGCCCCTGGCCGTGCTCCCCCACCATGGGCGAGTCTTCCCTGACGGCCACCGTCCTCCGGGACGCGCTGTCGAGGCGATTCGTGTGTTTTGCACGACGTCCCGTCGTGACGCGCGCGAGATTGAGTTCGTTTCAATGCCCCGTCGCAGCAACTTCGCGTGCATTTTTCCGAAGATCCGACCGTTAGATCGGCAATTTCTTCACTCCATCGCAACCTGGGTATATCCACCTTCGCTCATGTCAATTTTTGTCCGTTAATTTTATCGTTTGATACATGAAAACCGGCCACCAAGTTGACCGTTTAAATTGTATTAAATTTGGACAGTTTCGCGGGGCCAACTTCGTCAGCTTGTATCTCCTCCACCACAGCTCCGTTTGGCGTGCTACTAGTTCCGGTGCGAAGCTGGTATAACCCTCTTACTTTCTCTCCAGTTTCGTTTCATTGTGAGCTTGTTTGATTGGTTGAATTCGACGCCAAAGTTGGTCGTCCGAATTCGTAATTTCCAACTTGTAAAATTCCATTTTTGAACACGGGACTCCAGATTTCATTTCTGACACCAACATTAGACTTGTGGCGTCGTTCTGGCATGTTTTCATATAAAATTTGTTAGATTTGGAGAACGTGGGCCCGGGCACGTTTTTTGGTGCAAAGCGGGTCCCACTTTCTGGGTCAACGAGACTTTTTGACACCGGCTCATCGGAATCCAATTTCGGATATACCGTTGAGTTCGTATCGTCATTCTGGACTCGTTGACATATAATTTGCTAGGTTTTGGTGGACATTGGGTCTGGCACGCATTTCGGTGCAAGTCGGATACCAATATCCGGGCCAACGGGTCATTTTGAGATCGGCTCATCGGAATCCAATTTCGAAGATACCGTTGAGTTTGTATCATCATTCTGGACTCGTTGACAGGTAGTTTGCTGAGTTTTGAGAACTTTGGCTCCGGCACGCATTTCCGTGCAAACCGGAATTCCAAGTTCTGGTCAACGGGCCAAATGGAGATCGGGTCAACGGAATCCAATTCTGAAGATACCGTTGGGTTCGTATCGACATTCTAGTTTTGTGGACATATAATTTGTTATATTGTGTAGACTTGTTTTCTTGCACGTTTTTCGGTGCAAAACGGCTCCGACACGGATACCGTTTTGACCCGAAATTATCTTTTTGCCCTTGTGTCCAAATTGGACCGTTGGGTAGGCTATCCTAGCTAATTTGACCATTCTGGACACGTTGGCGATGTTTATTTCATCGTCCGACAATGTTTGTTGATAGTTTCTCTGAGTTTGACCTTTTATAGTTAATTAATAATTAATTCACATAATGTTCGTATTTCGGGATTAGTACAACGAAACTGAGATCAGCCAATTCCAGTGATCTCACATCGCTGGAATTGACAAGTTGGACACGTGGATCACTATAATAAGATTATCAACCTTACCGATAATCTTCTTATCTCGATTTGCGTGCCGTAAGTTTCGACGTACAAATAACGAAGTACACTTTAATAATTAGATTAGATTTATCCTGTTGACCAGAGTTGACCAGTTGACCCAAGTCAACTGTAAGTCAACGCTTGACCTAGTTTGACTAGATTATTGACCGGAGTTGACCTAGAGTTAATTTGACTTAGAAGAACCTAGAATAATATAGATTGCCTGTAGGGATTCATTTATTTCAACTTAAACACCTTGTAACCTGTGTTGCTTTAAATAGGACTCTGTGGCTTCAGTGGGACCCTCCTATGCTTGTCAGCTGTTCAGGTTATCGAGACGAGTACATTCTCTGATCATTTCATATCCTGCTTAGAATTATTTCCTGCAGTAGATTACTTTACTTGTACTGTCACGTTGGTCACACGGATTGGTACTATATGGATCCTTTCTTGAGATGTTATCCTTAGGGAGCATCGGGTACTCTATGTTCTGTGCGTTTCACTTTCATAGCGTATCATATGCTTCTTGGTTCTTTGATCACTTACGACATGTACCCTCATGATCGTAGAGTCTTCCTGGAATCTTACACTGTTGGGTATCCCCCAGAATCCCCATTTTTATGGGACTTACACTGTTGGGTTATCCCCAGAATCCCCATTTTTATGGGACTTACACTGTTGGGTTACCCCCAGAATCCCCATTTTTATGGGACTACTATGTATCACCTTCGGGGTCTACCACCCTTCGGGGGCTTACCACCTTCGGGGTCTATCACCTTCGGGGTCTGCTACATAGCATCATATAACATAACCTGGCTGGATCCTTGTGTATTGATCGGGGGTACGGGGGAGTATTACATGTTCATATTGTACTCTGACTCACTAATCACTGCTAGTTACCTATGTATAGTAGATATTTCTATTACAGTTCTCTCTCTGTTTTATACTGTACTTCTTACAGTACTTGTATCTTACTTTACTGTATGTTCATATTTTCTAACCTGCTATGAATTATTGAGATGTACTGTGCTCGCTCCAGTCCTGACTGGACCTGTTGATAAATTTTACAGATAGCCTGGAGGTGCCTGCTAGCCTAGAGGAGACACAGTAGGGTTTGTTTAGGTAGTTACTTCATTTTTGTCTGGAGTTGTATTTACTTTGGGGATTACTGTATCTTTATTTGAGTTTTGAGATGTACTTCTGGGTTCATGTATCTTAGACACTTAGACTTCTATCTCCTGTATTTAGTTTGGATTTCATGTTTTATCTATCCTTATCATGCTCTACCTTAGATGTGATTGAATTTGTATCTGCTGTCACCCCCATTCGGGGAGTATAAATTGCTTAGCTTTATATTATTAGATGTTGTGACCTAGGACAGCGTTCTACCGTCGACACTGCGGCGTAGGCTGTGCATCGTTACGTTCTCGGGCCCAAACTCTAGGGTACGGGTCGTGACAGTTCTCGTCAAAGGAGTACTCTACTTTCGGACGAGGTTCCCTTGGTGGAGGTACAGAAGGAGTAGGAGTAGACATAGGTGGAGCTACGTTGACCGCCAGAGATTCTTTGTTCTTCAAATTGATGTTTAAAATCTTTTTTCCCTTGCGATTGTTCTGGCGATTACCTCTACCAGATGTAGGGTGTTCATCCCGGTCGGGGTTAGACATGTGCACCCCCAACTGCTTGAACTTGTCAGCGCTAACTTCAGCTGGTTTAGCGTTGACAATGAATGACGGCCAGTCTTGAAATTGAGTTGACCCCGTCCACATGCTGATAATAGGCAAAAGATTTGCCTTACAGGTATCTATAGTTACAGCGGCCGGAGTCCCAGGAGGCATCTTTAAAGCTTCTCGGCGGAACCTTTCAATGAAACTCTCAGCAGTTTTATTATGTCTTTGTTTGATTTTATTAAGGGCTGACATGGTCATGTCGTTGATCCTCTCATAGAATCGTTCCAAGAAGATCTGTTTAAAACCCGAGAAAGAGGTGATACAGCCATCAGGCAAGCTTCTGTACCAATCGTATGCCACACCGGCTAAACAGCCGACGAATACCCTGGTAAGAAGAGCATCATTTGGCTGAAGTTGGACAGTCATTACCTCAAAGTGATTAATGAACTGGCTTGGGGAAGTGCTGCCATCAAACAGTGAAATTGTGGGAATCTTGTACTTTGGAGGGAATGGGACTTCCTTCCATTCAACCGGATAGGGTTGTTTGATCCCCAATCTCTGTAAATTGTCCTTCTCTTTAAAGGCCTCAAATTGAGTACGCAAGAGTTTGACAGCTTCATTAGCATCCTCCGATGATGAAGAAGGAGCAGGCTAAATCAGAGTGTTAGGGGGAGGAACAACGTGGTAAGCACTACCCCCAGCACCTGACTGACTGGGTGTGGGTTGAATTTGTACAGGGGGTACTTGAGGAGATACTACCCCCAGCCCTGCATTGACAGGCACCGACGATGCTATGATCTCAGGATTTGTAGCAGGTACAGTCGGTGGTACTGTATGTTGGGCCACGATGATAGAATGCATACTGGCGACCATTTCACCCATGGTCTTCAACTTATCCTCTAATGCAGCTATTCGTTATTCTTGATTAGCCGAACTAGAAGCATCCGGGTCTTCGGTAACAACATAAGCTGTCACTTCTCTAGGTACAGTAGAGGACACTGTCTGTTCAGAACTTTTGCTGTATGCCTCATAATCAGAGAAGGAATCATCTCTTGAGTGAGAAAGAGGGAGATGACCGGAAGGATCTTGGAGAAGATTCCTTTGACCGATTGTATCTCGGCTTCAGGATCGGGTATGTTGGAATACTCCTTCAGAAGATTCTTGGAGTAGATCTAAGTACCGCTGGCTGGGCCTACGGGGCTTGCAATGTTTGGAGCATTTTCTACCCCCAGTGTCTCGAGAAGCCATATTGACAGAAGCATACAACATTTCGTCTTCATCTTCTGACATAGGTTCAGGAGTTGCAAAATTCAGACGATCGAAGACAGACCGTTTTGTTGTCTGGCAACAACACTTGATGACAACCTTGTGGTTACAATGGTGTCCAAGTGGTTGAACTGGAGGTAATGAGATATTGTCCTACTTTTGCCTGAGGTGTTCTCGGAGGTCAGGAACATTGACGGGACGAGAAGAAGTTCGAGGGATATGTTCTTTGATAATATTCGGAACATGGTTCGGGTTCTTCAGATGTTTTGTCCCTTGAGTGTACAGGGAAGTACTCACTTCATTAGCATAGGTGTCAGGATTTTTCATCCTGAAAGTTTGCCTCTGATGCAGGTTCATTTTCGGCATTGGCTGCTTGCTTTTCGCCGAAGTTGATGTAGACCGAGGTCTATTGAGATAATCCCGTAGATCAGCAAACTCACCTCCAGGGGTTTCTGTCTGAGACACCAGTAATTTTCTTTGCTGTGAGCAGGATATCCGGAGAGTTGGAAGATCTTGGAATTCCGCTACCGGAGTAGGCAGAATACCTCTTTGATCAGTACCTTTCCCTTTGGCAGAAAGAGAAGAACTCTTGTTTGAGAGAGTCTTTGTACTGATTGGTGCCGAGGCACGTTCAAATTGATCTTCCGAGGTAAAAACCGAGGAAGACTGAGAAAAGACCAAATGACCTTTTCTCTTGTTTTGTGAAGAAGGGTTGGCTAAAGAGCGTTTCCCTCTGTTGTCTTCCAAGTCGTGAAACGAGGAAGTTTGAGAAAAGACCAATGGGCCTTTTCCTTTGTTCTGAAGAGGAGAAAGAATAGTCAATAGACCACCCCCAGTAGATTGTGATGGAGCAACAGGGTGCTTGGGAAGTGGAGCAGAGCTTTTTCCCTTGCTGTGAGAAGAGGGGAGATTAGCCAAAAGGCTATCCCTCTTAGACTGCGCTAGCACAGTTTGCGCAGGGGTTGAAGTGGCAGTAGGCGCATTAGCTGGTTGCACAGGGGGAGCTTTGACAGATGGCCTTTTGGCCACAGACACTGTAGCTTGCGCAGCAGGAGTCTTGACTTCAGAGTGCTTGAGTTGCACTCTGGTTGATGGAGTGGTAGACTGCGCAGGAAGAGTTACAGCCAACTGCGCCAGGGGAAGAGGAGTCTTGCACTTTGCCAGAGCAGCATAGGAAGTGGTTTGTGCAATGGCAAGAGGAGCAATATACTGCACATGGGCAGTAGAGGCAGCAGACTGCGCAGTGGATTGTACAAAGGACTTTGGAGTCCACACTGAACAGACTTTGCTCTTGGCAGAAGTTGCAGTGCGACGAGTAGTCCCGGAGTTGATCAACGCCTCGTAGGCAATCTGGTTGACCTTTACAACCAGCGTCTTCTGCGTCTTTCCGATAGACGCAACATCACATTGAGTTGTCACTTCCTCGTCGGAGGAGAAAGTCGTCCCCAGCAGAGTCGCCATTTTGTTTGCAAAAACAAAAGTGTTCTTTATTTCACAAACTTTGTAAGAAGATTATAATATATTTTTTTTTCCCAACGCGTGCGGGCTCAGTATAATCGTGTGTCCCACGCACACGAATCTTGGCCTGTCGTATGGAACGACTTTTAGAGTGCGGACGTTGTCCGTTGGCCTTGTCATCATCGTCGTGCACACGCACCCCGCGCACTCCGCGCGCTCCAGAGCTCCGCTTAGCAGCACACCGTCTTTCGACGGCAGTTACTCAATACCTCGCTTTGCCCACGACGCCGAAGTGACGCCCTCGACAACCAAGGGTGACCGCCCGTACGACGGCCACTGATTCCTTGTCGCCTGCGACTACCGATTCCGCCCAGCCGCCCGTTCTTTGCGCACGATGCGTATATTGGCGACGATCGCCGACGCCCTTACGATCGAGCATGCGATCGTTTATGGCGGACGTCTTCTTGTCGCCCTCAGCAGCGCCGCACGATGGGCTGCGTGGTCGGCATGTCGCTTATACCCGTGGGCGAATGGTGCCGATTCCCCGATCCGTCGCACGACGACCGTGCACTGAGTTTGCTACACGGAAGCCTCATTCTGCCCCACGCAGGCTCAGTTTGTAGCCCTATATCGTCAGGCCTCCAACGTTGTGGATGCCCCGCAACTATAGGAAGATTATAATAGAATTCTGGGAAAGTACAACTATAGGAATCCGATCTGAAGACGATCGCTTTATCCCTTGGACGATGTGAACTTTCAAGACGGTAGCCTCTGAAGAATACAGCAGCACTTTGGCAAGAACTCCTGATCTCTGGTGATGATCTTGAATGATCTGATCTTCTCTGATCTGATCTGGGCTTGATAATGAAGGACTTGAAACTCTATTTATAGAGTTCTGGAAAATAACTAACTAGTAGTTATTTCTGGATTGCGCAGGTTGGACTGCGCAGGCACTGGACTGAGCAGACTACCAGTTGCGCTGGCAGTTACTCGATCGTGGGCCAACTGTATGAGACGCGTGGCATTGTTTGATTGAAATGTGCTTGGTCGTGTACAGACGGTTGCCACGTGATGAGCAATTGATGGCATGTATGCAACGTACAAAATGTCAGTTATCTTGATAGATTACGCCACTTGAACTGTGCTAGCATCAGACTGCGCTTCCAATGGGTTGCGCTCAGACTCGGATTGTGCTGAGGTTGAGCTGTCAGACTGCGCTGGTTGTACAGCTGTCATCAAGTGCGGCGCGGCTCGAGAAACGAACAGACTCTTCGCTTTTCGTGCTGTCAGTTGTCAGAAGATCTGATTTTCTGTCAGATAATGATGACGTTGCCATGTCAGCTAGCGCGCTTGGATGGGTGCGCAGTTCAGCTTGCGCAGTTGAGTTGTTGCGCAATCTGTCTCCTGCGCAGTTCATTTGAAGGGTGCGCAATTTGATTTTCATTGCTTTTTTGATGGGTGCAACTTGATTTTTAGGACCTACATATATATATATATATATATATATATATATATATATATATATATATATATATATATATATATATATATATATCAAGATCAGGCCAAAATGTATATATGATCAATGTTATATACACTAGCCTACAATACAACAAACACGTGGAGCCAAAGCTCTCACACACCCACAACTCAAACCTATACATATATTATATAGAGCCAAAGCTCTCTACAAAATACATATCAAGCATCCACATATAGAGTTAAGGTATATTCCTACATTCTCACACACACACACACACACACACACACACACACACACACACACACACACACACACACATATATATATATATATATATATATATATATATTTTATATGTGTGTGTGTGTGTGTCTATATATGACCTTGGTCTATAAGGAAGGGATAGGCAACACAGTTATGTGCTAAAACTAATTACACACACACTCATGTATACCCATATACATGTGGCTCATATATATATATATATATACATATATATATATATATATATATATATATATATATATATATATATATATATATATAATCATGGGAAATCAACTAGAGAGCCTAACTAAGGTATAACCTATCCAAATATACTATCAAAACTGAAAAATAAGGCTCAAACTAGCCTATGGGGCATTCCTACGAATACTTGGTGTGACACCCTCGGATTTCTTCCAAGGGTGGCACAAAACCTAACCAAACTTCCACATGAGGACTCAATAAAGCCTCTAAACCATTCCTAAGGGTCATTCCTACACATGGGTGAGTTCCTATGGGTCAAATACCATAATTTGAGTCAAAGAGACATGGTTAGAGAGTGATATACCTATTGGGAGTGGTTTTCCAATGAACGATCCAATGGACACGAATCCGACACGAACTTCTCTAGCAAATGGACCCTCCTCCTTGCTCCTAGCTCCACAATCCTTGTAGGCTCCTTCTTCACCAGAAGCGTAGCTCGCATAGATGCGCAGTCCTACGGGGTGACATTATTCTACGTAGCCAGTCTGGTACATATTTCTTTTCATATCACACTACCAAAATTTATTGTTTTAGCGACGCCCCCATCCGTCGCTAAACCGACGGTAATTACTATTAGCGACCGATAACCGACGGATTTTGGCCAAAAAAATCCGTCGGCAATCAGCTCGTCGCTAATAACGGTCCGTCGCTAAGTTGTCGTCACATGACGGAATAGCGACGGATTGTCGACGTCACAATACAAAGCATTAGCGACGCATTTTCGACGGACTGTCATCCATTTCAACTATTAAGTACTGAACTGTGTAGACAATAGTGACATAAAATTCCGTCGGTAACCCGTCGTAACAGCGTATCAGATCGTATCGTTCCGTCGCTAATCCGTCGGAATTCGTCGGTAACTAACGACGGATTAGCGACGGCATTCTGACGGACTATCCGTCGATCAAGTTCTGGAAATGCTTGGCATTTCCAGCACCATGGCGACGGAAGAGTAGTCGCAAATCCGTCGTGACCTCGTCGCCACAGCGACGGATTGCTGACTGATTATCCGTCGCCATGATTCTGGAAATGTCATGCATTTCCAGAACCATGTCGACGGATTGTCCGTCGCTAAGCAGTCGCTAGATCGAGCGACGGCTTAGCGGCTGATTATCAGTCGGCCTGGCGACGGATAGGCCGTCGCTATTCCGTCGAAGTTTATACCAACAGCACCTTGCCGACGGATAATCCGTCGATCATCCGTCGCTACCTGGAACACTTTAAAAACTCCAGATAGCGACTGCTAATCCGTCGATAAACCATCGGCAACTGGGATTATCCGTCGCTAAACGGTCACTAGTCCGTCGCTAACTGAGTTTTTTGGGGAAAAAAATGCAGCACTTTCCCTGTTTACAAATATATGCATAAACCAAACCAATATATAATGCACACCAATTATCCAACAATTACACAGACCAAATATATAATGCACACCAATTATCCAAGAATCACATAGACCAAATATGCACATACGAATTTAATGCACACCAATTATCCAAGAATCACAGACGAAACCAAATTAATAGAAAATAAATATCAATTATCCTAAAGAGTAACATAATATCCGGTGCTATAAGCCGATTATAGCACAATTAGTTCAAAGCTCTCACAAATAATCCAAATTTTCTTAATACAATATTTTAAGAAGGAGGAGGTCGATTGTCCGTTGGTGGTAATCCCATATGCGACCGACAAATATACTCCTCCACAAGGTACGGAGGCAAGGCGTCGTAGACACTGCTCGGAAGTTGGCGTAGCTGCTCTGCGGACATGAGATCCAGGAGTGCCGTCACAGTCGTAGGCGGTACCACAGGGGCATCAGGGTTGAAAGAAAGATGGCCCACGGAAGACGGACCGACACCTGCAGTCGACGGACCAGTAGAAGACGGACGAGCACCATCAGCAAACGTACCGGCAGCAGCAGACGGACCGGCAGCAGCAGACGCAGGCGGAAAGTACGTGGCAAATTGCTCCTACAAGGACGACACCGCCTCGTGCAGCTGCGTAAGCTGCGACCTAACATCATCGTCTGCCCGGGCCACGAGAGGAGACGGTGTCGGTAGAAATCTCTGCGTCACCATATGCAATGGCCCTAGGGAGCTGATTCCGTACAGGAACCCTTTCTTAAAGCCGCCAACGGTATCTACGAACAAGTCGTTCCGAGCGGCCAAAGAAGAGGGCGTCCGGAAGGGCGTCGTTTCATCGACATCCTCGGTGTCAGTTAACTGAGCCCGACTAAGGGCCTCACGATACGCAGCCTATCAAATGAATGTGTTTATATTATAAGATTTACCTAAGTTGTAATCTAAATAATATGTTTCACTAAGTTAAGTGTGAATCCTAAGTTTACCTTAGTTATAGTCTGAATACTTTTAATTCTAACGTTAATCTCATAAACATAAGTACTTACATCAGTCTCCTTGGCCCTCTCGTCGACGAAGCTCCCGTCCTTTCGTCTTTTGTGCGTATGCTAGAACACGTCGTGCATGGTGACCGATTCTGGCGCCCTTCCCTCCTTCACCGCCCGTTGGGCCTGTATACGAAATTTCCGCAGAAACTAATTAACTCCTTTAATTAATAATACCTAATTCGATAGTGAAATAAATTTATGGTTGCTCACCAGATCTGCAAGTGTCACTGCGTGGGACCTTGATCCCCCCGTATGAAGGACCACGGCAGATCGGTTCACCTTCGCCTTCTCTGATTTCTTCTTGTACGCAGGGGTATCCATCATGCCTAAGAGGTCCTCATAATACTCCTGCCGGATCCAATTCGGCCTCATATGCCCCATTTTTAGGTCATGAATCATATCCCGTATCTTCTTCGAGCAAGCGCTTCTGTAGGTCCTGCGGATCCCCTCCTCGCGATGGGGAGGCCACCAGTATGTTGTCTAACACAGAAAATCAATTATCACGTAATTTAAAAAATGGTTGATTAAAGAATCACATAGACTTAACCAAAAGATATAGATATATACCCTCAACTCGTCGAGCCAGACGTACTGCACGTTTGGGGGCACCGACGAAAAGTTGAGGTAGGGACCGTGGAAGTTAGCCCTGATAATTTCTCCAAGGGCCCTGCCAACATTAAACGGAAAAAACCTACAAAGAAGAAACGACTGGATTATTAACTTGAATAAATGAAAGAAATTTAATAAATTAACTTAAATTTACTTACGAGGTCCCCGCGGGCCATAGCTCTCGTCGGAACTTGCCTCTCGGCCTCTCTGGTGCCGTCGGAGGATCCGCGGGTCCGTGTATGTACTCCCCAGTAACCAGATAGAACCGAGTATGGGGGTACTCCGGGGCCCACTGTGCAGTAACTGGGGCATCCCCTGGTGGATCCGCTGCTGGTGGTTTCGATAGCGGATCGGATCCGCTAGCAGATCCGGACTGATGCCTCGATGAAGTGGTCGATCGAGGGCGGGATGCGTCTGTGCCCGGGGTACTCTCCGGGTCGGGCTCGCTCGATGGGGTCACATCCCGGGAACTTTGAATGCGACCACGACCACCAGTACCAGTACGACCACGACCACGACCCGTACTACCACCACCACCACGACCAGCACCACGACCACGGCCAGCCATCATGACCTGTAAATAGAACACATAAACATAATTAACAATATAAAAGTGTAAATGGATATAAAAAACTAAACTAAAATATACATACCACCAGTAGGGAGACGAGTGCCGCCGCGACAAAAAAGGCTAGGAGTGCCATCTGCAATAAGTAAATAATCGAATGAAAAAAACATGAATTTACGTAATTGCTTTTATGAGGTCAAACTTAATTCACGTAATTGGAAGTGTTTTTAATATACAACAATATTTAACCTAATCATCGTCTTCGTTCTCATCCTCGGCCCCGTCTTCATCATCATCCTCCTCATCCTCATCCTCATCCTTATCTTCATCATCGATTTCATCTGTATCCTCATCCCCATCAAATTCTTCTTCTTTTTCTTCTTCTTCTTCTTCTTCTTCTTCTTTTTCTTCTTCTTCTTCAAAATTTGGGATAAGACGCCTCTTTCTCCCCTGGTTGACAGCTAAGTCTTGTGTATCAACCTCTTTCTCCCCTCTATTTTCCTCAATAATATCTTCAACATCCATTGTATCTGAGTGTTGTCCCAAGTATTGGGACTTTTCGATCTGGTCCTCTTGGTATGCTGGGTCTCAAACGTTGAATGTATTTCTAGATTTAATCTTGCATACTGCCCACCAGTCAAATCGATCTCTACGACGCCTTGCGTAGCTTGTATAGTAGACTTGAACAGCCTGATTTGCTATCGCAAATGTATCGGACCCTCTATACCTCCTGCGGTAATTTATATCGACGAATCCAAATTGTTTATCGATTCTCCAACCGATATTTGGTGTCGTATCGAACCACTCACATTTGAACATCATAATATGCATATCATATGGGCCAGTATATTGTAAATCTACAATATCCCGAAGCACTCCATAATAGTCAAAGTCCGGCTCGTCGTCAAAGACGGTGCCCTTATGCAAACACCGGAATCCTTGGTATTGATGTCGTCATTGATAAATTCGACATTTATAGCATTCTGAGTTGACTTAAACCTGAAGCCATTAACGACATAGCCTAGCCAAGTCTTTATTTGCTTCTTCGGTCCCAGTGCCAGATAACGAACACTCTCATGAGTGAGTGTTGTTTCAGACAATAAAACCTATAAATAAATATTTATAATTTAAATGTTTCAGATTATATATTAATAATCTCAATTATAATCACAGTTACTTACGTATTTGCGAAACCATGACGGAAATGTACAATCAACCTCTCTTTGAAGTCCCTCATCGGTAATATCGGGTCTCCTCATTTTGATTTCATCTCTAAATGCACTATTAGAGAAAATAAGAATATATAAGAGTGTAGTCACTTACTTCATCAAATTCGAGATTATAACGAGTACAAGTGTACTGACTTACTTCTCCAAATCTCTCACTTCTTGTATGTCACAGTTTAACAAGACATATCGGTGAGCGGCATCATACTCGTCATCTGTCAACCACCGTCTTTTACTAGCCCCAACAGGCTTGCCCCTTACATTGAATCTTCCTCCATCCTCAACATCCTCGTCATTCCTTTGAGGTCTATTTCGATTTGTTTTAACATGAGTATCGAAATAAATGGAGCAGAAGTTTGAAACATCTTCGATAAGATATGCTTCGCATATCGAAGCCTCTATATGAGCTTTGTTGCCAACTTTCTTCTTTAGATGGTGTAGGTATCTAGAGAGACAAATTATCTTGAGAATTAAGAAAGAATTTTAAAATAAATGGAAATTCAGCTTAAATTATATCAATATTTATGTACCTTTCAAATGGGTACATCCATCGATAATGAACAGATGCACCGACACGGGCTTCGTATGCTAGATGAATCGGTAGATGCTCCATGCTATCGAAGAAGCCAGGAGAAAATATTTTCTCCAACTTGCAAATTGTTAAGAAAATCTTCTCCTCAAGTTCAACCATGTGTTGCACAGTCAACTTAGTTGAACAAATATCCCTAAAAAATATTGATAGTTCGGCCAACAGAACCCATACAGAAGAAGGCAACAACTCTTTCAAAGCAATGGGCAGTAATCTTTCCATAAACACGTGGCAGTCATGACTCTTTATTCCCGTTAGCTTGCGTTCATTGAGGTCAACGCATCTAGACAAATTCGACACATAGCCGTCGGGAAATCTTAAAGTAGATACCCACTTGCAGATTATTAATCTATCTTCCTTGCTCAATGTGTATTGTGCTATCGGCTTACTTAATTGTCCAGCAGCTCCCCTTTGTATCAAGTTCAGATAAGGACGCTTGCATATCTCGGCAATGTCTTGTCTTGCTTTTGGATTGTCCTTTATCTTTCCTTTAATGTCTATGACGGTATTGAAGACATTATCGAACACATTCTTTTCGATATGCATAACATCAAGATTATGCCTTATAAGATTATCTTTCCAATAAGGCAAGTCCCAGAAGATACTCCGTTTGGTCCAGTTATGTGTTTGTCCGAAGCCATCGACATGATTGTTCGATGGATCTTCCATTACATTAGAAAAATTCTTTACATCTTCACAAATATCGTATCCCAACAATCTGGCAGGCGGATGAGAAAATTCTTGTTTTCCAGCTCTGAATGCGTCCTTGTTCTTTCTCCAAGGATGACTCGCGGGCAGAAATTGACGATGACAATCAAAGAAAGAAGTTTTTCCTCTATGCTTAAGGCGGAATGCCTTACTATTTTACATGCATATCGGACAAGACAGGGTGCCGTGAGTACTCCATCCCGACAGCATACCGTATACGGGAAAATCATTGATTGTCCACATCAGTGAAGCTCTCATCTGAAAGTTCTGTTTCCTGGAAATATCATACGTCGTGACGCCGATCTCCCACAGCTATTTTAGCTCATCCACCAATGGCTGTAAATATATATCGATATTCTTCATCGGATTTTTGGGACCCGGTATGATAGCTGTCAAGAACATATAAGGAATCTTCATACACATCCATGGTGGCAGATTGTAAGGGGTCAGAATGACCGGCCAGCAGGAGTATTGAGATCCCGACTGCCCGAAAAGGGCGAATCCATCAGAACATAGCCCCATGCGTACATTTCTGGGCTCTACAGCAAAATCTGGATGGCGAAAATTGAAATATTTCCACGCCTCTCCATCCGAAGGATGTGACAATTCTCCATCGTCCTTTGTACGTTCTTCGTTGTGCCACGTCATGTGTTCTGCTGTATTCTGAGACATATACATCCTCTGCAAGCGCTTCGTGATCGATAAGTAATGCATATACTTGTAAGGACGTCATTTTCTAGTTGACTTTCCTTTTCCTCTGACTTTCTTGTGACGATCCGCATTACAGAAGCGACAACTTTCTACATCCTCGTTCTCCTTGTAGTACAACATGCATCCGTTGCGACAATAATCTATCTTGTCGTACCCCAGTCCCAGTTGTCGGACCATCATCTTCGACTTGTAGAAGTTTTTTGGAAGCTCTTTTGATTCCTTCGGTAACACCTCCTTCATTAGTTGTGTAATCCGATCATAGCAAGTTTGTGGCAAGTTAAAATCGGACTTTATGTTCAACACTACATCGTCACTGACAGTACAGAATGTGGATCACAACCAGGATATAAAGAAGTTTCAACATCCTGAAACATATCATAGAACTCCTTCGCCTTGGGATTAGGATCCTCCGGATCAAAATTAGGCCCTGCCGCATCGTACACCATATCTCGTACAAGGTTCTGTATGTCTCCATAATCAACGGAGCATTCGTCGTCATCGACGACAAAATCCGCTGCAGCATTATCATCAAAAGCATAAGTAGCAGCATTCGCAACCTGTCTTTCGGCATATAGTTCACCTTGCGATGACCACAGGCCATAATCACGTACGAAACCCTTACGGGTCAAATGATCTCTTACACTCACCACTTCTTCGTAACATCTATTACGACAATTACGACATGGACACTTGATTTTGTTACCGTCCATAAACTGAGCTTTGCTCATGGCATACTTAAGAAACACTTCCACGCCTGCCTGAAAATCGTCACTCACACCTATTCTGCTCTCGGGTTGTCGTTTGTACATCCATGTACGATCAACGAAATAATGATCCATCATAGATTAGATGTAAAAATCTGTATAGTAAGACAAACTTAACAGAATTAGTATATAATCATGTAACTGGTGGATCCGCTAGTATTCTAGCTCGAGAAGAGAAAAATCTAAATACAGTTGTTACTAATAGTTCGATACCGATAGTGCGATATCGATACCGATACCGATAGTGCGATACCGATATCGATACCGATAGTTCGATACCGATAGTTCGATACCGATAGTGCGATACCGATACCGATAGTGAGATACCGATACCGATAGTTCGATACCGATAGCATGGTTTAAAGTATCGGCCGATACCGATCCGATACGGCCGATACCGATACGGTTTGGCATGTTCCGATCCGATACCGACCGATACCAAATATTGACCGATACCGACTATGGGGGTCTTTGTTCCGGTCAATTCGGCAAAACCAATCGGTAAGGGTGACTACTATTTCATATAATTTCAAAACTACTAAGAAATAACGCTGAAATACTTAAAATTATGCCTAAATGTATAAAATATATGTTTTTAAATGTAAAATAATTATTTGTTTTCCGATACCAAAGTTCGATACTCCGATACGATACCGCCGATACTACCGATATCGCCGATACCAATACTCATAGGAATAGTCCGAAACCGATTCCGATACCGATATTGTGAACCTTGACCGATAATACGATACCGATACCGATACCGATAGTGCGATACCGATACCGATACCAAACTGAGTCAATCTATCTATTTCTAAATTGCAAGAGTCCACTTCTAGGATATGGGAGCTATATCCTAAATATCTAGTCTAAAATTAACTTGGTTAGGATACTAGAGTGTCCTTATTATCTAGCAAGCACTACCTTAGTCTAGTCACACTAGCATTAATTACCTATAATTCCTACCATGTCTACAATTACATATTACACCCCAAGCCGTCCTGCATGCTAATAGGCATGGTAGGCCTGCCTTTCATTCCTCACTCTCTAAAGCACACATACACATATATATGTATATCACAGCTAGATGTATAGACCATGAACCCAAACACTGACTTATGCAGATAAAAAACTCGCACTGTCCTTGACACAGTAAACATATACACCATGAACCCAAACTCCATATTCACATTTACTAATCCAAACACCACCAAACTAATGGATAACACCCAATATGGATAACACATTATTTAGCCAATATATAAACTCAGATGAATTTGATAAGCAAAGCCCCCCGCCGCCCCCGACCAAAGCCCGCCGCCCCAAGCCCGCCGCCCAGCCCCCGACGCCCCCACCCCAAGCCCGGCGCCCAGCCCCCGACGCCCCTGCCCAGCGCCCGACGCCCCTGCCCCAAGCCCGCCGCCCAGCCCCCGACGCCCCCGCCCCAAGCCCGCCGCCCAGCCCTCGACGCCCCCGCCCCAAGCCCACCGTCCAGGCACCGACACCCCAGCCCCAAGCCAGCCGCCCAGCCCCCGACGCCCCCGCCCCAAGCCAGCCGCCCAGCCCCCGACGCCCCCGCCCCAAGCCCGCTGTCCAGCCCCCAACGCCCTCGCCCCAAGCCCGAATATCCCCAAGCCCGCCGCCCCCGCTGCCCCTACGTCGACACCGCGACACAGAGAGAGAGAGAGAGAGAGAGAGAGGGGATTACCTTCGGGAGAGAGAGAGGAGAGGACGTCGTCGCCGTTCACCGAAGCCGTGCGAGAGAGAGAGAGTGACAGAGAGAGAGAGTGGAGAGAGATTGAATTTGGGGGGAATGCTAAAAGTTTCCCCCGCCTTTTCATTTAAGTCTGGAACGTAAATTTAGCGACGGAATAGCGACTGCTCATAATCCGTCGCCAAGTAGTCGCTATTATTGATTATCCGACTGAATATCCGTCGCTACGTAGTCGAAGATATGTCCCGCCAATTCCCTACACAATTTCTGCCAAATAATCGACTACGTAGCGACGACAGGGGATCCGTCGCTATAACACCGACAGTCTAGCGACGGATGTGCGACCTTTCCTCCCCCTAAAATAAAAATAAAAATGGCAAAGGCGTGTAGTCGGTAATCAGTCGCTGAGCGGCCACGAAACCGTCGCTAACACCGACGGAAAAATTCCGTCGCTAAATATCCGTCGCTAATTGAGTGTATTTTGGTAGTGTCAGTTTTTTTAAACTACCGCTCTTAAAATAAGAACAGAGTTTGATTCTGTTGATAAGAGCAATATCCTAACGTTTTGTTTAAACCGCCACTCCCTAAGATAGGGACAAAATCTAACTTTAGGGATAGGAACAGAATTTACTTGTGTTTATCCAATCAACGTTAAACGCACGCCATATGTCGTTTACTCAGTTATGTTGATAACTCCCCAAGATCTTGATAAAAGAGAACCCCAGTGTCCCCTACGTGTCAGCTCAGCATTAGCCCTTACCGTACAGCTTCAAGATTCTCTCATATCTCCACGTGCAGCATTCCTGCACAATCCTTATGCACATTGTCTATGTGCTCGCCTATAAAATAGAGTTTTCCTTCGATCGAGAGGCTTCAAAATCTTCAGTAACTTCGACGTCCTCTTGATTGGCAACCCAGAGTTTCAATCACAAGCACCAGAAAGTCGGAGCAAGTTTAACTCGTCATTAGATCGTCAATGGAGTAAAGGAGCCGCTGCAGTGCTCGATCTCCACCGTCATACTTCTCCATAAATTTTGTACTTAGATCTCCTGTTTAGGAATCGATTGAACTCTTTTACACGTTTAATATACAAAAAGTTTGTATAACCTTTTGTCATGGCAAACAAGATGGCAACTCTACTAGGGAATTTCTTCTCCTCTAGCGAGAAGGTGGTGACGTAATCTGACGACAACTTACTGGGATCTTCTCAAAAGATGTTGGTCATACGTTTCGACCAACAATCTTTTGAAGATCTCCTCTCTGAAGAGATGTCGAGTCCTTCAGCGGTTCATAATATCGAAGAAGACTTGACGTACCTGGGTACCGAAGACTGCTGCGACGAGCAACAAGGCGGAGGGGGCTGCGCTCCAAAACCCCTTGAACAATGAAGCCCCGAAGCAAACCACGGCTACTGCTGCCGTTCTGTCTCACTCAATTCTCGCTTCAAAAAAGCACGACGAGGAGTACGGCTCCCTTGTGGCATGTTTGACAAAGGCTCATCGCTAAAAGAAGCGCGTAATGGCCCTTCCGCTCAAGGAGGAATCTGCACAGACAAGAACTTCTATCCTTGACAGAATTGCCTAACCATCGAGTATGGTTATGTTGGATTCTGAACGTTATGCACCTTTTTGGGTAACGTGAAGAGATCCAAGGCAGCACGTGCCTTACATGGCCGAAGTGCTACGCCAACCACTCAGTTGGACTCTGAATACTACGCACCTTCTAGGGGTAGTTGAAAGAAATCCAAGGCAGCATGCACCTTGTACGATCAATGTGCTATACCAGCAGTTAAGCAAAGGTCCGCATTGCTAGTTATGCGTGCAGCCAATGGAATGCTTTACAAAACTGGTTCGAGTGCTTCGATGCCTCAACCGGTAAAACCTCGCTGTCACTTGAGCTCTTATAAGTACAACTCGAGCCGGGGGTACATACTATGGAGAAAAACTCGTGCAAGAAATATTACTGTGAACATGGAGTGAGTCTGCCTCAACAACAACTCTCTGATCAGAACCTAAGCGTATCTTACATGCAGGAACCGAGAAGAGGGAAGCTACCTTCACATTCTCACTCCTGCACAGCTTCCCTGCGTGCACGAAAAGAATATAGGAACAGAGACCTCGACAATTCCCCACAAGCGTAAGGTAAGAGAGAAGTCTGCGGTATAGGGCGTATCTAAACTAAGGCACACCTGCAACAAGATCACCAACAACTGTTACAGCTGCCAAATGACCGCATCGCCACCGAAGAGGCGGTCCATCTTCCAAAGACTATGACCGATGGTGTTTGCACACCAGAGATCGTCTAGTGCAGAAGAAGATAAACTCTGTGTTGCTTCATGCAATGCTGCGTGGGGTTCTCCTTCTCTCAAGAAGCTCTCAAAGAATCCTCCCATTTTGACGAACAAATCTAAAAGTCGACCTGGGGGTAGCATGACGACGGTGCCCCATATTGGTATGTTCCAACACACACGTTCTAAATCTGGATCCTCATCGCAAGGATATAATGCTGCAGCTACAATATTAGCTAGGGCTAGCCAGCCCTCTACCATTCATGATAATCTTTTGTTCCAACACAATGAAGGATTGTATGACACAGACGTCTCCGTGGGTGCTAGTAGCCAAAAAGCTAGGGGTAGCAATTGTAATAAATCCAAGGATGATTGCAATCTACCTGTTTATCCTCAAGACGACGGGACTCAGGCATCTGAACCAGAGAACGAAAGATCCACTGTCCCTTCTACCTATCCGCATATGACGTCTATTTTTATGGTTGAAGGTGATAACGCAAAAAGCAGTGAAGGATCCAGTCATCAAAAGCGTACAGAGGCCCTTGAGACATGTCTACATACATTGAATGACACAATGCAAGCCTTGACTTCTATCGTCCTGGAGATCAATGAGAAATTGATACCCGATGTTCCTTAGTCATTCCATGGGAGATTAGGTTGCCAAGTATCGAGCGATTGGGCAGTTTTCGAACAGTTTTGGAAAACGTTCGATGCATGGTTTGCCTCTTGCTCTTGCAAACTAAGACCCGGGGACTAACGGCGGGTCCATTGTGCCTCATATCTGGAGCCAAGCAGTGCCGCCGTCATCTAATCCATCAACAACGGGACCTGCGATGTCGAGTTAAATGCAGCAAGCCCTCAAGGAATTGTATGCTTGCCATGATGCCAGAAAAAAGCGAGAAGCACTCAAAAAGATGGGGATTCAGCAACCATATCCTGCCAAATAGGATAATGTGAACTATCCTCCCAAGTACAATCCACAGACGCTCACGACCTTTCGATGCGAAGGAGTCTCTCCGTCGATACTTGAGGTACTTCGTATAACGCCCCAGTCCTAAAATACGTAAGACTATGAACGTAGACATGCCAGCCGTATAATAAATACACGTAAGCTGTAAAATGCAGTAGAACCATAACTAATCTCATCCACACGAAATAAATGAATAAAAAATATCATATAATGATAATGAATTGTCTTGATACAATATGTTGGGCGGAGACAAATCTACTACCAACAGGTAAAGGAAAAATACATGAGAGAATAAATAATTTTGGCGAGCGAAGCGAAGACGATCCAAGTGCAAACATCCTCGAAGAAATAGGGAGGACCACGGCTAGAGCTAGAATACCTGCGAAAGACAAGAGCACACACCTGGCGAGATAACCAGGTCCTCAGAGGGAAGTAACAAGACACATAATATCATGCCATAAACTGAATAAAGTTAGCTCAACAGAAAATTATATACGACTAAACAGATAAAGGTTCTTAACCATTCTATGTGAAAATAAAATTTGAAGACAACGTTCCACACAAGGGCACCCGAAGCTAGAAACACGGCACGTTAGCGTTTCAACCAAGGCACTAGTGGCGTCTAGAGAAAAGTAAATGCACGGCCCATTAGCACTCGAGCGAGAACTAAGGGATAGCTAGAGAAAAATAAATGCATGGCCACTAGCTCTTGGGTGAGTCACTAATGGCAGCTAGACGAAGGTAAATGTACGGCACATTTGTGTTTCAATCGAGGCACTAGTGGCATCTAGAGAAAAGTAAATAAGTGCACGGCCACTAGCTCTCGACTGAGTCACAAATGGAAGCTAGACGAAGGTAAAGGTGTGAAAGCCCCTGAGCCTAATAACTGTCTTCACCCTCCCCATGCACTACTCGTGCTGAATCCACACCACGATAATCCTAATAACCGCTAAGTCTTCTAGGCAATTATATTAGCAGTTATACCCTAACGCTCGTCCTGTACGCATCGATGTACGGTCGGTACGTAAGTCTGAATCTATATGAGACACGTGACATCGTGGCACACAAGTGTCGGCCAATGAATACGGCATAAACAAAGGTGGTCCCTTAACTCTAGGCCAAATGTATAAAGTATAATAATTTCCAACTACATATGGTTTTGAAAGAACAACTTATAATAAATAAAAACATGCATGATATTGAGCAAGAAATTAAACAGTAAAGGCAAGGTGTCTTGCCTGGTAGGACGCCTGGTGTACTGCAATGATCAAGGGCATGAACCGCGACTTCGGTGCAACAACTACACAATGTAACCTCTGATGGTGGCATCGACTGTTTCATCGGGACCAGAAGAATTTATTTAGCTAGAAACGATAATAAGAGGTATAGAATTGGCAATGAATTTGGGAATATGGGCTTAGTCATGGGCGGGAGGAATTCCACGGCAAATTGGATAATAACTAATATATATAATAATTTAGAGAACTATTTATGATATACTGAAAAATATATTATGGTACTTAAATAGTTTTAGATAAATATTTAAAAAAATCTAAAAATATTTTTAGTCAAAACTAAGTTTTCTAAAACTATAATTTATTGCTATATAAGCTGTATTTTATTTATGAAAAATATATATATATATATTTAGATACACAAATAACAATAAAATAAATAGCTTTTTAGGCTCAACCCCAAGATTGTAAAAATAGAAATTTGGGTAGAATCTATACTTCCTTAGTTGAGAAAAATTTAGATAATTATTCGAGAGGAATTACTAAAAATTATTTTAGATAACTACTAAAATTTTCCAAATAATATATATATTTTTTAATAGATAGAACATATTATAGCAATAGTGCATAATATTTTGTTACAAAATAGTTTTTAGAAAAATAATAATAATAATAATAATAATAATAACAATACGAATGGTGTACTAACAATAGTACGGATATTTATAACTATGTATGTACATAATAGTGAAATACATTTAACCAATACTAATAAAGTTAAAATAGTAGTTACAAAGTCCCTTAAGTTTTTTCTAGTATAAACACTAATAGTATTAATAATAATCAATAATAAAGAAGACGGAAAAATGACAGCAAGTAAAATCCAAAAAAACCAATAATTCCTAAAATAATAAAGCAGCTACTAGCTGCTTCATTTCTCTGTTCGAAACCAAAAAGGGGTGGACGAATATGAGAGAGAAGAGAGAGAAAGAATTAAAAGAAAAGGGAAGAGAGTGAAGGCTCGGGGAAGGGCTCCGCCGGTGCTCCGGCCTGGGCGCGGCGGTGTGGCTCCGCGAGGGCTTGGCGCGCTGCGCTTGGATCCGGCGGGGGAAGGTGGAAGGGGACGGAGGTCTGCCGGCGGGCGGCGCAGGAGGGTTTGGGTGGAGTCGGTGGCTGATCGACGTGGCGAAGGAAGAGGAAGGCCGACGGGCGGAGGATCGGAGTGGGGGCTGTTCACGCGGACGCGGGTGGTGCGGCCACTGCTCGAAGGTCGCGGACGTGCTGCAATTTGGGGCTCCAACGGCGGTGGCACGTGAGCACGCGGCGGCGGGGGCCTTGGCGTGGAAGTGCGGTCTCTTAGAGGAGGCTAGGACAATCGGTGGGGAGGCGACAAACGACAGGAGGAGGCGCAGGATCCCGTGACGAGGAGGCTGGAAAGTGGGTCGCCCGGGAGCGAGCGGTGAACGCACGGTGGCTTGGCCAGGCGACGGGGTGCAGCTTGGGCGTTCGAGCTGCCAGCGCCGCAGCGATGGTGGTGCTCGGGTCGGGATGGCGACCGAAAGAAGGGGACGAGGCTGGTTGGGCTGGACGACAGCGGGGGTCGGAGACTGGGCACCGTGGTGGCTTTGCACGGAGGACGGCGGACAAGGGTCGGAGGTCAGAGGATGTGGTTATACTATTTTCTTTTCTTTTATTTTTTGCGGTGCTGGTGTTTTATTTTTAGGGACGGGGGTGGTAATGGTTACGCCGGTGATGGCGTTGGGCATGTCGTGGCGGCGGCGGTGGCTGGGAGGTGTTCGGCAGTGAGGGTGACCAATGGTCGTTATTGGGGTCCATTGGAGGGAATGGATTTTGGGGCGTGGTGCTAAGGTAGTCGGAGTTGGCTGAAATCGATGGCGAAGACTGGTGGTGGATGCGGGTTATGGTGGCTGTTGGCGGCGGTTTGACCGGAGGGGCACGGTCGTGGTGGTGTGTGCTGGTTGTGACGACTGCCACGGCGAGTGGTGGCGGGTTGGCAGAGGAGACGGTGGTCGGAGATGGCAGCATGGGTGGCGGCAAGGTAGAGCGGGAAACGGATGGTGCGGCAGGGAGATAGTAGAGCTAGGTTTAGGATTTGGAAATTTTATTGTGTCGGGGAAGTGTCCGACACGGAAGAGTTAATAATGTATTTGTAAAAGATGGAATAAGAATTTGGAAGGGGAACACGGACACGATGCACGCACGTTTGGTTGTAGAAATTTTGGAGTTAGAATTTATGGATGAGTACCTCTTCTTTTATAGGAGGTGGGAATTCTCAGTTGGATAGGGATTAGGATTTATTTAAACCCATTTAGATAATTCATGTATTAAATTAAAATCAATCCAAATCCAAATTAAATTCCAATTTAAATCTAGGTAATCTAACTTAAATATAAATTCTCTCTTTAAATTTAAACTATTTAAATAAATTCCATAAAATCCAATCGAAGATTTAAATTGCCACAAAATATCAAAATGTATTTTCTAAAAATACACATAATAATAATTTCGAAAATCACCTTATTATTTAAAATAAACTAATAAGATATTTATGAAATATATGTATGCACAAAAATTTATTTATTAATAATAACTGTTTTTACAAAAGACTTTTTACAATAAATGACGGATTTGGAAATGTTGGTCTAATAGCTAAAACAAATTATTTTGAAACTATAAAATAGAAAAATGTTTTTTCTAAAAATATGTACGCTCGCACCTATTCGCATTCGTCGAGCAAATTTCGAAAAATAAAATTTTCATGCACGACGTACAATACGACTACGCGACGTATAACACAAAATTTTTTTAAATTAGTACCAAATTTAATATAAAAAAATAGTAGAAATTTAGGGGTTTTACATCCTACCCAACTTAAAAGAATTTCGTCCTCGAAATTAAAAATTAGTAGGGGGGAGAGAAGACACAAAGGGTATCGATGGAGAACAATCAATAACAAAATCATGTCGTAAGAAATTGCGATCTAGATCATAGAAAAATGATACGGTATGGTCATAATCGATAGGATGGCTAGAGGAAGTTCTAGTATAACGCCTTCGTCATTCTAAAATAGGTGAAGGCGAAAGTAATATAGAGTTCGAAGGAGGCGTTATCGAATACGAATACGTGATTCAAAGACGATCGAATAATTTCAAAAGAATTATCAAGGCAGTCGTGGATGAGATTCTAGTGGGCAAGTTTAGCTATGTCTCCATCCACGTAGAACGATAGATAAAAGCGAACCAAAGTGCACTCGGTTGATCAGACCATCATGCACCGGTTCTGATTAGACAATATGTTAGTGAGCGCGCTCAATAGCATAAGTCATGAACAAATTCGATAAATGGATGAGTTTGCAAAACTAGATTATAGTAGCAACATTAGTCAAGGTGGTAAAAATATAGGCACAAAATTAAGATTAAAATAAGGAACAAATATGTATAGTCTAAGAGTCATAAAATCTAAGTTTTGTTTATTCCTATGCGATCAGTCTACGGTTTATTGTCCAAGGCTTGGTTGACCAAATATGTTAAATCCCTTTAGTCCCTATAGTCTAGATAGTCCTATTTGCATTCTCCTTAATGGTCAAGGGTGTGTTAGGTCGTGGGGTATTCTACCCAACTTAAAAATTAAGCTAAGGGTGTTTAGGACATTTAACTAGTAGGGTCAATCTCTAGCAAGCACGAAGGGAAGATAAGAATAGGGATGGAAGGAATCAAGCAAGATGCAATTGATGAGTCAAACGGTAGATAAAATCTAAGAAAGAGGCCAAGTATGTGGATGAGATCCTAGACTTCTAATCCTATTCGCAGGCTTGCTTGGTACGATGAAGTAACCAAACAATTTATCTTGACCTGCATGGGCCACCACAAAAAGATGTAACGCCCCAGTCCCAAAATATATAGGACTAGGAACGTAGACATGCCAGCCGTATAATAAATATACGTAAGATGTAAAATACAGTAGAACCATAACTAATCTCATCCACACGAAATAAATGAATAAAAAATATCATATAATGATAATGAATTATCTTGATACAATATGCTGGGCGGAGATAAATCTACTACCAATAGGTAAAGGAAAAATACATGAGAGAATAAATGATTTTGGCGAGCGAAGCGAAGACGATCCAAGTGCAAACATCCTCGAAGAAATAGGGAGGACCACGGCTAGAGCTAGAATACCTACGAAAGACAAGAGCACACACCTGGCGAGATAACCAGGTCCTCAGAGGGACGTAACAAGACACATAATATCATGCCATAAACTGAATAAAGTTAGCTCAGCAGAAATTTATATATGACTAAACAGATAAAGGTTCTTAACCATTCTATGTGAAAATGCAATTTGAAGACAACGTTCCACACAAGGGCTCCCAAAGCTAGAAATACGGCACGTTAGCGTTTCAACCAAGGCACTAGTGGCATCTAGAGAAAAGTAAATACACGGCACATTAGCACTCGAGCGAGAACTAAGGGGCAGCTAGAGAAAAATAAATGCATGGCCACTAGCTCTTGGGTGAGTCACTAACGGCAGCTAGACGAAGGTAAATGTACGGCACATTTGTGTTTCAATCGAGGCACTAGTAGCATCTAGAGAAAAGTAAATAAGTGCACGGCCACTAGCTCTCGACTGAGTCACAAATGGCAGCTAGACGAAGGTAAAGGTGTGAAAGCCCCTGCGCCTAATAACTGTCTTTACCCTCCCCATGTACTACTCGTGCTGAATCCATACCACGATATTTCTAATAACCGCTAAGTCTTCTAGGCAATTATATTAGCAGTTATACCCTAACGCTCGTCCTGTACGTACCGATGTACGGTCGGTACGTAAGTTCGAATCTATATGAGACACGTAACATCGTGGCACACAAGTGTCGGCCAATAAATAAGGCACAAACAAAGGTGGTCCCTTAACTCTATGCCAAATGTATAAAGTATAATAATTTGCAACTACATATGGTTTTGAAAGAACAACTTATAAAAAATAAAAACATGCATGATATTGAGCAAGAAATTAAACAGTAAAGGCAAGGTGTCTTGCCTGGTAGGACGCCTGGTGTACTGTAATGATCAAGGGCATGAACCGCGACTTCGGTGCAACAACTACACAATGTGACCTCTGATGGTGGCATGGACTGTTTCATCGGGTCCAGAAGAATTTATTTAGCTAGAAACGATAATAAGAGGTATAGAATTGGCAATGAATTTGGGAATATGGGCTTAGTCATGGACGGGAGGAATTCTACGGGAAATTGGATAATAACTAATATATATAATAATTTAGAGAACTATTTATGATATACTGAAAAATATATTATGGTACTTAAATAGTTTTAGATAAATATTTAAAAAAATCTAAAAATATTTTTAGTCAAAACTAAGTTTTCTAAAACTATAATTTATTGCTATATAAGCTGTATTTTATTTATGAAAAATATATATATATATATTTAGATACACAAATAAGAATAAAAATAAATAGCTTTTTAGGCTCAACCCCAAGATTGTAAAAATAGAAATTTGGGTAGAATCTATACTTCCTTAGTTGAGAAAAATTTAGATAATTATTCGAGAGGAATTACTAAAAATTATTTTAGATAACTACTAAAATTTTCCAAATAATATTTTTTTTAATAGATAGAACATATTATAGCAATAGTGCATAATATTTTGTTACAAAATAGTTTTTAGAAAAATAATAATAATAATAATAACAATACGAATGGTGTACTAACAATAGTACGGATATTTATGACTATGTATGTACATAATAGTGAAATACATTTAACCAATACTAATAAAGTTAAAATAGTAGTTACAAAGTCCTCTAAGTTTTATCTAGTATAAATACAAATAGTATTAATAATAATCAATAATAAAGAAGAAGGAAAAATGATAGCAAGTGAAATCGAAAAAAAAACCAATAATTCCTAAAATAATAAAGCAGCTACTAGCTGCTTCCTTTTTCTGTTCGAAACCAAAAAGGGGTGCACGAATATGAGAGAGAAGAGAGAGAGAAAGAATTAAAAGAAAAGGGAAGAAAGTGAAGGCTCGGGGAAGGGCTCCACCGGCGCTCCGGCCTGGGCACGGCGGTGTGGCTCCGCAAGGGCTTGGCGCGCTGCGCTTGGATCCGGCGGGGGAAAGTGGAAGGGGACGGAGGTCTGCCGGCGGGCGACGCAGGAGGGTTTGGGTGGAGTCGGCGGCTGATCGGCGTGGCGAAGGAAGAGGAAGGCCGGCGGGCGGAGGATTGGAGTGGGGGCTGTTTGTGCGGACGCGGATGGTGCAGCCACTGCTTGAAGGCGGCGGACGTGCTGCAATTTGGGGCTCCAACGGCGGTGGCGCGTGAGCACGCGACGACGGGGGCCTTGGCGTGGAAGTGCGGTCTCCTAGAGGAGGCTAGGACAATCGGTGGGGAGGCGACAAACGGCAGGAGGAGGCGCAGGATCTCGTGACGGGGAGGCTGGGAAGTGGGTCGCCCGGGAGCGAGCGGTGAACGCACGGTGGCTTGGCCAGGCGACGGGGCGCAGCTTGGGCGTTCGAGTTGCCAGCGCCGCAGCGACGGTGGTGCTCGAGTCGGGATGGCGACCGAAAGAAGGGGACGAGGATGGTTGGGCTGGACGACGGCGGGGTCGGAGACTGGGCACCGCGGTGGCTTTGCACGAAGGACAGCGGATACTGGTCGGAGGTCAGCGGATGTGGTTATACTATTTTCTTTTCTTTTATTTTCTGCGGTGCTGGTGTTTTATTTTTGGGGACGGGGGTGGTAATGGTTACGCCGGTAGCGTTGGGCGTGCCGTGGCGGCCGCGGTGGCTGGGAGGTGTTCGGCAGTGAGGGTGACCAATGGTCGTTATTGGGGTCCATTGGAGGGAAAGGATTTTGGGGCGTGGTGCTAAGGTAACCGGAGTTGGCTGAAATCGGTGGCGAAGTCTGGTGGTGGATGCGGGTTATGGTGGCTGTTGGCGGCAGTTTGACCGGAGGGGCTCGGTCGTGGTGGTGTGGGCTGGTTGTGACGACGGCCACGGCGAGTGGTGGCGGGTTGGCAGAGGAGATGGTGGTCGGAGATGGCAGCATGGGTGGCGGCAAGGTGGAGCGGGGAACGGATGGTGCGGCAGGAAGATAGTAGAGCTAGGTTTAGGATTTGGAAATTTTATTGTGTCGGGGAAGTGTCCGACACGGAAGAGTTAATAATGTATTTGTAAAAGATGGAATATGAATTTGGAAGGGGAACACGGACACGATGCACGCACGTTTGGTTGTGGAAATTTTGGAGTTGGAATTTATGGATGAGTACCTCTCCTTTTATAGGAGGTGGGAATTCCCAGTTGGATAGGGATTAGGATTTATTTAAACCCATTTAGATAATTTATGTATTAAATTAAAATCAATCCAAATCCAAATTAAATTCCAATTTAAATCTAGGTAATCTAACTTAAATATAAATTCTCTCTTTAAATTTAAACTATTTAAATAAATTCCATAAAATCCAATCGAAGATTTAAATTGCCACAAAATATCAAAATGTATTTTCTAAAAATACACATAATAATAATTTCAAAAATCACCTTATTATTTAAAATAAACTAATAAGACTTTTATGAAATATATGTATGCACAAAAATTTATTTATTAATAATAACTGTTTTTACGAAAGACTTTTTACAATAAATGACGGATTTGGAAATGTTGGTCTAATAGCTAAAACAAATTATTTTGAAACTATAAAATAGAAAAATGTTTTTCTAAAAATATGTACGCTCGCACCTATTCGCATTCGTCGAGCAAATTTCGAAAAATAAAATTTTTGTGCGCGACGTACAATACGACTACGCGACGTATAACACAAAATTTTTTTAAATTAGTACCAAATTTAATATAAAAAAATAGTAGAAATTTAGGGGTTTTATACTTCGCCTCAGTTATAGGGTATCTACCGAAGGACGACGCTCTACTTTTAAACATATTCGTAGGAGCTCTACAAGGGGTGGCATACGAATGGTTTTGCAGCCTCCCAGACAATTGCATTTCGTCGTTCGAAGACTTGAAGTTCCTATTCTTCAACCGATTCTACGAAGGGGGAATGGACATGACAATGTCGAATCTCATGGACATTCTCCAGAAGGAGAAGGAACCTATATGCGCATATATTGAGCGCTTTTGCCAGGCAGCTCTGAGGTTACACCTGGTATATCGATCCCATGCTTATGGACTCATGCCGCAAGAACATGCATCCTACAATCAAATTGTGGCACAGTGCTCTATGCATAGAGTGGACGCCTTTCATTACAGAGGCAGATGTAGCTGAAAGAAAAGCTCAGGACGCACAATTGTTGGGACTGGATTTTCCCTCTCTCGAGGATAAAGGGAAGCGCTCATCCGGCAATAATCCTGCCCACAAGGACGAAAAAGGGAAGCAAGCCCTAACCGTCAACATCTCCAAAGGTTCAGTAACAATGAATTCGAAGACGGTTGAAGATACGTTAGAACTCTTCGATATGTTGACAAAGGGTGGCAAGCTTCAACTCCCTCCACCTAAGCATCCCGATAAAGTGGGAAAGGTGGACAATCCAAAGTATTATCACAATCACCAATACGTTCATCATTCAACATGCGACTGCTATGTGTTGAAGTGACAGATCCATCGCCTCATCGACGCCAAGGTCATCTCACTCGACTACAAAGAAAAGACTACCACTGCCAACATAGTCACCCTCCAGTTCGAAAGTTTTTCGAAAACAGAGACTCAAGACGGTATCGTCCCCATCCCAAGGGCGACAATGGAAGTAGTCAACCTTCCACCGGCCCATGACAATATTCAAGGCCTTATCCCACTTACGATGCCCCATGACAAAGTTATGTGGATCCATCCTGATCTTGCCCCAGATATGATGCGGACTGCAGTGGGCTCTATCAAGGAGAAGAAAGTCATGTCGTATCGGATATTTTCTACCTCGACTGATGACACTCGGGTTACCACTCGCTCGACTCACTAGCGAGAGGACCACCAGGCTTTGGAGGAAGAAGTACCTCCACCTTCTACTCCCACTACACCCGATGCATCGGAAGCAAGTCCGTCTCATGCTCCTACGGCAGATAAACAGAGGCAGAAGGAGGTTCGCTTTGTCAAACCACTAAGAAAAGACTAGGCAGTAGGGTCGATCAAACCCTACAACTTCGACATATTGGCACAGCTTTCCAATACTCCGGCTCGACTGTCACTCTTTGAGCTCCTTTGTCTCTCCAAAGAGACTCGAGACACCCTCAGCAATGCTCTACAAACTGCTGACTCCTTCCTCACTAAGGTGCAACCACCCAAGAAGGATCCTACCGTGTGCCCACATTGTCATAGTGTGGTCAAGGTGATTCCTAACATCACCTTCACTCAGCAGGACATGCTACTAAAGAACAACTGACACAATAGATCCATATAATATACGGGGTACATTGGTGCAATTCAGATCGATCACATCTACATCGACTATGGATCTTCTCTTAGCATTATCCTTCGGAGTTTACTCCAGGCTTTGGGGCTCTCGATGCATCGGTTGACCACGTCAAACACTACAATCAGCGGCTTCGACGCTGGAAAGAGTAAGCCCCTGGGCAAGATTTACCTGAAATGCCAGATAGTCAATCTCCAGACGGACATGACTTGCTAAGTCATTGACGCTGATATAAACTACAACATGCTATTGGATCGACGACGAATTCATGAATACATGATCGTACCCTCTACTTTCCATTATTGCATGAAGTATGTGGCCAGCGACGGGACTATCATGACCGAATTCGGTGACATCGTCCCATTCTGAGGACTCGAAGCATACTATACGAATGCTGATCTATACAAATCAGTCCCATGGGATGATGATGCCAATGATGCTAACAATGAGGCCAAAATCGTATCGAAAAGTGCAACTATCAGTGAAGAACCCTTGACGGTTCGATTAAAGGGAAAATCTCCCCAAACACTAGCCCCTCTCGTCATTAAGCTTCGAGGAAAGGCTCCCACTCGGTTGCCCTCGACGATATCAACTGCTAGCCAAGAGCCTATGCAAATAAGGCTCCCCAGTAAGGCCCTAAAGCCATCTCTTAGGACGTAGGGACCTCCAATACAACCACCTTAGTGGTCAAGTTGAAGCGGAAGACTCCTCCACCTTCCTCCATGTCAGCCCTAATTATTACTGACGAGGAGCTAGGAGATTACGTATGTGCTAATGCTGAGGCGCATTCCTTAGATGATGTAATCCCTCGGGATAAGATTTCATATTTCATTAATAGAAAGTTGTCTTTGAATTACTCGTGTGCACACTGGAACACTAGGTATTTCTTAGACAACGCTCTGTATATGTTGCAAACACAAGTGACAACCACTAATCTCACAAGCCAAGTTGTTTCTTCTCGAGGAGCCTACTTCTTGGTTCCAACAAGGAAGATAGAAGAGGAACCCATCATCTTCAGCCAATTGGAGCACCCTCAACGGCTAGCTCCGGCAGAACCTGAACCAGATGATGGCAAGATGCAGCTCTACCGTTACACTACTCAAGCGAAACATCTTATCCAAAAGATGGGTTATGACTTGAATAACAACAGAGGTCTAAATTATTGCAAAGGCTGACACCTTCTCTTACGACTTCATGATCCAAAAAGAAAGTCTCAGAATTACTATCGGCACACTCGCTGGGGGTTGGGTTATGTTACACCCATGACAACTTCAGAGAGCTCAGAGCCGGAGGCCATAATACATTAACACTCCTCCGATTCCTCAACCTGGGACTCTGATACCAGTATTGGCCAGGCTTCAAAAAGATATTGTCCGTCAATATGGTCTCTACAGATCCCCCAGTTGAGGATAAAGACCAAATACTTGAATTCTTCGAGGATGAACCTTGGGCTCAATGTTGGAAGATAAAGACCAATAGGAATGGTACTTCAAACAGCACGAACCTCCCGCTGAAGATGAGGTCGTCTAAGTCGAGCTGGGAGGTGAGACGTCCCCTAAACCCATCTTTATCAGAAAAAGCTTAACGGAAGAAGACAAAGAATCTCTGATACAACTTATCCGAGAGTACATCGATGTCTTTGCTTGGAGCAATGAAGACATGTCAAGTTTAGACCTGCAAGTCGTAATGCACCATCTCAACATCTTGCCCGATCCTAAGCCTGTCAAACAAAAACAACATCGTTTATGCCCCAACATCATGGATGCTATCAAGAAAGAAGTCGACAAACTCATAGAGAGTGGCTTCATTCACGAGGAGCAACATCCGAATTGGGTGGCCAACATTCTCCCAGTCACTAAAAAGAATGAGAAGATTTGGGTCTACATAGACTTCAGGGATCTCAACTCGTCCTGTTCAAACGACAAGTTTTCCCTTCCGATCATCGATGTGATGATTGACAACACTTGTGGCTTCGAGTGGATGTCCTTCATAGATGGTTTCTCAGGCTACAACTAGATCAAGATGTTCCCTGAAGACGAGAAGCATACTTCATTCCGGACCCCAAAAGGGATATACTGTTACACAATAATGCCCTTCAGGTTAAAGAATGCGGAAGTAACATACCGGCGGGCTATGAGCACTATATTCCATAAACACCTCCAAAAAATGGTAGAATGTTATGTCGATAACATTGTGTCATGACCCGCACCCAGTGTAAGGGCACGAAAAGTGGGTACGTCCAGCCTACGCCGCAGAGTCGACGGTAGAACGCTGTACTAGGTCATAACATCTAACAATATAACCATACATGTACAGTGATATACGCTCCAAAAGGAGGACAATATAAGGGTACAACTCAATCACAGCATCTAAGGTGGAAGTAAGGAATAAAGAGATGGATAAGATAAAAGAGTAATCTCCAACAAGAGCTATAAATAAGAGTAATATCTGAGTATTCAAATAACACAAAATAACCAATATCTGAAAGTACATAAAATAAGACAACTAAAAGGAAAACTAGTCTAGAAATATAATCTAGATAATAGGCAAGTCCTCAACGACTGTTGGATCCTCCTGAGGGTCCAAGTCACCGGTGTCATCTAAACCTGTGCCATAATATGTAGGGCTGAACTCCTCCTCATCACCTGTAATATTTTCAACAGTCCAATCAGGACAGGAACGAGCACAATACATCTCACGCAGTTCATATCTTGACAGAAAATATAAAGCATGTGATAGGTTAAGATACATAAAACGCTGTAAGAAATAAGCATGAAAAGAAAAAGAGAAACTGATAAACAAAGCTATCTATATATGATAATAGAGAACTATAATTGACTGTAATTTAGAGTACAAAATAGATATGTGAACGACTTGATATTCACATGATTACACTAAAGAGTTTGTACATAATTACACTACTTTGGAATTGTTCACATGACTATATCTACTCCCCCATGCCTAAATCAATACACAAAGATCTAGACAGGTTATGTTATTGTACATGATAGTTTATACATGAAGCTCATGAGATCATGAGAGTACATGAGAGCACATGAGCATACATGAATAACAAGAGTCCACAGAATATATGATGTTCGTGAAAAGCACATGACATGATGTATTCGATGCACCCGAGGGGGATAACCTCTCATGTAAAGATCCATATAGTACTAATCCGTGATAATGTCGTGTCAACATCAAGTAAATTAAACTATGACAAGAATATAATTCTTAATAAGTATGAAACGATTAGAGAATCTACTCGTCTGGTATCTCGACTGTCTGATGAGAATAAGAGTCCAAACTGGAGTGTCTGAGTCCTATTTAGAACAACCATAGGTTACAAAGTGTCTAATATAAAAAAGATGAAGTCTACAATACATTTTAAATGATTCTAGGTCCTTCTAGGTCAAAGTCAACCCTTGGTCAACTCTGGTCAAACCTGGTCAGTTATAAGTCAACTAGTCCCTCTACTAATTTCTAGGTCAAACACAAGTTATCAAGTCATTCTAAGTCCGTTTGAGTCAATTAGAATCAAGTTTGACCCAAAGTTAACTTTTGTCAACTTGGTCAACTTGCTAGTCAACTTGGCCATGTTTAGGCCAAAAGGGTCATTTCTAACTAACTAGACTAACATCCTATACCAACAATAATATATATATATATATATATATATATATATATATATATATATATATATATATATATATATATATATATACAGTCAAAATATATATATACACTAGAGTATATACACATATATAAATATACACACATATATATGTATACATGCACACCAACATAGGCTAGTAAAGAACAAGGGAAGGGAGTGTGTGTGTGTGCTTACTGTGTGAAGGGGCTGCTGTTTAGGTTCAAAATCTGAGAATAAAACACAAATCTTTCCACTCTTCATATATATATATATATATATATATATATATATATATATATATATATATATATATATATATATATATATATATATATATATATATATATATATATGTACATATAGGAAAAACTATATACCTAGACATGTATATATATATGGATACACCCAAGTATATGTATAAAACCAAAATCAACCAACTAACCAACTATAAATTTAGATTTGAAATCGATATGCATATTATATATACAACATATATATATATATATATATATATATATATATATATATATATATATATAATATATATATATATATATATATATATATATATATATATATATATATAACATTATATGCATATGTATATACATAGAGATATAAAGCTATATATATATATATACCATATGATACTATCACTTGAATGTAAAATTAGAGGTTAAAACCAACAAGTCCTGAATCTAATTAGCACAACATAAACTCAGAAATTTTGTGTTAAATTCTCAGAAATCAAAATATAATAAAACAACTCAAAAATTTAATAAACCGAACCCGAAAACCCAACTCGAAGCTCAAAATGCACAATACTCAACTAGAACCAGTGAAACTTGGCAAACACGAAGGTGTCTATGTGTGTGACATGTTTGGGTACTCACGTGGTCGAACCCGTGTTCGTATCGTGTCCATAGAGTGCGTATCGGAGAGAACCGGATATGTGTGCATTGACAAGTGTACGTGCACGTGCGTTTTTGCTCGATTGAGCGCCACACGCACAACGAGAAGCCTCGTGCTCGTGCACATAGCTAGGTGGGGTCCTGGTCTAGGTCTAGGATACACTGACATGATACCATGTCGCATCCATGCGACATAGGACACGCGAACCCGCTTGGCTGTGCGCACGCGTGCGGCCTCGTGGGCGCATGTCGAGCCTCGTGGCTCATGATTCGAGCCATGCCGTGTCTCGGGATCAGGTCCCTGGGTAGCCTAAGTCTAGGGCTTCATGCTCGTGCTCTTGGAATGGGTCCTCGTCGTGTCATATTCGCGTACAAAGGCCGTGTCAGTAGCACTTTTCAGCCGCATGCACAGTGTTGGCTGACCTGTATGCGTTGGATTGCTCCACACATGCTCCACGAAACATCGTAAAATTTTAGGAGCACGTGGGCAGAGGTTTCCCCCATGTGTGCATGAAATTTCACGCAAAACGGGGCCCTGTGCGTCGAGTTATGACGCACAGACAGTAGGGCTTGCACGGGCCTCGTGTACGCGTGTCTGTGTTCGATTCGGACACCGAAATCATGTTAAATCAAGATCGTCTTCACAAAAGTTATTTTAAATAATATCAGCAAGAAATTTGTGAAAACAGAATAAAAAATACCAACTTTTAGTTCTAAGTGGCATTTCGTCGAACACGTGTTACAATGGATCGACACGTGTCCGATACGGCTATCAAACGAAATTAAAAATCTACCAAACTTCATGCACAGGTTGGAGGTATCTATATGGATGCATCTACAAAGAAAAATCGGAAATAACAAGTGTTTAGAGGGGTTTACCTATTGAGAGTCAAAATCTCAATACAATGTGCCTCCAAACATATCGATGTCGATTTCCTCCAGTTAAATGCCTCTGATCCCTCGCTAAGAAGTCTCCTGCAGGTTCCTCTCCTCCCAACGGTTGCAACGCACTTCATTCAGAAGGATTTGGGTGAGAAACGAGAAAATGGGGCCTTTGGAAGAGAAGAGAAAACTAGGGTTTGTGAACTTGTGACGGCTACAAGTTAAAACACAATGAAAAAGAGGGGGCTATTGTTGTGGCCAGCCAAGGGGGTATTAGGGTTAGGTTTAGGGTTTGGTCATGGTCCAGCACTCCTCAAGTTGCTTTAAAGGCCCATTGACAAAAAGGCTTAAAGGCTTTATGCAAAATGACTTAAAAAATGAATTAAAAGCTTCCTAAAATGGGCAATGGCTCTAAATAAAAATCTAAAAAGCCAATTAAGTCTCTAATTACATTATTGGGCTTCTAATCAAGGTTGACTAAGGTTATACCACCTTCTACTTCCAAAACACCAATCAAAACCACACACCAATCAATTTAATTAATAAATTAATAAAAATTCAAAATTAGCACACAATGACTAGAATACCCCTAATTAGAAAAATGAGTGTGACACATTGCTATTAAGAGCAAGAGTAAATCCAGTCATTTGGATGACTTGAGAACGACGTTCGACTTGATGCGGACACATCGACTAAAGATGAACCCGACCAAGTCTTTTCTGGGGGTTTTCAGTGGCAAGTTCTTGGGCTTTATCGTTACGGCCAAGGGTATTCATATTTACCCTAAGAAGACTAAGACAATCTTGGACATGGCTCCCTTGAAGAATCTCCGTGAGCTTCGAGGCCTACAAGGGCGCTTGGCATATGTCACGACCCGCACCCTTTTTTTTTTTTTAAAACGGATACGAGACGTGTCCAAGCCAGCCTACACCGCAGTGTCGGCGGTAGAACGCTGTCACGGCCATGAAGATCAAAATCACAAATAATACTCATTCACAAGATTAATTTAATTTACAAAGATCACAAGTTTTACTTTTGCATAAAACATAAACTTGTACAATTATAGAATGACTACAACTCAACTATCTAGCTAGTCTCTAGGCTTCTGGCTGCAAATATCCCCGTATCTCCCATGCTAAGTGAATCCACGGCTAACCTGAAAATATTGGTTTCCAGTCAGGAATGGAACGAGCACAATCCACTGAATGCAATTTCAATAAAGAAAATGACTATAAAACAAAGGTTAGACATCAATTATGAGTTTTGAAAATAAACAGGAAATACAGAAAACCAATAGTAAATAAATAGACACAACAGACTTTCCCCAACTGCTAGAAGTACCTTTGATATGTGATCGGTCTGTGGTACTACACCGCACGGTCTACGAGGTCTACTTGCATGAAAAGTAAGCACGGTCTACACTACTTGCAGAAAAGTAAGAACGGTCTACACTACTTACAGAAAAGTAAGCACGGTCTACACTACTTACAGAAAAGTAAGCACGGTCTACACTACTTGCAGAAAATAAACACGGGCTACACTACTTGCAGAAAATAAACATGGGCTACACTACTTACAGAAAATAAACATGGGCTACACTACTTGCAGAAAATAAACACGGGCTACACTACTTGTAGAAAATAAACACGGGCTACAATGTCTAACACGGGCTATGGTCAGATCACATATCTTTGGTACTTCTCATTCCCGACTCGACAATTTTATAATAGAAATAATCACATAATCAATGGCCAATCAATGAAATATAGTGAAAATCAATATCGAAATGCAGACAATAAACTGTACTCGCCTGTGGTCCTTTGCTGGTGAAACCGACAATCTGAACTACTCAATGTGCCACTATAGTCAAAACTCGTACAACAGTCCCCGAAATCTAAAATAAACAATACCAATGATCTCAGAATAGTCAAATTAGCTAGAATTGCCTGTCCTTAAGTCCAATTCTGGACACAGGGGCAAAACGGTAATTTTGGGCAAAAACGATGTCCGCCGTTGGACCCGCTTTGCACCGAAAAGCGTGCCAGAGTCAACGGTCTCTAAAGTCGTCAAACTACATGCCTACGGATCCAGTTTTTCGATACGAATCCAACCGTATGTCCAGAGTTGGATTTCGGCAGGCCGTGCACAAAATCGCCCGTTGAGTGGGACCGTGGGGCCCGCAAAACGGTGATTTTATCAACGGTCTCAGAATTGGACCAAAATTGGCATACAGGACCAGAAAAATGATACGGTTCTGTTGGCGCAAGTTTGTCTCGATCTGACGAGCGTGCACAAAGTAATTGGAGAATTTACAACGTGTATGATATGGTGAATTTCGACGGATACGCATCAAATTCGTCGCGCACACGCGACCAATTTGAATTCCATCAAAGCCCACACGACCACGAAGTTGTTACACAGCTTTCGATAATTTCAGTTCGCGATCACGTCATCCCGATTGGCGTGACGCACGTCGTGTGGAACAATTTTCTAGTTTTTGAAAACAGATTTTTGGTCAACTTCGGGATCCGATTTCTCGGCGCGTAGTCGATGAATTCGACTTCCGCAAGTTGGGTTGTGGAGCCCTATATATTTTCTAGGACTGTCTTCAGGTAGATTTTTAGGTTCGTCCATCTGTCGTTCAGAAAACGACTTCCAATTAGGGTTCTTCGAACAGTTTTATTGTTCTGTTTTACGTGGTTTTTCTTGAACTTTCACGAATTTTTATAATTAATCCATAGCAGCCTTGGTCAAGATAATTGTATGGTTGTGTAGTTGGTTAACTAGCCTATCATCAGAAATTTACGGATCAAAATTTCGTTGAACGAAGGTGGAGAAACATACCGCAAAAAAGGGGGGGTCGGGCTGCTGTCCTCTGCTACTACGCGCCTGTGCGCGCGCGTGCGCGCGCGCGGCCGTCCGCCCGCCGGCCGGCGTCTCCTAGGGCTGGAGTAAGGTCGCCAGGTGGTTGGCGGCTCGTGAGGGGGTTAGGGTTTTTGATGAACTCCCCCCTCTCGATCTCCCTCTAAATATATACTTCGGTTTTATCGAACTCGGGGGTTCTTCAGTTCTCTGTTCTGGATTAGTTTGAGCGCGCGGGCTGTGTTTGGGTCGGGGAGTAGGGCCTGGGCTCTGTGGGAATTTGTACATATATAATAGATAAATATATATCTTATAATATACATATGTATAATGCCAATTATATTTATTGCATCAAGCCAACTATATATTTTACATAATTTCCAATACACAATTATATATATTATAAGAATATATATTCTTAAATCTAATAAGCACATATTTACATATGCTTCTATCAATACGAATCTAGGTATATATATATACATATATATATACGCATTTTTACATATGTATAATATATATTTATATACTACATATACATACACCTGCACATTTTATATATTTATATATATACATACAAATACACCATATATCTATATTCACATATATATCTATATCTATATTTATATTCACACATATACGTCTGTATTTGTATACACACACACATATATATACATTTATATACATACTCATATCTATATATATTGTCTATATAATATATCACTACGTATTTTTCTATTATTCATATCACTATATGCATTCCTATCTATATATAATAATATTTAAATTGACAAAATTGATATAACCCATAATAATAATGTAATATTATATAATATTACCCTCAATAAAATAAATAAATAAAATTTTCTAAATTCCGGGAAAGGAGGCTACAAATCTACCCACCTTAAAAATAATTTCGTCCTCGAAATTCTAATCCATAACTATTCCTTGAAAATCAAAGTCTATATCCCTTAATCTCCTCAAGTTCAATTTCTCAAAAATATCACTATGACCCTCTCTAGTCATTTGGTATTTACGAAATCTCGAGGACTTCTACCCACCTTTGGTCACACTACTCCCTTGGAACACAGTCACTAAAATCATATAATCTTCTAACTAATGACTAATAATTCTACAAAAATATCTAGGACATATCGTATCTATAATCTCTCACATCTAAAAACAATCAAACATTCAATAGTCAAGCAATATTATACTATAAGTTAAGAATTTCTAATGAATCCTGGACAACACGATCATTCGTCACCTCGGAATAGGAAGGGATGAGAATTAATGGTACAAGAAAGCAAGGGAGAATAACCGAGAACGAATACGAAGTTTCAAAGACGGTAGAGAAATTTCTAATGATGCCGGTAGAAAGAAAGTCTATGAGCCAATGACTTATTTGCTAGGTGGGCTACTCTGGTCTAGTCAATTGCTAAATTGAAGCACCTTCATTTCCTAGAGGGTCTTGCAATCCATGTAACTCGAAGATTTCGTTCTCGAAATTTCTCTAAACTAGGTTCTATAATAGGACAGAATTTAAGAAATCGAGATTTTGATCTTTCCCGTGGTTGTCTAAACACACGAGCAATGGATATAATGCAACACAAGATCGTGTCGCGACTTCCAGGTAGATGGAATAAGGTTACGAATGACTTCACATTCTAAAAGGTGGAGGCAGCAAAATAGGGGTAGGGACCTATTTCAAATAGTTCTGTGTTATAGTCCAAGTATGGTGGTATGTATAGAGGAGTTTTACTGGGTCTTAAAGGGTTCCTTGATTGGACATCAATCGTTGGTTGGAAGAACCTTGAATTTTAATCAATATTGACTAGACAAGAGTCCAATCATAAACTATTTCTGCCAGGTTATGGTAACCTGGAATAGGTTTTCTCCCAAATGGTTGAGCTAATTGCCATTCGGGTTGGTTAGCTAAGTCCCTAAAGTCCAAAATGTGCCTTTGGTGACCCTAGTGTTTAAGTAGCACAAGAGGCCTCTATCGAGTGGCACACTAGTGGTATGTGCATAGTGGGCTTCGAGTAGATCACCACCATATATTGGGTCGAAGGAATGGGGTAGTGGTCAAGGCTCTAATGAAGGTTGGAAAGTGTATCGGTACTATGGTCAAGTTATAGCTAGTCCTTTAGACTTGAAAGTCGTACCATAAAAGTAGAGTACCAGGGGACATGTTTGAGTGTGACATGATATACCTAGATGGAGGTGGACTCGTCTAGATCTTGCATATGAGATTTGTTGGAAGGTAACAGCTGGTCTCGTGCTCCGAATATTAATGACACGGCCGGGGACACAAATGATCTAAATAGAAAGTGGAAGCCCAAGGGCACTAATTATCATCCTAATGGAATTTATTCAAATCAATCGGTAATCCTTGTTCATCCTAAAATTTCTAAAAGGCTTACAGTCTACCCACCTTAGAAGCTAGGACATGGTTTTTTTTTTTTTGAAATAATGAAGTTAGAAGGATTCAAAAGTCTGTGTATTGTACCTCGACTCTTGTTAACAAAGAATCAGGCACGGCATAACGGAATACGGTAGTTATAAGTCAAGTCAAGGATCGTTCCTCAATAAGTGAAAAACGAATGTGTACAATGACACATGGTCGATAAAATAGAATGGTCTACTCGTCCACATTATACAAGAGTTGTCGACAGGGTGACCAACTCTAAGGCACATCCCACGAATGGATCTCTAATAACTGAATCGTAAATTTCTATTTGTGTCAACCTGCCAGACTATCGTCACAAGAGTTATAATGATCGTGTATTTGTTGTTGACAACCGGTAGGTCATAATATGACAGGGTATTTAAGCTACGGTATTGGCTAAGCTAGTGACTGTGGGGTTCCAACACTAGTTTGGTCTTAATAATAAAATATACATAACTAGAGTAATATTTGTTGGAAACCAATCTCTAGATGAGTGTCACGGTAAATGATTACCCTATTGTCCATTTGTCTCATGTCTAACTGTGGGCTTCCGTCGAGGAAGGGTTGGTTCAAGGCTTAAGGGTTGCTAGTTAAGGCCAGCTTCTAGCAAATAATTAGAGGCTCACAACATTTGGTTTCTTGAAAATAGATAGTCTTCTAGGTTGGCGTTTTGACTAAGGGTAAAATCCTAATCATTCTCAAATTCAGATGGCTCGAAAATCTCAATAGTTGTTTGAGGGTCGATGGAAGAACGAGTAACTCAATCACTTGACTGGCCGTCGGTAGCTACACTTGTGCCTACCATTATCATAGCCATGAGAATACTCGGTATTTCTCTACCATCACGAGCTTTCGTCTTTCCAAATCGGTGAAAGACAAAAAAATAAAGAATTCAAGGGAGATGTTACTGAATATAATTTCGTGATTCAAGAACGAACATATAATTCAAGAGGAATTGTCAATGCAGTCATGGATGAGACCCTAGAGACATCTATATCTCGATCCACGTAGGATAATTAAATAAAGTGCGAACCAAAATGCATCATGGTTGATCAGACCATAATATACTGATTCTGATTAGACAATAAGTTAGCAGGCGTCCCCACTAAACATATGCCTCGAATCAAGCTCGAGAATAGAGTGAGCTTGCAAAACTAAGCTGTAACAGTAGCGTTGGTCAAGATAGTAAAGATACAAGTACGCAAGATCTTTGAAAAGAGGCACAAGTAGTTCGAGTTTTGTGAGAATCAAACCTTACCCGGTGTTCTTGCTTATGCAGTCTTCCTACTATCTTTTGATCCACAAGGACTTGGTCGACTAATGGGTTATGGACATTCTAAATTCTATATTCTAGCTAAACCTATTAGTGTCAGTCGATATCCTCGTCAATAGGTCACAAGGACCACGGAATGCTAGATCGGGAGACGTGCTATCCAACTTACAAACTTCTACCAATATTGGCTTCGGATCTTATGGAACACACAGGGCACTGTCCTATCCTCTATAGTATCCTTAACTTGTAATCACGTCTGAAATCATTTCACCGAGGACTACGCCACGCCCGTATACTCTGGCTGTGGTAAACCCTTGGTTCTGTGATTCAGGTGTGATATGCTATCAGATACTCTACCTTATCTCGACACTTGGGTAACTATGATCAAAGAGGACCACTAGCCATAGTTTTAGGAATATTCTATAACCTATATTTTCTTAGACTAATTTCAATTCTAGGGATCGTGTCTCGCCAGTGCGCTGCTGGCTGCAGTGAATCTATGGTTTCTATAATTCAAATAAATAGCGACAGTGCGCTGCTGTCCTGCCATCATGAGTCAACTAATATTCTTTTAACTCCATCCGTAAAACCCATGAGCTCCTAGAGATTCAAACAAATTGCCTATGAAATAAAGCGTACGCATTTATCCTATCAGTCACAACCCTTAAGATAAAAGATTGCACAGGGGGAAATAATTGAGGACAAAAGAAATACAAACATTCTAACTCTTCCATGTGTATTCAAGCCTCTGAGGGACAAACTTGAATCGAAACTAACTCGATGTCCGTATATGGATAACAAAATTAGAACGTATACAAAATATTAATTCCGAGGGCAAATAGAAACTAAATAGGCAGTTCGACTAAGATATGAGGATGATATCTAAGAGGCAAGAGAATGAATTGAATAATCTATCAGGGCTAGATCATTAATTCTATGAAGCCCTGCCTTACCAAGGGAACAATCTATCCAAATTAGATTACATCGTCATATCAAGAGATGATAATGTACCTATGGGGATCTGATAAACTATCAAAATTAATAACTCCTTATCTATATTGTATGGCCTAGACTACCTATCGGTAAATTTGAATAAGGGACTCCTAGTCCTAGTCATTCTCGTAAATTAAATTAATTTCTAATTCGTGAATGAGCATTTCTAGTCGCAGGCTCACAATAGTACGGCTAACTTAAGTACTATCACGAGTTCGCAAGATTTGCGAAGACTGACCTGCATGGGCCACCACAAAAACTTGTCACGACCCGCACCCGTTTTTTTTTTTAAAACGGATACGAGACGTGTCCAAGCCAGCCTACACCGCAGTGTCGGCGGTAGAACGCTGTCACGGCCATGAAGATCAAAATCACAAATAATACTCATTCACAAGATTAATTTAATTTACAAAGATTACAAATTTTACTTTTGCATAAAACATAAACTTGTACAATTATAGAATGACGACAACTCAACAATCTAGCTAGTCTCTAGGCTTCTGGCTGCAAATATCCCCGTATCTCCCATGCTAAGTGAATCCACGGCTAACCTGAAAATGTTGGTTTTCAGTCAGGAATGGAACGAGCACAATCCACTGAATGCAATTTCAATAAAGAAAATGACTATAAAATAAAGGTTAGACATCAATTATGAGTTTTGAAAATAAACAGGAAATACAGAAAACCAATAGTAAATAAATAGACACAACAGACTTTCCCCAACTGCTAGAAGTACCTTTGATATGTGATCGGTCTGGGGCACTACATCACACGGTCTACGAGGTCTACTTGCATGAAAAGTAAGCACGGTCTACACTACTTGCAGAAAAGTAAGCACGGTCTACACTACTTGCAGAAAAGTAAGCACGGTCTACACTACTTGCAGAAAAGTAAGCACGGTCTACACTACTTGCAGAAAATAAACACGGGCTACACTACTTGCAGAAAATAAACACGGGCTACACTACTTACAGAATATAAATACGGGCTACACTACTTGCAGAAAATAAACACGGGCTACACTACTTGCAGAAAATAAACACGGGCTACAATGTCTAACACGGGCTATGGTCAGATCACATATCTTTGGTACTTCTCATTCCCGACTCGACAATTTTATAATAGAAATAATCACATAATCAATGGCCAATCAATAAAATATAGTGAAAATCAATATCGAAATACAGACAATAAACTGTACTCGTCTGTGGTCCTTTGCTGGTAAAACCGACAATCTGAACTACTCAATGTGCCACTATAGTCAAAACCCGTACAACAGTCCCCAAAAGCTGAAATAAACAATACCAATGATCTCAGAATAGTCAAATTAGCTAGGATTGCCTATCCTTAAGTCCAATTTTGGACACAGGGGCAAACGGTAATTTCGGGCAAAAACGATATCCGCTGTTGGACCCGCTTTGCACCGAAAAGCGTGCCAGAGTCAACGGTCTCTAAAGTCGTCAAACTACATGCCTATGGATCCAGTTTTCCGATACAAATCCAACCGTATGTCCAGAGTTAGATTCCGGCAGGCCGTGCACGAAATCGCCCGTTGAGTGGGACCGTGGGGCCCACAAAACGGTAATTTTATCAACGGTCTCAGAATTGGACCAAACTTGGCATACAGGACCAAATAAATGATACAGTTTTGTTGGCACAAGTTTCGTCTCGATCTGACGAGCGTGCACAAAGTAATTAGAGAATTTGCAACGTGCACGATACGGTGAATTTCGACGGATACGCATCAAATTCGTCGCGCATACGCTACCAATTTGAATTCCGTCAAAGCCCACACGACCACGAAGCCGTTACGCAGCTTTCGATGATTTTAGTTCGCGATCACGTCATCCCGATTGGCGTGACGCACGTCGTGTGGAACAATTTTCTAGTTTTCGAAAACAGATTTTTGGTCAACTTCGGGATCCGATTTCTCGGCGCGTAGTCGATGAATTCGACTTCCGCAAGTTGGGTCGTGGAGCCCTACATATTTTCTAGGACTGTCTTCAGGTAGATTTTTAGGTTTGTCCATCTGTCGTTCCGAAAACGACTTCCAATTAGGGTTCTTCGAACAGTTTTATTGTTCTGTTATACGTAGTTTTTCTTGAACTTTCACGAATTTTTATAATTAATCCAGAGCAGCCTTGGTCAAGATAATTGTATGGTTGTGTAGTTGGTTAACTAGCCTATCATCACAAATTTACGGATCAAAATTTCGTTGAACGAAGGTGGAGAAACATACCACGAAAAAGGGGGGGTCGGGCTGCTGTCCTCTGCTACTACGCGCCTGTGCGCGTGCGTGTGCGCGCGCGGCCGTCCGCCCGCCGGCCGGCGTCGCCTAGGGCTGGAGTAAGGTCGCCAGGTAGTTAGCGGCTCGTGAGGGGGGGGGGTAGGGTTTTTGATGAACTCCCTCCTCTCGATCTCCCTCTAAATATATACTTCGGTTTTATCGAACTCGGGGGTTCTTCAGTTCTCTGTTCTGGATTAGTTTGAGCGCGCGGGCTGTGTTTGGGTCGGGGAGTAGGGCCTAGGCTCTGTGGGAATTTGTACATATATAATAGATAAATATATATCTTATAATATACATATGTATAATGCCAATTATATATATTGCATCAAGCCAACTATATATTTTACATAATTTCTAATACACAATTATATATATTATAAGAATATATATTCTTAAATCTAATAAGCACATATTTACATATGCTTCTATCAATACGAATCTAGGTATATATATATATACATATATATATACGCATTTTTACATATGTATAATATATATTTATATACTACATATACATACACCTGCACATTTTATATATTTATATATATACATACAAATACACCATATATCTATATTCACATATATATCTATATTTATATTTATATTCACACATATACGTCTGTATTTGTATACACACACACATATATATACATTTATATACATACTCATATCTATACATATTGTCTATATAATATATCACTACGTATTTTTCTATTATTCATATCACTATATGCATTCCTATCTATATATAATAATATTTAAATTAACAAAATTAATATAACCCATAATAATAATGTAATATTATATAATATTACCCTCAATAAAATAAATAAATAAAATTTTCTAAATTCCGGGAAAGGAGGCTACAGCATATGTCATAAGATTCATAGAAAATCTCTCCGGTCGGTGTCAACCCTTTACCAAACTAATGAAGAAAGGGATTTCTTATGTCTGGACCAAAGAATGCCAGCACGCGTTCGACGAAATCAAGAAGTACCTCACTACTCCTCCCGTACTGGTAGCATCGATCTTGGGAAGACCCTTTCTGCTATACGTCCGAGCTATGGACCATTCTCTTAGCGCTTTGCTAGCCCAGAGAAGCAACGAAGGCCATGAACATGCCATTTACTATCTCGGCCGGACCATGATTGGTGTTGAACATCGGTATAATCCTATGGAGAAGGAGTATCTCGCTCTACTATTCGCCATTCAAAAGATGAGCCATTATGTGGCTGCGCAGACGATTCACGTTATCTCTAAAGTCAATCTCCTCCGAGTCCTTGTGACAAAGCCAGGGGCACTTAATTTTCGACTGGCTATGTAGGCAATCCTCTTGACGCCTTATGACATGGTCTTTGTCCCGTAAAAGGCGATAAAGGACAAACATTGGCCAATTTCTTGGCTGCACATCCTATACCGGAGACGCCGAAACTCTACGAAGATTTCCCGGATAAAGTCCTAAAGTCCAATGTAGTCTCAGGAAACCCTGTATGGCGTATGTTCTTTGACGGGGATTCCAGAACAGGCCCCAAAGGCGAGATCATTGTAGGGGTCAGAGTTGTTCACATTGCTCTCGACTGCTTAGTCATCCATTGTGTGTACTCACTCATGAAGTCCTGCACTAAGAATATTGCTAAGTACAATGCTCTCATCATCGGGCTCCATCTCGCTAAGCAGTTAGGGGTTGACCACATTGAGGCCTACGGTGACTCGAAGCTGATTATCAACCAGGTTCGAAGATAATATGAGGTCCGACATGAAGATCTGGTTTCTTACCACCAGGCGGCAATCGATATCATTTCTACCTTCATAGGGTTTTTTATAGAACATGTACCTCGATTGTAAAACTTGGAGGCAGACGCACTCGCTGGCCTCGTCGCTTCTCTGGCAGCTCCTGTCGGAACCTAATATACCGTCACGGTAATGGATCGAGAGCTAGTTTGCCCTAAGAACAATTACATACGTGTTTGAGATACTCAGTAGAAACATACACTAATGTTGACATTCGGGATTGGCAATTCCCGTTCATAGACCATGCAGTCTATGGAGTCCTCTTCAAAGACTCGAAGGAAGCAGCTTCTGTCAAGAGACGCTCGCTCCGGTTCTTCTATGACACAGCTACCAAAATGCTGTATCATTGTTTATACGACAGACTTCTTCTGCGATGTCTATCCAAGACAGAAGTACAAGAGGCACTCCGGGAAGCATACGATGACACCTGTAGAGCTCACCAGCCTGGTCCTAGGTTACAGGATCGACTACATCGCATGGGTTACTACTGGCCCACCATGATAGCAGATGCCATCAATTATGCAAAGAAGTGTCGGGTGTATCTGTTGCATACTGACTTTGTCTACCAAACTTCTGAGTTTCTATACCTCACGGCGGCGCCTGGCCATTTGAAGCATAGGGAGTTGACATCATTGGGACGATTAGCCCACCGTTCTCCAAAGGACACCGGTTCATCCTTGCCATTACCGACTACTTTTCTAAGTGGGCGGAAGTAGTACCTCTGACTGAAGAGAAAACCTCAAACGTGATTAACTTTGTTAAGCATCATGTCATATACCACTTCGGAGTTTCGAGTAGGATTATCCATGACAATGGCCCTCAATTCGTGAGCTATGCATTCCATCAGTTCTGTGATAAGAATCGGATATAGAATATAGCATCAACGGCTTACAATCCTGCAGCAAATGGACTAGTCAAAGCATTCAACAAGACTATTGTCCAGCTGCTCAAGAAAGTCATTTCTTTTAATAAACGTGAATAGAATGTGAAGCTTGGCGAATGTCTGTGGACTTACCGTACAACTGTTCGAATACCCATGAGTAACACACTATTCTCTCTTGTTTATGGAAGCGAGGCGGTGCTTCCCCTGGAGATCTAGATTCCGTCTTTACGGGTAGCTATCACCAACCAGCTGACTGACGAAGACAATCAACGCAGGCGGCTACAAGATCTAGAGGCATTGGATGAGAAAGGTTTGCTAGCTCAGCAACGGATCGAGCTTTATCAAGCTCAGATTTCTGGGACCTTCAATAAAAATGTCCGAGAAAAAACATTTCAAGTGGGCGACCTCGTCTTATCAGTTCGAAGACCGATGGTGATGACTCATAAGACGGTTGGGAAGTTTAAGACCAAGTGGGAACGACCATTCGTCATAGAAACGGTCTACTCCAATGGCACTTACCGACTGGCCAAACCTAACGATGACTTGATAATGATGTCGATCAATGGCAAGTTCCTGAAGAAGTATTATGTCTGAAGTTTAAATCGACATTTACTCCCACATCCCCTGTGGGTGTTCGTGAATTCTATTAACGAGTTCACCTTTTTCATATTTTTCCAGTAGAAAATATATTCACGTCCATATTACCTCTGAGTTGTTATTCTACACCCCAATAAAAATTGTGCCTACCATGTCCGTATTACCTCTGAGTAGACACTTCTTCCATGACAAATTTTGTGATTGTCATGATTATCTATAGAAACTTTCACGTCCATACTACCTATGAGTCGTTCTATACACCCGTAGAGTCTATCCTTGCCATATCCATATAACCTCTAAGTAAGAAAAATTCTACCACCAAAAAATTTCGTGTATACCGTGTCCATATGAACTTTGAGTAAAATACCCTATCCCTAGCAGAATTATCTCCATCCTCTCACGTCATACTACCTCTGAGGGAATTCTCACTCTTGTACAAGAAAGTTCACAGCAAAAAGACAAGCAAAGAAACAAAGCCAAAATTTTCATTCATGAAATGGAAAGATTTTTTTTTTTGCTACAAAAGAGTCTCTCAAGAAGTGAGAGGCAAAAAGACATCAGCATTATGACGACTGATGCTGGAGTTCTTCCAGTCGACTCCTCAAAGCAGCAACTTAAGGCACAACCAATTCTTTGGCTTGACGCTCCGCCTTCTGACGTAGAGTAGCCTCATCCTCGAGCTGAGATAAGCTTTGGCGTGCAAGGTCCAACTCTTCCTGACAAGCACCAATGCTTTCCTTATCCCGAACTAGGGCCTCGGAGCACCGGTGAAGGGTATCCTGCTGATCTTTTCCCTTCTCCAGCTCACTCTCAGCGAAGGCCAACTCCTCCTCTAGCCGTCGAATCTGATCTTCCAAAGCTATGCGACGACAGACTTGAACCTCTTCGGCATCAGTCGCCTCTTCAATCTCAGCTACAATTGCAACAAGCCTAGTGGTCAAAGCTTGACACCTTTGTTCATGCAGGGACAGTTCGGCGACTATTTTCTCTAACTCCGTATCCGCTAGGGATGAAAGGCTATACCTAAGATTTTGAAGCTCTGAGACATTGGCTTTCAATTCTGCCCAGAGAGCATCTACCGCGTCTGCCTTTGCCTCATACCCTGGATAGTCACACAATACCGCGTGACGAACGGTTCCCAGATGAGATTAGCATAATATGGGTTATCAGCTGAACCTATTGGGGTCATTTGGAATGCCGTAATAGAAGATCCCAAGATAGCAGATGCAGCCAATACACGTCTAGATATTGTACCTGGAATAGGTGGTGCCATGAATGGAGCGGAGGCCATCGACGACACAAAAATAGTATGAGCCAACGCTGGCGGATGCATAACTGGCTCCTCAGTAGGCTCCTTCATTGGTTCTTCAACCATTCCCGCAGATAAAGCCGTATAAAATAGTGCTGGAACAGTCTCAGAGACCGACTTTTTGACTATCGCTGTGACCAACCCTTTAGTGGTCTTCTTGTCCAAGTCCATAGCAGCCGGATCGATGGCCGCCTCTTCGGGCAGTTCTGTGGTGACTACATTCAAGGGCTCTTCAATGATCGGTCCCTTATCGGTCTTCTCGAACGATTCTTCCCTAGTCTCCATGGCCGGGCTCCTAATGGTTTCGTCGACTAGCTTATCAGCAGCACCATTGACCGCCATCTTGGTGGCCACCTCGGTAGAAACTTCATTAATTGGCTCGACAGCAGCTGCATCAACTTATTCTACATTGATTACCGCGTTCATTTCTCCGAGGACCATATCATCTAATTCCTCAATCGCCTTCTCGGCAGCTTTTAGAACGACCTCATTGTCCAACTATTTGATAGTTATTATTAGCGGCTATTCAACAGCTCGATAGGCCAATACTTCGACAGCCTTCACTGTCAACCCTTCCAGAGGATCTTCGACCAGCCGTTGAGACGAATCCCCGAGACTTGCCAAGGGCGGCTCCTTGGCTGAGTGGTCTTCCTCGTCTTCCGACGTGTTAGGATCATCCTCAACCCCTTTTCAACATGAAAAGGAGGTACGGTAGAAGGATCCTGGGTAATACCCCTAATATCCATGTTCACCTGGCTCGTCACGGGTAGAGACTCTGAAGATCCATCTTTGGCTACCGCCAGATCGACCCCGGGTATTTCCATAGGTTCGTCCACAGTCGACCCCATGAAAGTTTCCTACCGAGGCGAAGCCAAGGCTCCGAGAAGCCCCTAGTCTCGTACTCAAAAAGAGAGGGAGGAACGACCTCCACCAAATCAGTAGCTTCATCTGCTACAGTCCCCTCCTCGGTTCTTGCAACTTGAGACACCTCTTGGACAGACTCCTCAGGAAGTTCCCTGAGTATCTCCGACCATGTGGACCTCGCCTACACAAGCAAAGCTGTGATAAGCGAATGTATAGAATCTAAGCCCTAAGAGAAAATACTAAGGTGTACCTATGAAGGAGGCTCCACAAGCAGAGCACTTTGTTCCAGCAAAGACTATCGGGAGGGTCCGCACCACAAAGATACCACCTTTCTGGTTTTCTTGACAGAAGGAGGGCTCACCCTTGAAGGAGCTCGAATCTTCAACGGTTTACATAGGGGTGCTTCCTCCTCTCTTCCATCCTATGAGGAACTGGAGCCATCCGTCGATCTACTCTCTGATGGCACAAGCCCTTGAAGGCGTTCTGAGGCCGATCGAGGGGTCTCGAACTTCGTCCCCTCGAGCAAGCTTTGCCTTTGATTGTAGTCCGATGAGAAGTTGTTTGCAATATAGTAAAACTTCACGACGGAATACATGATACAGACCTTTTCATACATCGAGGGGATCGTAAACTTTGCTCCAGTACCTCCAGCATTATAATAATACCATGTCCAACACTGTCCAGTAGACTTCCTTTGTAACCAAGATAGGAGTTCGGATTGCCTACCATAGCCTGGCTTTAGCCGAACTGACGTACAAATTGGCTAAGCAAATAAGGCTTCAGGTACATCCAGTTCTGGTTTCGATATATCAAATAGAAAGGGCGGATGGACTGCAACTAGTGGGTAGCATCAAAAGTTAAATCGCTATCCACTAACTCATCATATGCAAGGTAACCCTTATACGTAGGCGAAACCCTATTAAAATGATAGCCATCTAAACGGCCCAACATCCACCTACAGATGGGGACATCCTGATGAAGCCATTTTGCTCGATGGTAGTTGTGCAGCATCGCATCCCCTTCCTCGTAACAATCGAGAGTGCTGGGGACTATCAAACTGGGGCGGTATAATGCCAACCAATCCATCAAGTAATGATAATAGAGTTCAACCTGAGGGAATTTATTGTTCCTCCCGCGGCACTCTATTATCCTCTTTGAGATCTCCCGCAGACCTCGCAAGATATTACATACCATAGCCAAGAGCAGAGACAAGGAATGTTTGAAGGCCAGCCTCACAGCCGACAGAATAAGTTGCTGACCATTCCATCCCATGGACCCGGAACCTCCTGGGGCTACGGTCTTTCGCAGCCATATCATTAGAAAGACGGCTAATGTAGCTTTTGAACTTAAAGCAGTCAAGTTCTGACGAAAGTTGTTGTAAACAGTAGAGGTGGGCTCTCTCTCCACGTCAATTGAGGGAGCAGACACCCCCACTTCAGCCATCATATCATCTACTTCGTCCGCAATATATGCCATACGTACGGTAATATGAACCGTCCCCAGCTTCAACGGATGCTTTGTGAAGATATAATCCACCCAAGCCTTGATACGTGGTGGAACCTTCATCCCGCCCTGGCGCATGCATACTTGATGATGGAAAAGCAGTTCTTTGTCCACAGCCATCATTTTGGGATATTTGTTCTCCAACACTATGAACTCCTCCTTGCAAGGGGTATATTCCTTATATGGCTCATCACCCCACGGTAGCTTCGAGATAGCACGCATCTCATAGAGGGCCAAACCCATCTCTCCACGCGGAGTGAAAAGGTCACGATATTTTGGTTAAACTGTTCCAACAAGGCTATAAATAAAGACTGATTGATCTCTATACTATGCTTAGTAGCCCTGATGGCACGACACAAGCCTGTACCTTACAAGCCCTTCTTGAACCTACCCAATACCCATTGGGTCAGTTCATACCATTCTGCCCCAGGATGAATCCAACCTTCGACCCGAAAGGCCTTCTTCGGGTATGTACAGCCCGTAGCAAGGAACCTATTGGCAAAAAAAGAGGCCCGGAATGGATGCCCCTCCATAGTAAAGTCGTTGAGCAAACGGCCGGGGAGTAACACATGCAGCGTATACGATCGACCATCATGTGCACTGTTGAAAAAAACCCTCTGCTTTGAATATTCGTCTACCTGGATATGGCCGGTCATTAAACCCCCTTGGGTCAGGTCCTATTTCATGAGACACTTCTCAGCAAGGCAAAAGAAAACTGAGAGCGGAAGGTGTCAGTTGACTGATGAAACGTACAAGGAGAGATCGTGATTTTCGAATTACTAATTTTCGTTTATCGCCAAGAGCTCAATTTTTTCAAAACCAGCTGATCAACAAATAAAAATAAAGGTTTCAGCATCTTGATAGCATCAGAAGGGAGAAACAACTTGCCTCGATCCATCATACGATAGAAATATACAGACTGTTGGTGTCGTATCATTGCCAGCCGACCTTTCGTTTGACCTTGGGCAATTAACGGCTTAGCAGGATTAATGAGCGCCTCGTCAACGTTTTTGCCTAAAGCACAGACCGTTGAGTTAAAAAGGATATTCCTGAAGAGAGGCGTGGACACAGGAACTGTACATGTAAAAAGTGTGTCAGAAAAATGTACAGTATCTTCTGTAAAACACAGAATACGAAAGCACTGCACCGTAATTGTACGAGCATCCATGCAGGTACTACCAAAAGTTGTACCGCGTGTCAGTCAACAAGCATCCACACAGGTACTTTAAAAAATGAACAGCACATGGACATTGACTGCGTGTTTACATAAACCTCAACACATTTATAGTCATTGCTGTTCGACATCACAAAAGGTTGAACGAACTTTTTGTTTATTAAACGTAAAAAGATCTGTGTACAGAGAAGGAAGTCATAAACAGGATATTTTAAGTACAAGAGGAAGTGTTTCTGGAAAGTATGACGATGGAGATTGAGCACTACAGTGGCTCCTTTACTCCGTTGACGATCTGACGACGGGTTGAACTTGCTCTGACTTTCTGATGCCTTTGATTGAACACTAGGGTTGCCGATCAAGAGGATGCCTGGAGCTGGAGATTTGATGTTCGGTGGTCTCCTTTTTTTGTTAAAGGAAAACTTCTTCCATTAATAGGGAAAGAAAGCACATATGCGATGTGCATTAGGGTTTTGAGATATAAAGGAATCTGCCATCATTACACGGTACGGGCTTCTGCAGAGCTGACATGTGGCGGACATTAAGATTCCCCTTAATCGAGATCTCTGGTGGTTATAAAAATAACCGAAGGAGGAGACACGTGGCGTGTGCCGATTTACTTGTTCGGATGTAGTCAAGTAAATCTTCGAATTTTATCTCAGATTTGGATTCTGATTGATCCTCGTCTAAGATTTAAATCAATTTGATAAGATATAAATCATGATTAACCCCAATCTTATCTTTGAGAGAGTCGGTTCAAGCAAATCGACTGGGTAGGACCATGCTTCCTGCGCCTCTAGCGAGGTCTGAGTACTGCTGCGCTTCTGGGCGACGAGTAGACCGTTCTTCTGGAAACAACAGAGCCTCTGTGCTTTCAGGCGACGAGTTGACTATGCTTCGAAGACGACGGAGCCTCTGTGTGTATGAGCGATAAGAAGGCTGTGTTTCGAGCGACAAAGTCTCTGTGCTTTAGGGCGACGAGTAGGCTTGTGCTTCAGGTTAACGAGGTTACTGTGCTTTTGGAGCGGCATGCGGACTTGTGTTGGATGCAATGGTATCTCCCAAGTCTCTGATGAAAGGTAGTTATTCTTCTGGGTCAGAGCAGAGTGCTACGCCATTAGAGTTAAGGTGGTGTGAAAATATCACCAGTCTGCGCCTGAAGGTGGCTCAGCAATGTAGTTACGCCTCTAGATTGAAGGCATTGGCTTTGAAGTCTTCTTTTAAAGAGCAATGAATAACCGCTCCTTAATGAATGACTCCCTCTTAATTGCTACCGTTACTTGGGAATTTCAAGGGGTCCTAGGATAGTCTAAGACTTAGTCGAATAAACTTTATTTAATGAGGTTCATCATGCTGAGTCCTGGGTTCATTCCAATAATGTGGGAACTTTGACCGTCGGTCATGTGGCCTGTATTTTGGACCACTCCCATCCTATATAAAGGAGAAGTTTCTTTTGAAGAGTCACGTATTCTTCTTGTCCTTCAACACCATGCTGGATTTAGACTTAGCTTCGAGCGGCGGTTGGCCTTGCCTAAGTCGGATTTTGGTTGAGGATTCCTCCGTTCAAAGGGGCTATGCCTTCGTAGTAGAACCGTTGATGAGCCTTGAAACGTGTTTGAACGCTTCTCATGAGGAGTTTGAACCTGGGCGATGCCTTGGAGGTTTTCGAGGTTCTGACGGCCTAGCTTGTGGGTGGATGGCCAACCCGGAGAGCCACAGGTTGTGCTCTGTCTTATCGCGACGGCGTTCTTTTGTTAGGCTAGAAGAGCCTCGAAAGCTGATGCCCCTTTGAAAAATGGCCTTCCTGCTGCGCTGTGGCCTAAACTTTCGGCAGGCCAATAGCTGCTTCGGGAAGTGCTGCACGTCTGAAGGGGAGAAGCTGTGGTAGAGACTTTGATGGAGACTGTATTCACATCTTCTATCCACAGTGCCTCTCTCCACGACGATCACACTGTGAATAGTTACCCAGGCGTAGATCCGTAAGAGTTTTCCTTTCGGCACATGTAATCACTAAGTCTTTTGTAATAGACCCTTGTAATTATGTCTTTATGTAGTCTTTTATGTAATTGTGACGAGTCTATAGCAGACTCTTGTAGCCATGATTAATAAAGGACTTCTGATCTTTTCATATGTTTGTGACTTTTGTCTTTGTTGTTAGCGTGCTTGACTGCTCGCGCCTTGTATTATGCTGAGACTTTTCATGCTTCTACAAGACCCCCTTCAAAGTGTCCCTTGGGTCAAGCTCGGGGTACTTTGAACAGAAGCATGAACATGTATCTATTTGTAGGCGAAATGCCCATCACCTCTGTTGCCAGGCTGACGTCGTGCTTAAGCTTCAGCATTAAATGTCTCTAGCCGTCACCTCCTTAAGTTTTTATTATGAAAAGAGGAATCCCCTTACCGAACCCATAGGCACCCTTATGGGATGTGGGAGCCTATGCCAGTTCCGTCTTCAGGTGTAGTACTTCTTCAGGAACTTGCCATTAATGGGCATCTTTAGCAAGTCGTCATTAGGTTTTGCCAGCCGGTAGGCACCATTAGAGTAGACCATCGCTATAACGAATGGTCCTTCCCACTTGGGGTCGAACTTTCCTGCCATTTTGTGAGTCATCACCATCGGTCTTCAGACTGCCAAGACGAGATCACCCACTTAGAATGTTCTTTCCCGTACCTTTTTGTTAAAGGCACTGGAAATAGGAGCCTGATAAAGCTTAATTCTTTGCTGCTAGCAGGTATTTTTCGTCTAGCGCCTCTAACTCTTGTAGCCGTCGACGTTGGTTGTCTTCGTCAGTTAGCTCGTTAGTGATGGCTACCCATAGAGACATGATTTGGATCTCCAGGGGGAGGACTGCCTCGCTCCCATAGACAAGGGAGAATGGTGTGCTGCCCGTGGTTGTGCAAACGGTCGTACGGTAAGCCCATAGATATTTGCCTAACATCTCATTCCAGTCGCATTTGTTAGAAGAGACGACTTTCTTGAGCAGCTTGACGATAGTTTTGTTGAATGGGAATCGCCAATCTCGAGTGTCAGTATCTGCTTGCAGCGAGTAGCTTTAACATATGTACAGAGCGTTCTTTGGACAGAGTAGCTCCTGTCCCATCACCGTAACAGTATATTGGGACCCATCGGGGGCAGCCAGCGAAGTAGCGAGACTAGCTAGTACGTCGGCCTCCAAGTTTTCCAGGCATGACACATGTTCTATAAAGAACCCTGTGAATATGGAGATGATGTCAATCGCCGCCTGGTGGTAGGAGATCATGTATTCATGTCGAACCTCGTACTGCCCTCGAACCTGGCTGATGATTAATTTTGAGTCTCCATAGGACTCGATATAGTCAACCCCCAGTTGTTTAGCGAGTTGGAGCCTAATGATGAGAGCGTTATACTCCGTAGCATTATTGGTGCACGACTTACTGAGGGAATATGCACAATTGATAACCAGACCGTCGGGAGTGATGAGGACGATCCTGATCCCAGCGACGATATTATCCATTGGTCTCGTTTTCGAGGCTCCGTCGAAGAACATATGCCAAACCGAGTTGTCTGAGACTGTATTAGACTCCAGAACTTCGTCAGGGATCTTTTCGTAGAGTCTTAATGTCTCTGTCATAGGATGTGCTGCCAAGAAATCTACTAGCGCTTGGCCTTTGATTTCCTTCTGCGGGACGAACACCACATCATAAGGAGTCAGAAGGATTGCCCATGTGGCTAATCGTGAGTTTAATACCCCAGACTTGGTCATGAGGATTCTGAGGGGATTAATCCTGGACACGATATGGATTTTCTGTCCAGTCACATAGTACCGCGTCTTCTGGATGGCAAAGAGAAGGGTGTAACACCCCAGTCCCAAATACTTAGGACTAAGAACGTAGACATGCCAGCTGTATACATACGAAGCATACTCCAATATATGGAACCCTCGTATGTATACATAAGCTGTAAAATACAGTAGAAACCATAACAACTAATCTCATCCACAGAATAAAGAAATAAAAGATATCGTATAACAAACTTGAAATGTCTTTGTACAATATGTTGGGCGGAGACAAATCCACTACCAACTGTTTAAAAGAGAGGAATACATAAACAATGGAAGAGTTTGATAATGAAGTAAAGGACTATCCAAGAACAATTATCTTGGAAAGGGATATTGAAGATCACGACCTTGGCTAGAACACCTGCAAAAAGGCAATAGCACACACTTGGAGAGATCACCAGGTTCTCAGAGGTACGTAATAGGATACATAATATTATGCCATATAAACTGGAAATAAACTGCTCAATAATAAGTCAAATCGGATTATAACATGGTCCAATACTCCATCTTTGAATTAGCGTACCATCCCCCCAACCAAACAAGGACAGGAGATGACACTCTAACCCAGGATAATGTATCTTTCCAAGTCACGAATCCAGTATGGTATCCGGACCACAACAAGGTCCAGTACCTTCTCATCGGAGTAGTGAGCCACACCTATAACCAAACAAGGACAAGATGTGGCAGACTAGTCCGCCACAAGTTACTGTTCTAAGCCACGATCAGATGCAAGCACCCAAACCAAGAGTACTCATACCTAATGGATAAGGTAGCCTAACCAATCTAAGTAAATACACTTTTAAGAATAAACCTCCAACACATGGGCTCTCTGGCTAAAATGGGATCGGCATAGTCCTCCCTTGGGGCACCAGCTGCCCAGTAAGAGCATAACATTTTGCAGAACGTCAGTGGACGTCAGTATCCATGTGTAATCTCATACCATATCTATAGCGGAGCTTCCGGATCACAAAAGATAAGTGTATAGTGGCCCATACGCTAATGAATTGTCTCCCCGCCCTATGCTTACTATATTGTATCCACAACACATAATCCCTATTAACCACTAAGTCAAACTAAACATGCAACGCTATTAGCGGTTAATCCTATCGCATGGCTTATACGTACTGGTGGCCAGCCAGTTGCGCATGTCCGAGTTATATATGCGACTCGTAATAACGTCGTACAAATGTGTCAATGCCTATGAATGCAACACACAAAGGGTGGCTCCTTAAATCTAAGTTCAATGTGTAAGAAAATAGTACATGGCAGGAAATAGAACTGAACAGTAAGATTCTATCAAATTATGCCATGTATCACAGTTTATTTTGTAGAAGATAAATAATAAGTAAATGCATGATATCGGAGTAAAAATAAATAGACAGCAAATGGCAAAGTATCTTGCCTGAGGTGGTGTGCAAAACAGCAGTATCCAATAACTCGAATCGGCAGATCAACGAACCAAGGAAAGCCAACTACCACGAACGTCCTCCGATGCTGAAACAAATATCATGAACATTTTTGGAATAGAATATGTCTTGAAATACATGTCCAAAAGTCTAATTCTGGATTGAGGGGAAAATTATAATTTTGGATCAAAACGATGTCCGTCGTTGGACATGTTTTGCACCAAAAAGCGTGCCAGTATCTACGGTAGCTAAAGTCATCAAACTACATGTCTAAGGGTCCGGTTTGAGGAGATGAACCCAAACATATGTCCAAAGTTGGATTCCGGCGGGCCGTGCACAATTTCGCCCGTTGGTTCGGGTTGCGGGCCCGCCAAAAAGGCATTCCGGTCGACCTTCTCAGAATCAGACCAAACTTGGCACACAAGACCAAAAAATGATTTGGTCCAGTTGGCGCAAGTTTGGTCTCGATACGACGAACGTGCACAAAGTTATGGCATAATTCGTAAAGTATCGATACAGGGGTATCTTGAGGATATGTACTGATTTCGTCGTGCACACACAACGAAATCGAGTTCCGTCAATTTCCACACGTCGATAACATCCATACGCACCTTTCGATGCTTATGGGTTGCGACCACGTGGCCCTATTTGTCGGGGCGCACACCGTGTCGAAGATTTTTCTAAATTTTTTTACTGTTTAAAAACCGTTTTTCTCGATTTTTAGAAACTGTTTTCTTAGCACGCATTAGATGAAATCATAAAATATGAAAAGGGATTTGAAGATGTTTATGTCTTCTAAAATTGTGTTTATATTGTTTTCGAAAATGTTTGACAGATTGCCAATAATTTACCTTCAAATAGGGGCACCGGGCCTGGTTTAGAAACTGTTTTTGAAACAGTTTTTTTGTCGACTTCTCGCCAATTTTGTGGACAAGTTTTCTTCACTATATTCGAAAATAATATCGGGATCTCCTAGAGGGTTATATAGGCTCTGTATAGGAGTTTACGGAGTAGAAATATGAGGAGTACATAAGAAGAAAGATGGACTCAAAGTGGGTACCTTGGCTGTTGTCAAGGGCGGGCTGCTGCTGCTCTGTTATGCGCTGCCGCGCGCATGGCCGACCTCTGGCGGTGTCCAGATGGCTGCGGGCGGTGTGCACACGTCAGGTTGTCGCCTGGGATATCCGGGCAGGGCGCAAGTCGGCCACGGGGTCTGGGTTAGGGTTTAGATTATAGGAGCCTCATTTCTCTCTCGCCCATATATATATATATATATATATATATATATATATATATATATATATATATATATATATATATATATATATATATATATATATATACTCTGTTTTCACAGAGCCTAGGGGGTTCGTGAGCTTGGGCCTCTTTGCTGCTCGCAAGATATTGCCTAGTATCTCGCGAGTTTTACCTTTAAAAAAACTATATATATAACAATTTTAATATATATATATATAAAGTAACTTGCAATAATTCCATTAAAATTCTATAAAAAATTCTAAAATCTGAATAATTAATCTAACCAAAAAGATTTATTATTATTATTATTATTATTATATATATATATATATATATATATATATATTCTTTTTAATTATTATATATATATATATATATATATATATATATATATATATATATATATTATATTATATATATATATATAATATAATATATATATATATATATATATATATAATAATTAAAAAGAATATATATATATATATATATATATATATATATATATATATATATATATATATATATATATATAAAATCATAATACGGTTTAACTAGTTACACATAATATATAACCAAGTTAAATCATGTAAGAAATTAATTAGTAAAGCTACATTTTGAATTATACCCATTTTTTAAAATAGAGATGTTACTTCTAAAAATAATAATAAAATACCTTAATTATACTTAAAAATAAAATAGAAATTTAGGGGGGTTTACATCCTACCCAACATATAAGAATTTTGTCCTCAAAATTAAATAAATCTTAATATACGTGGACAAGAGAGCTAGAAATGGAAGAATAATTAAATATATCAAATCATACCAAAATCTTTGAAAGGATGGAGGAAACGTTCTACGATTGAACTCCTAGTTCGACGTGGCCTTCTAAAGGATAGGGTGTACATAGTTCACGACTCTACCCAACTTATAGGAGTTGGGTAATCTTGGAAAGTATAGTTAGAGGAATTTTAAGAAGGTCAAATTTCTAATGAGAGGTACTTGAATATGAGGCACTTCTGGCCATAGTCACGGACTCTAAAGGAAGCCTAGGTATTACCTGTTTAACATTTCTCATACATTGGCCATGTTCCATCGAGGCAGTAGGAGAGGTCTTAGTGAACCAAAACCGAAAACAAATTGGTACAGTGGAATCCCGTTCGTTGCATAACATAGTTTACGAGAGATACGGGTAAGGAATCTATGGAAGGAGAATTTGTAAGCCCACTTCCCAAATATTTAATTTTTTAAATTTATTTTTTTATGATTAATTTTATGGTCATTGTGAGTCATGCCAAAGCTTGTAGGTGGGCTATGACCATATTAAGGTCATATGACCTCTAGATAGCTTATATATGTATTATTTAGCTATTTTATATTTTTCTACAATTTTTGGATATTTTTAGGTATTTAATATTTAACATTTTATTATTTTTAAGGACTTTCAAGATTTACTGTAAGGTCATACGGGGGTATTTCTGGACCAAATATTTTTATTTGGGCTCTAAATGACTAAAAATATTTTCTAAAATATTTTAGAATTTTTTTGGATTTTTTTAGAATTCTGGGAATTTTTATATAATTAAAACATATAGAATTTATATTTTATAGGTTTTTGGAATTTACTGCATGGTCACACGATAATATTTTGTATTAAAATATTTTATTTATATTCTAGACACTTAGAAATATTTTCTAGAATTTTCTAGAATTTTTCTGGATTTTTCTGCAATTTATTTTGATTTATTTGGACTTAAAATGATTTTTAAATAATTTTCTGAATTAAATAAATAATTACCCAGAAATCCACCCAGGGGGGCCCACCTGTCGGCGCCAACTGCTACAGTGACCGCCTCTCTCTCTCATATATATATATTATTATATTCGCCCACCCTAATTAAATTTCAGCAGCCTTTTGTGGGAGAACTCATCTAGGGTTTCCGACTTCCCGAAGCGATTTCTGCCAACCCCTACGTGCTTTTTCCGTGCCATATTTTTTGTTGGAAGCGTATTGAGGTATAGTTTCTGAATATATAATTTATTTTCGTAATTTCGGAACCTAAATTTCTGAAAAATTCGTAGAGTGCTAGTTGTCCAAAATTTGACACGTTTTGGTGTTTTCGAGATTTTGGGAGAACCAAAAATTGAAATCATGAACCGTTTGAAGTTTCGGAAAGCTACCACAGAGTTATACGACATATATTTTTTCCAGAAATTATTTCATTAATCTAGTATTTTAGTTATTCTGTTGAACTCAGAATTGATCGGTTGATCACCATTTTGGTCACGATTAGCCATAACGGCGATATCTTTTGACCCAAGCGTGATTTTGCGGCACGGTTGATTCCAGCACACTCGTGGAGCTGAAATATACCAAGGTGCGCTTTCAAAATCTAGAGTTTATAGCATTTGACTAGATAGTCAATGGCACGCCTCGATTTACGTGTCATAGTTTCCAAAAATTGGAAACATGACTTTTGATGGCCAAACTTGCATGTTTAGATTATATTTAGATTATTATTAGGTTATATGATGTTTTTAAGTAATTTATTCCAAAATTAATTATTATTAGATTAGTAACGCAACTAGCCACTATTCTATGAATTTAGAACTAGAACATTAGAATTGATTTGTGGTTTTCGTACACGGTTCGTGGTGCGATATGTGTTATAGGTTGACAGCTTCTAGATTAACAACTCCCTCGTCCTCGACTTGTGACTATGGTTTGTGCAAAGATTCAGGCAAGTACAATATTGCATTATGTTTTAGTTCATTATAACATTTTCTCTATCGTTTTCTTGTTTGATTTCCTATTGAGACATTGCTTGATATTCCGTGGACACACGATTGCGACACCGCAGTTATTGTATCCTTCTTAGTGTAACATTGACCGTTATTAATTGTTAGAGAGTCGGAAGGGGAAATACTCGGTAAGTACGTGAACAAACCCAAATATTTTGATTGTGGATAGCTAAGTCATACACCCCGCGTATGAGTTAGCCGTACACTACTATAGTGGATAGAAGACTAGTTAGTTGTGTGGTAGTTTTCTATAATTGTAAAAGCTTATATTCTTCTTCAAATATAAACCCCTAAATTTTGTAAAGTTGATTTAGTTGTTGTGAATGAGCAGTTAGCATTTATGAGCACTTTGTTTATTGCGGGCTAGATAGTGTACTACCTCTGATACTGCGACGTAGGCTGGGCTTGGACACGCACTCGTATCCCGAAAAGCGGGTGCGGGTCGTGACAAGTTTTTAAGGACTAAGAAGTAGGGACTACATAATATGTGAAGAGACCTATATCATAAGTTTGGTTTTTATAGTCAAAATGTGGAGATATGCATGAATAGGTTTAATTGGGTTCTGGTGGTTTCCTGATCGGACACCAATATTAGATTGGGTGAATCTTGGGTTTTAATCCATCTGTGCTGCACAAAATTTCATGAAACGAATCTAAACCATCCTAATTAGGTTAGGGTACTCTAGAACAGGTTCTAACCTAAGTGGTTGGGCTAGTTCCGAGCCGAGTTGGTTAAATTGGTGTCGTTAGTCTAAAGATGCATCTTCTGTGACCATTATGTATAACTAGCACATGGTTAAATTGGTGTCGTTAGTCTAAATTGGTGTCGTTAGTCATAGGGGAGTACTCCATATCTATCAAATATGAGTATTTTGTCTTTCCAAATTAGGAAAAGACGAAAAACAATAAAGAGTTCAAAGAAGATGTTATTGAATACAAATACGTAATTTAAAGGCGAATGAATAAAGCAAGAAAGAATTATCAATGCTGTCATGGACGAGATTCTAAAGGGCAAGTATACTTGTTAACTATATCCCAATCCAAATAGAGTAAGAAGAGAGAACCAAGTGCACTAGGTTGATCAGACCATCATGCCTCGGTTCTGATTAGACAATATATTAGTGGGGTACCTCCAATAACATATATGTCATGAACAAGTTTGATAAAAGTAGAAACTTGCAAAACTATGCTATAATAGCAGCATTGGTCAAGATGGTAAAATATAACTATGCGAGATAATGAGAAAAGAATATATAAATAATTCAAGTTCCTTGAATCTAAGTCTTGTCCAGTGTTCGTGCCTTTGTAGTCGTCCTACTGTCTACTTATCTAAGGCCTTGGTTAAGGTCAAAGAAAATGTTATGTCGTGAGGAATTCTACTCGACTTATAAGAATACATGAGTAGTGTGATGGTACAAAAAAACGGGTCTACCTAGTATGAGTCACCTTTCTAACCTCTATCAAGCACGAAGGAAGGGGTAAGAATTACGGTAGAAGGAATCAAGGTTGATGCAAATCAAGAGAGTCAAGCGAGAGTATACATACGAAGAAAGTAACCAAACACGGTCAAGTATGTGGATGAGATCCTAGACTCTAATCTTATACACATGCTTGCTTGGTACGAGAAAGTAACCAAACAATTTTTCTCGACCTGCATGGGCCAGCACAAAAACATGTAACGCCCCAGTCCCAAATACTTAGGACAAAGAACGTAGACATGCCAGCTGTATACATACGAAGCATACTCCAATATATGGAACCCTCGTATGTATACATAAGCTGTAAAATGTAGTGGAAACCATAACAACTAATCTCATCCACAGAATAAAGAAATAAAAGATATCATATAATCAACTATGAAATGTTTTTATACAATATGTTAGGCGAAGACAAATCCACTACCAATTGTTTAAAAGAGAGGAATACATTAAAAATGGAAGAGTTTGATAACGAAGTGAAGGACGATCCAAGAGCAATCATCTTCGAAAGGATATTGAAGATCACAACCTTGGCTAGAACACCTGTAAAAAGGTAATAGCACACACCTGAAGAGATCACCAGGTCCTCAGAGGGACGTAACAAGATACATAATATCATGCCATATAAACTGAATATAAAATGCTCAATAATAAGTCATATCAGATTATAACATGGTCCAATACTCTACCTTTGAATTACCGTACTATCCCCCCAACCAAACAAGGACAGGAGATGGCACACTAACCCACGATGAAGTACCTTTCCAAGTCACGAATCCTATATGGTATCCAAACCACAACAAGGTCCAGTACCTTCTTATCGGAGTAGTGAGCCAAACCTACAACCAAACAAGGACAAGATGTGGAGGACTAGTCTACAACAAGTTACTGTTCCAAGCCACGATCAGATACAAGCACCCAAACCAAGAGTACTCATACTTAACGGATAAGGTAGCCTAACCAATCTAAGTGAACGCACTTTTAAGAACAAACCTCCAACGCATGAGCTCTCTGGCTAAAATAGGATCGGCATAGTCCTCCCTTAGGGCACCAGCGGCCAGTAAGAGCATAACGTTTCACAAAACGTCAGTGGCCGTCAGTATCCATGGGTAATCTCACACCGTATCTCCAACGGAGCTTCCGGATCATAAAAGGTAAGTGTATAGTAGCCCATACGCTAAGGCCCCGCCCTATGCCTACTATGTTGTATCCACAAGACATAATCCATATTACCAAGTCAAACAAAATATGCAATACTATTAGCGGTTAATCCGATCGCACGGCTTATACGTACTGGTAGCCAGCCAGTCATGCATATTCGAGTTCTATATGCGACACAACAACGTGGTAAAAATGTGTCAAGGCCTATGAATGAAACAAGCAACAATGTGGTACAAATGTGTCAAGTCCTATGAATGCAACACACTAAGGGTGGTCCCTTAAATCTAAGTTCAACGTGTAAGAAAATAGTACATAGCTGGAAATAGAACTGAACAATAAGATTCTATCAAATTATGCCATGTATCACATTTTATTTTACAGAAAGTAAATAATAAGTAAATGCATGAAATATAAGCTAAAATAAATAGACAACAAATGGTAAGGTATCTTGGTATAAAAAACAGCAGTATCCAATAACTCGAATCGGCAGATCAACGAACCAAGGAAAGCCAACTACCACGAACGTCCTCCGATGCTGAAACAAACATCACGAACATTTTTGGTATAAAAGATATGTCTTAAAATGCCTGCCCAAAAGTTCAATTCTAGATTCAGGGGCAAAATCGTAATTTTTGGTCAAAACGATGTCCGTCGTTGGATCCCTTTTGTACCGAAAAGTGTGTCAGTACCTACAATATCTAAAGTCACCAAACTACATGTATAAGGGTCCGGTTTGAGGAGACGAACCCAACGATATGTCCAAAGTTGGATTCCGGCGGGCCGTGCACAATTTTGCTGGTTGGATCGGGTCGCAGGCCCGCCAAAAAGGCATTCCGGTCGACCTTCTCAGAATCGGACCAAACTTGGCACACAGGACCAGAAAAAAGATTTGGACCTGTTGGCGCAAGTTTCGTCTCGATACGACAAATGTGGCAAAGTGATGGCCTAGTTTGTAAAGTGTCGATACAGGGGTATCTTGACGGATACGTACTGATTTTATCGCGCACGCACAACGAAATCAAATTTCGTTAGTTGCCACACATCGACAACATCCATACGTGCCTTTCGATACTTATGGGTTGTGACCACGTCGCCTGGTTTGTCGGGGCGCAGTCATGTCGGAGATTTTCCTAAAATTTTCTACTATTTAAAAACCGTTTTTCTCGATTTTTAGAAACCGTTTTCGCAGCACACATAGATGAATTCATAAAAAATAAAAAGGGATTTGAAGCTTTTTATGTCTTCTAAAACTGTGTTTATATTGTTTTCGAAAATGTTTGACAGGTTGCCAATAATTTGCCTTCAAACAGGGGCACCGGACCTGGTTTAGAAACTATTTTTGAAACAGTTTTTTCGTCAACTTCTCATCGATTTTGCGGACAGATTTTCTTCACTATATTCGAACCTAATATCGGCATCTCCAAGAGGGTCATATAGGCTCTATATAGGAGTTTACGGAGTATAAATCTGAGGAGTACACAAGAAGAAAGATGGACTCGAAGTGGGCACCTTGGCTGTTGTCAAGGACGGGCAGCTGCTGCTCTGTTATGCGCTGCCGCGCACGTGGCCGGCCTCTAGCGGTGTCCAGGTGGCTGCGGGCATCGCACATGCGTCAGGTTGGTCGCCTGGGATGTCCGGGCAAGGTGCAAGTCGGCCACGCGGTCTGGGTTAGGGTTTAGATGATAGGAGCCTCTTTCCTCTCTCGCCCATATATTTATATATACTTTGTTTACAAAGAGTCGGGGGGGGGGGGGGTTCGCGAGATTAGACCTCTTTGCTGCTTGCGAGATATTGCCCAATATCTCGCGAGTTTTACCTTTAAAAAAACTATATATATAACAATTTTAATATATATAAAGTAACTTGCAATAATTTTATTAAAATTCTATAAAAAATTCTAAAATATGAATAATTAATCTAACCAAAAAGATTTTTTAATTATTATTATATATATAAACCTAATTTAAAACATATAAAATTCTAGATAGTAATTTAAAAATTCTAAAACGCAAACTATAGTATATATATATATATATATATATATATATATATATATATATATATATAAAAATCATAATACCGTTTAACTAGTTACACATAATATATAACCAAGTTAAATCATATAAGAAATTAATTAGTAAAGTTACATTTTGAATTATACCCATTTTTTTGTAAATAGAGATATTACTTCTAGAAAATAATAAAATACTTTAATTATACTTAAAAATAAAATAAATAAATTAGAAATTTAGGGGGGGTTTACAAAGGGCGAGACACTCTTTGTCAACAGGTTTATACTGATGTTCAACTCCGATCATGGTTCGGCTGAGATAGTATATCGCCTTCTCGTAGCCTTCACTGTTCTTTTGGGCTAGTAAGGCACGAAGAGAATGGTCCATAGCTCGGACATATAGCAGAAAGGGCTTTCCTATGACTAGTGCTACTAGTACGGAAGGACTGGTGAGGTACTTTTTGATGTCGTCGAATACGCGTTGGCATTCTTCGGTCCATACAAAGGAGGCCCCTTTCTTCATTAACTTGGTAAAGGGTTGGCATTTACCGAAAAGATTCGCTATGAATCTTTTGATATTTGTCAAGCGCCCTTGAAATCGTCGAAGCTCTCAGAGATTTCTTAGAGAAGCCATGTCCAGAATTTCCTTAGTCTTCTCTAGATCGATGTGAATCTCCTTTGCTGTGATGATGAAGCCCAAGAACTTGTCGCTGGAAATGACTAGAAAGGACTTGGTCGGATTCATCTTCAGTTGATGCGTTCGTATTAGATCGAATACCATCCGTAGGTCGTCCAAGTGGTTGGACTTGTCCTTTCTCTTAAAGGTAATGTCATCGACATAACACTCTACTGTCTTCCGAAGACGCTTGCAGAATATCGCGATCATAGCCATCTAGTATGTTGCTCCTGTGTTCTTCAATCCAAAGGGCATTACCGTGTAATAGTACACCCCTTTTGGAGTCTGAACGTTGTATGCTTCTCATCTTCGGGGAGCATCTTGATCTGGTTATAGCCGGAGAAACCATCCATGAAGGACATACGCTCGAAGTCACAAGTGTTGTCAATCAGCACATCAGTGATCGAAAGGGAAATTCGTCCTTAGGACAAGCTGAATTGAGATCCCTGAAGTCTATGCAAATTCATATCTTCTTGTTCTTTTTGGTGATCGGGACAACATTTGCCACCCAATCTAGATGTTGCTCTTTACGGATGAAGCCACTCTCGATGAGTTTGTTGGCTTCTTCTTCGATAGCATCCATGATGTTCGGGCAAAACCGGTGCTCTTGTTGCTTAACAAGCTTGACGTCGGACAAGATGTTGAGGCGATGCATGGCAACCTGCGGGTCTAGACTCGGCACATCCTCGTACCTCCAAGCGAAGACGTCGATGCATTCTCGGATAAGCTATATCAGAGATTGCTTGTCTTCTTCTGTCAGACTCTTACTGATGAATATAGGCTTAGAGGAGGCCTCGTTTCCTAATTCGACCTGGATGACTTCATCTTCTGTGGAAGGTTTACGCTGCTCGAAATGCCATTCCCATTGAGGGCGTTGATCCCAAGGTTCATCTTCGAAGTACTCGATTGCCTGGTCTTCGTCTTCGAGTGGAGGGCTTGCAGAGGCCATGTTAGCTGACAACATCCTTTTAAAGGCCTGGCCGGTACTGGTATCGGAGTCCCAGGTTGAGGAGTCAGAAGAGTGTGAGTACATCATAAATTCTGTCTCCGAGCCTTCTGAAGTAGAAGTTGGCGTAATATAACCCAACCCCTGGCGGGTGCGCTGGCAATAGTTTTGGGCCTTTCCTTTTGGAGCTCAAATCCGTAAGGAAAGGTACCGACCTTTACCATAGTTGAGCCCTTTGTTTCTATTCAGGTCGTAACCCATCTTCTGTATGAGGTGCTTGGCCTGAGTAGCGTAGCGGTAGAGCTGCATCTTGTCGCTATCGGATTCTGGATCTTCGGGAACTAGTCGCTGAGGATGCTCCACTCGACCAAAGATGATGGGTTCCTCTTCTTTCCTTCTTGCTGGAACGAAGAAGTAGGCACCCCAGGAAAGGACAACTTGACTCGCATGGTTGGCGGTTGTCACTTGCATTTTCAGCTTACATAGAGAGTTGTCTAGGAAATATCTAGTGTTCCAATATGCACAAGAGTAATTCGAAGACAACTTTATATTAATAAAATAAGATATTTTATCCCGAAGGATTACATCATCAAAAGAGAGTGCTTCCATGTTGACGCAGATGTAGTCTCCTAGCTCTTCATCGGTGAGGTCTAGGGCTGTCGAGGGAGGAGGAGGACGCTTCCCTTTTAGTTTGATCACCAAAGGGGTCGCGATCGGAGGCTCCTGCGCCTTCATGGTCGGCCTTGGGGACCTCCGAGGTAGCCTTATTCGTATAGGCTCCTGGCCATCATCTAACGTTACTGAGGGCAAAGGTGGTGCTCTGCCTCGGAGCTTGACGACGAGAGGTGCAGACACCTTGGGGGCTTCCCTTCAGTCGAACCTTTAGAGGTTCTTCGGCAACTACTGCACTTCCTGAGACCGTCTCTACCTCGTCATCAGCATCATTACCCTCATCGTCCTAAGAGACTGACTTGTATAGATCAACATCTGTACAGTAGGCTTCAAGTCCCCAGAATGGGTCGATGTCAGTGTACTCGATCTTGATAGTCCTATCGCTGGCCACGTACTTCATGCACTGATGGAGGGTGGATAGAACGATCATGTACTCATGGATCCATGGTTGTTCCAACAGCATGTTGTAATTTATGTCAGCGTCGTTGATATAGCAAGTCACTTCAGTGTGGAGATCGCCGATTTGGTACTTCAAGCGAATTTTGCCTCGAGGCTCGCTCTTTCCCGTGTTGAAGTCGCTGATTATTGTGTTTGATGCAGTCAGTCGATGCATTTGAATCCCTAGAGTTTGGAGCAGACTCCTTGGAATGATGCTAAGAGAGGAGCCCGAATCGATGTGGATGCGATCGACTTTAATGGCACTGACATACCCTGTATAGTACAGAGGCCTATTATGCTAGTTTTTCTTCAATAATATGTCATGTTAGGTGAAGGTGATACTGGAATCACTTCGACCACGCTGTGACAATGTGGGCCGGCGGCAGGGTCTTTCTTTGGTGGTTGCACCTGAGTGAGGAAGGACTCGACATGCTGTAAGACTTTGTTGAGCGCATCCCGGGTCTCTTTAGAGAGAATGAGGATCTCAAAAAGTGACAATCTAGCCGGTGTATTGGCTAGCTACGCCAGTATGTCAAAGTTGTAGGGTTTGATAGGCCCTATTGTCGAGTCTTTTCTGAGAGGCTTGTCAAAGCGAACCTCCTTTTGCTTCTGCCTATCTGCACCAAGAGTTTGAGACGGGCCTGCCTCTGGTATATCAGGAATAGGAGTTGTAGTTGGTGGAGGCGCTACCTCCTCTGGAGCCTGGTTCTTCTCTAGCCGCTGTACCGAATGAGTGGTCACTAAGGTGTCATCGGTCGAAGCCGAGACCATACGACATGTCCTGACCTTCTTCTCTTTGACAGAAGGGGTTGTAGACGCCATCATGTCAGGAGTAAGGTCGGGGTGGACCCACATGACCTTGCCTCATGGTATGAAGAACGGGATGAGCCCATGAGTGTTATCACGCGCTGGTGGAAGATTGACTACTTCTATTGTCACCCTCGTGATGGGGATGACCCCGTCTTTTGCCTCTGTGGTTGGGAAACTTCAAAACTGGAGAGTAACCATGTTAGTCGTGACAGTCTTTCTTTTATAGTCAAGTGATATGACTTTGGCATCGATGACGCGTTGAATCTGTCTTTTCAATACATAGCAATCTCGTGTTGAATGGTGGACATACTGATAATAATGGCAATATTTAGGGTTGTCCACCTTTCCAACTTCGTCGGGGCACTTTGGTGTTAGGAGAGACAGCTTGCCACTCTTCGTCAGCATATTAAAGAGTTCCAGCGTATCCTCGTCGTTGAAGGAGTAAGTCTCCCTCGGCTTCTGCGCTTCTGCAGACTTGGAGTTCATGGTTACCGAACCTTTGGAGATGTTGACGGTCATGGCTTTCTTGCCATTTCGTCCTTGGGATTGTTGCTAGATGAACGTCTCCCTTGTCTTCGAGAGAAGAAAAGTTCAGTCCTAGGAGCTGCGCGTCCTGGGCTTTCCTTTGTGCCACATCCGCCTCTGTAATGAAAGGCGTCCACTCTGTGCAAGGAGGGCTGTGCCACAATTTTATCGCAGGCAACATGTTTTTTTGGCATGAGTCCATAAGCATGGGCTCGGGCATACCAGGCGGTAGCCTTAAGGCTGCTTGACGGAAGCGCTCAATGTATACGCGGACAAGCTCCTTCTCTCTCTGGACGACCTCCATGAGAGTTGACATTGTCATATCTATCCCTCCTTCATAGAATCGATCTATGAATAGATTATTCAGGTCTTTGAACGATGAAATACAGTCGTCCGAAAGGCTACAGAACCATTCATAAGCTACCTCCTTTAGAGCTCCTATGAAGATGTTGGTAAGGAGGGCGTTGTCCTTCGACAAGTGCCCTATCACTGAGGCAAAGTACGTTAAGTATCATCGGAGAGATTCTTTTCCCTTGTAGGGCGTGAGCGTCTACGGATTATACTTGGAAGGATAAATTACGTTGTCCCACTCGGCAGGATATGACTGCTGAATCCCCATCTTTCGGAGTGCTGCTTGCTTCTTTTTGGCATCGTAGCGAGCAAACAATTTCTTAATGGCCAGCTGTATTTCGGTTGACATTGCCAGGCATGTAGTCGATGGAGTAGATGACGATGGTCCCGCATGATAGACGACGGGTAGTTTGCTGGATCCATCATTGGCTGCTGGACTAGGCGTAGATGTGGAGGCAGTGTGTACCGAATTTTCCTTGAACTCCAGCATGAGAGAAGATAGAGTCTTCATTGTGGCATTTAACGTATCTAGGCTCGTCTAGAGATCTTTGATGTATTTCAGCTGGTCAGGCGCTTCGCTATTGTCCGCCTCATCACCCTCGGCCATAAATACGGACCTTGTGTGTGGATGGGTGGAAGGGACAGTAGATCCTTCGCTCTCTGGTTCAGATGTCTGAGCCTCGTTGTCCTGAGGATAGACTGGGAGGTTGTGGTCTTCCTCAGGCTTATTGTGGTTGCTACCCCCAGTCTGGTGGCTAGCTGTGAGTGTGGAGGCATCCGTATCGTATGGCTCATTCTCAGATTAGAACGCAACATTGTCATGAATTGTGGGAGGTTGGCTACCCCCAGCATCTGACGTGGCACACAACGAAGATTTGGAATATGTGCCTTGGAACACACTTGTGCTAGGTACCTTTGCCTTGCTACCTCGGGCCGCTTCTTGGGCTTAGTGGCCGATACGGAAGGATTCTTGGATGACTTCTTGAGAGTCTTAGAACCCTGCAACGTGTTGCACGTGGCGACATGGGGTTCATCTTCCCTCTTACTTGCCGATCACCTGTTGAGTCTCTGACATGTAATTGACGTAGGTTGAAGTCTTTGGAAGATGGAGTGCCTCCTCGATGGTAGTACAGCCGCCTATTGACAATAGCAGTTGATGGTAATTTGGGTACAAGGATGCCTTGATTTAGGCATGCCCTGCGCCGCCGATTCTTCTTCTACTTGAGACAGCACCAGGTCTTCCATCGTGGTACCCTATTGTACGTGCCAGAAAGCTGCACGTGGGTACGATCAGAGAGGGTCTGGCGAGGTTGACTCCTATTATGCTGTAGAAATGCTGCTCGCACGAGTCTCTCTCTACGGGATGTACCCCTGGCTTGCACCATACACAGGAGTGCTCAAACGACAGATGGGTTCAGCTGGTCGAGGCATCGGAGCATGGGGACCAGTCTTGTATAACATTCAATAGGCAGTGCGTGTGACTGTCAATACGGGCATTTGGTCGATCAAATGTTTGGTGCTTTTATTGCACGAGGCACGTACTGCCTTAGATTTGTTTCTACTACCCGCAGCGGGTGCATAGTATTCAGAATCAAATGAAGGCTCACCTGATGGGAAGGCGATTCTGTCGAAGAAGGATCTTATTACCGGCAATACTCCCATCGTGAGAGGTTGAACCGGCGCATGCTTTCTTCGACGTTGTGCCTTCGTCACGCCTGCCATAGAGACACTGTATTCCTCAATATACTTTCCTAGGGTGGGAATCGATCGAGGAGATATGGCTGTAGCAGCCAAAATCTTCTCCGGGGCTTCGGCATTGAGGGGGTTCTGGATCGCAGTTCCCTCCGTCGTGCTGCTCGTCGCAACCGCCTTGGGCCTCCAGACACGTCGAGTCTTCTTTGGTTTTACGAACTGCTTCGAAGGATTCGACTTCTCATCAGGAAGGAGATCTTCAAAAGCTTGCTGCTGGAAGCGTATAATCAGCATCTTCTGGGATGATCCCAGCAAGTTGTCCTCAGATTGCGTCACCGCCTTCTCGTTGGAGGAGAAGGTAGTTCCCAGCAGAGTCGTCAATTTTTTCGACATCACAAAAGGTTGAACGAACTTTTTGTTTATTGAACGTAAAAAAACATGTGTAAAGAGAAGGAAGTCCTAACCAGGATATTCTAAGTACAAGGAAAAGAGTTTCTAGGAAAGTGTGACGATGGAGATCGAGCACTGCAGTGGCTCCTTTACTCCATTAACGATCTGACGATGGGTTGAACTTGCTCTGACTTTCTGATGCCTTTGATGGAACTCTAGGGTTGCCGATCAAGAGGATGCTTGGAGCTGGAGATTTGATGTTCGGTGGTCTCTTCTTTTTGTTGAAAGAAAACTCCTTCTATTTATAGGGGAAGAAAGCACATATGCGATGTGCATTAGGGTTTTAAGATATGAAGGAATATGCCGTCATTGTACGGTGCGGGCTTCTGCGGTGCTGACATGTGGCAGACATTGAGATTCCCCTCAATTGAGATCTCTAGTGGTTATCAAAATTACCGAAGGAGGAGACACGTGGCATATGCCGATTTGTTTGTTCAGATGTAGCCGAGTAAATCTTGGGATTGTATCTCAGATTTGGATTATGATTGATCCTCGTCTAAGTTTAAATCAATTTAATAAGATATCAATCATGATTAGCCCCAATCTTACCTTTGAGAGAGTCGGTTTCAGCAAACTGACTGTATGGGACCACGATTCCTGTGCCTTTGGCGAGGTCTGAGTATTGCTACGCTTCTAGGGCGACGAGTAGACCGTTCTTCTGGAAACAACGGAGCCTTTGTGCTTTCAGGTGACGAGTAGACTATGCTTCAAAGACGACGGAGCCTTTGTGCATATGAGCGACGAGTAGGCTTGTGCTTTAGGTTAACGAGGTTACTGTACTTTTGGAGCGGCAGGCGGACTTGTGTTGGATGCAATGGTATCTTCTAAGTCTCTGACAAAAGGTAGTTGAGCTTCTAGGTCAAAGAAGAGTGATGTGCCGTTGGAGTTGAGATAGTGTGAAAACATCACCAGTCTGCGCCTGAGGTTGGCACAGAAATGTAGCTGCGCCTCTGGATTGAAGGCATTGGCTTTGAAGTCTTCTTTTAAAGAGAAATGAATGACCGCTACTTAATGAACGACTCCCTCTTAATTGCCACAATTACTTGGGGGAATTTCAAGGGGTCCTAGGATATTCTAGGACATAGTCGAATGAACATTTTTTAATGAGGTTCATCGTGCTGAGTCCTAGGTTCATCCCATTAACGTAGGAACTTTGACCGTCGGCCGTGTGGCCTGCATTTTGGACCACTTTTGCCCTATATAAAGGGAAATTTTTTTCTGAAGACTCACGTCTTCTTCTTCTTCTTGTCCTTTAACACCATACCAGATCTAGACTTTGTAGAAGGATTCCATCGTTCAAAGGGGCTATGCCTTTGTAGAAGAACTGTTTATGAGCCTCGGAATGTGTTGGAACGCTTCTCATGAGAAGTTTGAACCTGGGCGACGTCTTGGAGGTCTTCGAGGTCCTGTCGGCCTAGCTTGTGGGTGGATGGCCAAACCGGAGAGCCACAGATTGTGCTCTGCCCTGTCCATTGGCGGCGGCGTGCTTTTGTTAGGATAGAAGAGCCTCGAAAGCTAATGCCCTTTTGAAAAAGGGCCTTCCTGCTGCAATGTGGCCTGAGCTTTCGGTGGGCCAATAGCTGCTTCCAGAAGTGCTGCGCGTCTGGAGGAGGAAAGCTGTGGTTGAGACTTTGATGGAGACTGTATCCACACCTTCTATCCACAGTGCCTCTCTCCATGACGATCATACTGTAAAGTATTACACCGTCGTAGATCCGTAGGAGTTTTCGGCACATGTAATCACAAAGTCTTTTGTAACAGACCCTTGTAATTATGTCTTTATGCAGTCTTTTATGTAATCGTGATGAGTCTGTAGCAGACTCTTGTAGCCATGATTAATAAAAAAAGACTTCTGAGCTTTTCATCTATTTGGGACTTTCGTCTTTGTTGTTAGCGTGCTTGACCGCCTGCGCCTCTGCGCCTTGTATTATGCTGAAAATTTTCATGTTTCTACAATTACATCCTAAACGTAACAACTCTGTGCATCGGTTGATAAAGCTTTAGCACATTTTTGGAGCGCCACTCCGAGGAATGGCGCCCATGTGTCTCAACAGAAAAAAGCATTAGCATATCTTCGAGATGATGCTCCTAAGAGTCAACGCTCATATGCATCAGCAAACCAGGGTGTCGAGGGTAATCAAACACCTACTTGCAACAGATGTCCGTACGTCTCCAACTCCTATGACCGAAACTTGCTCGATGACGACAGCTTCTGAGGCTGACTGCTTCCCTTTGGCCTGTCGAGTACTTGTCGTAGCCTCTCCGGCTTGCCTCGCCTTCGACACTCTCGCACTCGTTACAGTTCCCTTAGTCAGTTTAGTGTTAGTCGATGCCCCTCGGGCCTTCTTTGAGCTAGCAGCAGGGGCTTTCGGGTTCTTGAGGAAGAAGAAAGCTGGCGAAAAGCTTCTGTTGGAAGAAAAAGAGAAAGAAAGTTTTTCTCTCTCTGAGCTGCCCCCTACTTATAGGGTGTGGCCACATAAGAAGATGAAGTCAATAATGCTTCGTAATCGAAGAGACTTTTCGGACAATGTGGAAATTAAAGTTGAGATCATGATGAACATTTCCTGGAAAGGAGGAGTTATCATCAACTTTTAATAAAATGATGGCTCAAGGCATTTAATGCTGAAGGCCTAGCGTGACGACAGCCTGTTAGTAAGTGTGCTGTGCATTTGTTGGCAAAAGACACGTGTCATGCTTCTGTTCAAAGTATTCTAAGCTTGATTCAAGTTCGAAACACTTCGAAGGAGGTTTTGCAGAAGCATAAAAAGATAGCCGTGACAAAAGCGCAGGTGACAACAGTCGCTGTATATAACATCCCATAAAGGCGCAGCCAGCAACAAAGTTACTGCAAACATACAAAGATGTTGTATAAAAAGAAGTTCTTTATTAAAATCTTGTCTACAAAGATCTATTGAAGATTCTTCATGATTACATATAAAGCCTAAAACAACTAAAAATCTACAAGTGAGCAGTCTTCAGAAAGGGCGTAGCCCCCAAACGTGCAGCAATGTCGGAGCGAATCACTTCCTTGTCAGAGCAACCCACCTCCTTGCCAGACGCGGAGGAACTCCAATATGGCAATGAAACAGCCATTGGCCCGAGCAAGAACACAGCTCCTGCTCGCCATACTACTGTAGCTCTTGAGCAAGGCAGAGCACAACCTGTAGCTCTTCAGATTGGCAATCAATCCAAACCCGGAAGCTTGGATCTCGAAGACATCCAAGATGTTGTTTAGGTTCGAACTCCTCATGCCAAACGCTCAAGTGCATCTCAAAATCCAGTAGCAGTTCTTCTACAAGGACATAGCTTCTTTGAACGAAGAGATCCACAACCAATATTCGACTTATGCAAGGCCAACGGTCATTCGAAGCTAAGTCATGATCGAGTATGACGAGGGGAATGTTAAGAGACAATGCGCATGAGTCCTCTGAAAAGCTTTCCTTTATATAGGCTGGGTGTGGTCTAACCCCAAATGCCACGTGCCAATCGGTCAAAGACCCTCAATTAATAGGATGAAACTAGGACTCAGCACAATGAATCTCATTTAATAGGTTCGTTTTGACTGAATCCTAGACCATGAACTTCTAGAATTCCCTAAAAGATGGTAGTAATTAAAGGAGAGAATGTCGACTCAATCATTCAGGAGCAGTCATTAATTGATGACTTTGACAAAAACTGGCTCCTTCGACTCAGAAGTGCAACCATTCCCTTCGACTCAGAAGTGCAGCCATTTCCTTCAACTCAGAAGTGAAACCACTTCGGTTCAACCAGAAGTGCATTGCCTTCGGTTCAAACAGAAGCACAACACCCTTGTTTCAACCTAGAAGTGTAGCCCATTCAATAGGCTCCTTCGGGAGACTTTGTTGCTTGAAGCAGTCTCCTCGTCGCCTAAAGCACAGTGACTTGGTTGACTTTGAAACACAGTCTCCTCGTTGCCCAAAAGCGTAGTGACTTTGTCATCTTCAAAGCACAGTATACTCGTCGCCCCAAAGTATAGTGACTCTGTTTCCTGAAGCACAGTCTTCTTGTCGCCTAAATGTGTATTGACTCTCTCGTCTTTGAAATACAGTCTCTACGTCACCCAAAAGTGCAGTGACATCGAAGCCTCATCAGAAGCACAGCTCGCATAGATGCACAGTCATTCGAGGTGACATTGTTCCACATAGCCAGTCTGGTACCTATATCTTTTCAGATCGGTTTATTTAAACCACTGCTCTTAAGATAAAAACATAGTTTGATTCTGTTGGTAAGATTAATATCCTATCAGTTTGTTTAAACCACCACTCTGTAAGATAGAGACAAAATACAACTTCAGGGATGGGGACAAAATCTGCTCGGGTTCATCCAATCAATGTTAAACGCATGCCATGTATCGTTTACTCAGTTATGCTAATAAATCCCCAAGATCTTGATAAAAGAGAACCCCAGCGTTCGCTACGTGTCATCTCAGCAACAGCCCTCACCATGCAGCCTCAAGATTCTCTTATATCTCCACGTGCAGCATTCTTGCACAATCCTTATGCACATCGTATATGTGCTTACCAATAAATAGAAGGAGTTTTTCTTCGTTCGAGAGGCTTCGAAATCTTTAGTAACTTCGGCGTCATCTTGATTGGCAACCTAGAGTTCCAATCACAAGCACTAGATAGTTAGAGCAAGTTCAACTCATCGTCAGATCGTCAATGGAGTAAAGAAGCCGCTGTAGTGCTCGATTTCCACCGTCACACTTTTCTAGGAATTTTGTACTTAGATCTCTTGTTTTGGAATCGATTGTACTCTTTTACACGTTTAATATACAAAAAGTTCGTATAACCTTTTGTCATGGCAAACAAAGATGTTCCCAGAAGACGAAAAACATCCGTCATTCTGGACTCCAATTAAGGTATTCTGCTATACAGTAATGCCCTTTGGTTTTAAGAATATAGGTGCCACATACCAGTTAGCCATGAGTACCATATTCTGTAAGCACTTGTGCAAGACAGTCGAATGCTATGTTGATATCGCTGTCAAAAGTCATTTTTATGGTGATCACCTTCATGACTTAAGAACCGTCTTTGATCTGATGACGGGACATCAATTGAAGATAAACTTGAGCAAGTCCTTCTTAGGGGTATCCAGAGGCAAGTTCTTGGTTTTATCACTACTTCAAAGGGTGTCCATGTTGACCCTGAGAAGACAAGCTATCATTGAAATGCAACCATCGAAGAATCTTCGTCAACTTGCGGTCTTCAAGGACGCTTAGCATATATCCGAAGATTCATTTCTAACCTTTCGGGATGCTGTAAGCCCTTTGCTGAGGTTTTGAAGAAAAAGATATCTTATGTTTGGACCGAAGAGTGCCAATGAGCATTCGAGGGCATTAAAAGGTACCTCATAAATCATCTGGTTCTAGTAGTTCAAGTCATAGAAAACCCTTTTTACTTTATGTAAGAGACATAGACTATTCTCTCGGTGCTTTGTGGCCCAGAACAATGACACAGGCCACGAACAAGCTATCTACTATATCAGTCAACAATTGGTTGGAGCCGAACATAGATAGACTCCTGTTGAGAAGGAATGTCTGGCTCTAGTTTTTGCCATCCAGTAAACCGTCATTACATAGTGGGACATACGATCCACATCATGGGACATACGATCCACATCATGACCAGAACGGGAGCACTAAATTCTCGCCTAGCTATGTAGGCAATACTATTATCATCTTACGATATGGGGTTTGTCCCATAAAAAGCAATCAAAGGTCAAGCACTGGCCGACTTCCTGGCTGCTCATCTGTAGCGGAAACATCGAAACTTTATGATGATATTCCGGATGAGGTAATGGAAGCCCATGTCACAACATAAGAACCGATTTGGTGGCTTTACTTTGATGGAGCTTCGAGAATAGGACCTAAAGGTGATATCAAGGTTGGAGTGGGGGTAGTATTAATCTCCCCCGACAACTTGGTCATCCAACGAGCATACTCACTATTGGAATCGTGTTCTAATAATGTTGCCGAGTATAATTCTCTCAACATAGGGCTCCAGGTAGCTAAAGTGCTTGGGGTCGACTTCCTGGAAGCTTAAGGCGATTCCCACTAATTGTAAGCCAAGTCCGAGGTCAATACGAGGTTCGACATAAAAATCTAATTCAGTATCATCAGACGATAATCTAGATAATTTTTACCTTTACAGGATTCTTTATAGAACATGTTCCTCGATTACGGAACCTAGAAGCAGACGCCTTAGCTGGTCTTGCAGCTTCATTAGCAGTTCCCGTCGGAACTCAGCAGATAATCACGGTGATCGGTCAGGAGTTGGTATGCCCTAAGAATAACTTATGCAAGCAAGCCAAGCATTCTACGGACACAAGCGAGGATGTTCGAGAATGGCGGTCCCGCATTATCGATTTTGTGGTCTACATAATCTTGCCAGACAACGCAAAGGAAGCGGCCTCCGTCCGAAATCATTTTCATCGGTTCTAATTCGACATTCAAACTAAAACATTATATCACCATTCCTTCGATGGACTCCTAATCCAATTTTTATCGGATAATGAAGCTAAAGAAGCACTTCATGAAGCTCATAATGGTACTTGTGTAGCTCACTAAGCGAGTCCTAAGCTTCTGGACTAACCCAGAGGCATGGGCTACTATTGGCCCATAATAATAGCAGACGCCTTGGCGTATGCTAAGAAATGTTGAATGTGCTAGATCCACATGGACTTCATTCACCAGCCGTCAAAATTCTTACACCCGATAGTTGCATCCTGGCCATTTGAAGCGTGGAGAATGGATATCATTGGCATGATCACCCCTCCATCATCAAAAGGTCATCGATTTATTTTGGATATAATCGTCTATTTTTCTAAGTGGACGGAAGCGATACCACTCATTCACGTAAAAACCACTTATGTGATTAAATTTCTTAAGCATCACGTCATCTACCGATTCGGGTTGCCTCGAAGGATCATCCATGATAATGGTCCGTAATTTACTAGTAGTACCTTTCGTCGGTTCTATAAACAGAATCAAATTCAGAGTATAGCCTCAACCGCGTACAATCCAGCAGCAAATGGGTTGGCCGAGGCTTTTAATAAGATGATTATCAAACTTCTTAAGAAAGTTGTGTCTTCTAACAAGCACAATTGGAATGAGAAGCTCGGTGAATGCCTCTGGGCTTATCAAACCACAGTCCGGACACCTATTGGTAGTATGCCATTCTTCCTAGTATATGGAAGTGAAGTTGTACTCCCTCTGGAACTTCAAATCCCCTCTCTACAAGTGGCTCTTAACAGTCTCACATGACTACCGAAGATAACCACCGTTTGTGACTACAAGAATTGGAAGTACTGGACGAGAAAGACCTCCTATATCAACAATATATTGAGCTATATCAAGCACGAATCTTGGGGGCTTTCATTAAGAAAGTTAAAGAAAGGTTATTCTGGGTCGGTGACCTTGTCCTATCAGTCAGAAGGCCAATAATTATGACCCACAAGACAGCTAAAAAGTTCTAACCTAAATGGGAAGGACCGTTGGTTGTGGAAATAGTCTATTCTAACGGTGTGTAATGGCTTGCAAAATCTAATGGAGACTTGCTCATGATGCCAATCAATGACAAGTTCTTTAGGAATTATTTGTAGGAGTAATTGATATGAGCAATAATATCTATATAACAATACCCGTTCTGATACCAATTGTAGGATCGATCACACCTCTAGAGGAGGGTGAATAGAGTGTAGCGGAAAAAATATCTCCAATAAAAATATGTAGGTAAAGGAAGAGATAGACAAATACTTAAATGCAGTAATGTAAATAGGGAGAGAGAAAGCAATACGCAGATACCGAGATTTTATACTAGTTTTTCTCTGAGAAGACTAGTCCAGTCTCAAGTACTCCTGCTCAATATTAAATCTACTATTTGAAATAGAGGTTACACCGCGTGCTTTACTCCGAAGGACACGTCAACTTCTACACAGTCATGTTTTTATCCGAAGCCCATGATCAAACTTCAACACTGTTTGAAAAAAAAGCTTTTATACTCCAAGATTGTACATCTCGAATACTCCTAATCAAAAACCATCACCACTTAGAAGAATGGAAGTTGTCTTGAAATGAAGAATTGAAAGCTCTTTGTAATAGGAAGGCTTAGAATAGATAGAGAAGATGAAGAATGGATTGAGTGATTGGAATGTTAAATTCTTCTCTATTTATAGTAGTTTTTGAACCAGAGTTCAGACAGAACTTGGCTAGGGCAACGTTCATATATTTGAATATTTAACATAAAAAAAACTAGGAAAAGCTGGTGACCAGGAGTGATCCAAGGGGATCGAGTTCGGTCCGAGTTTCGGTAGAGCTCGGCCCAAGTTCGTTGCGAGGGTTTCTGGATTTTTTGGTTTATGTAGTCCTTTGGATGTTTATTTGGTTTGGGACCAAAAGATAGGTTTGTTTTTGTGAGGATAAACATCTAAATGCCAGTGATCTCAACTCACAAAATAATCTAGACTCAAGAAATAAAAAATACATAATAAATTAGAAAAAGTTTGCTTGACGACCAGGTGCAATCTTCTGTAGTCATCTTTGAAGTCTTCCTGCTTTCCTTATCAAAGTCAGACTTTTAAGTCAATTATCGAAATCAGGTTGATCCTGGCTACATGGGCCAACAATATTATGTTTGAACAAAGATGGGAGTGAAAGTGTCCCTAATTATAACTTTCACTCCTATATTTGTCCTTATGATATCTATATTTGAATGTCTACCACATCCACATTATCTCTGGGTATACTTTCTCGTCTCTCGACCTTTTTTTCGACACGTCCATATTACCTCTTTTGATAAAATTGTCATCATAACTTGTTACCCGCGTCCAAGTCTTAGGCGCATTAGCATTAATAAGTCCACAAAAAGCATTCTTTAGAGAACAAACATGTCCATACTGCCTCTGAGTTGTTCTCGCATTTCTTACCATATTCTTTTAACCTATGAGTAAGTTACTGTCCACAGTCCGATGTTTGTCATGTCCAGATTACCTCTGAACAAGTATTTTTACCCTTCGAATAATCACCCTACAGTGCCTACCATTTCTATTTACCGTCCGCATTTAAAATGCGTTAAGGTGGGTAAAGTTTGCAAAATTCTACTATAATATCCATATTTCACAAAGCTCACATAAACTAGTAAGAGGAAATTAGATTTTTTATTGATATTCATGATTACATATGATGGAAATCTATTCATGCTCAAATTTTTCATTGATATTCATGATTACATATGATGGAAATATATTATTCCGAAAGATTCTGGCCTACTCCCCCCTGTAAGGGCAGTGATGTGACAAATCTCCCCTGTAGAGAGCAGTCATGTAACAAATCTCCAGTACCGAAAGGGCAGTAATGGGACAAATCTCCAGTACAGAAAGGGCAGTGATGGGACAAATCTCCAGTACCGGGCCTGCATTAATTTTTTAAGACGAGCAAGAAGGCCATCTCGAATATACAGGATGGTCTCGTCGGCCGTACGGATGAGCTGCTGGAAGACATGGATTCAAATTGGACAATCAATCCTAAATCCTGTAGTCCCAAAATTATATAGGTGGATAATACGTCTGTCTCGGGAGTGAAGACAGCTGGCATGCTATATGAGTAGGGATCACCGCTTGAACTCGTAATGAAATCTCGTATCAGGGCGATCATCTATTCGAATCAACTGACTTATGATATCTTTCCATGCTCCATTTGAGTCAGTACGAGTTGAAGCAAAACCTGCACAAAGACAAGCAAAAAGACCAGTCTTAGAGAAGACTTGAAAAAAATCATGCAACAAAAGTCATCCTACGCGCATGATAGGAGCCTTTGTGCGCAATACATTAATGAACGTGTCAGCCCATCTTATGGACAGCGCGCATGCATGCTGGCACATGACAGAAGCCTGTGCTCAAAACATGTTGATGAACACATCAGCGTGTCTTTTGGTCAGCGCATACGCGCACTGGCGCACGATAGAGACCTTTGTGCGCAGCATATTGAGGGACGCCTCTGCATGTCCTTTAGATGACATTCACACGCCTCTTCGAAAAGAATAAAGTAGGATGACACATGACGCCTGATCCATGCGGTTAACTGTGCACAAGCATCTCTGTGTTCATAAGATCCGACCATTGGTAATGGATCACCTACCTTCAACTACAGGGTGCATCATGCCGACAATGAACGACGTGTCGAAGATAATTTTGGGCGGCTTTGCCTTGAGTTCGCTCTCCCATTAGTAAGGAAACGAGTCTTGGAAGCCATGACATCGATCACAGAACTTAGGGGAGGAGGAGAACAAGCATAATTTCTTTCTAAAAGCCTTTATTTATAGGCTCAGAACATGCCTATGCCTCTATTTGATGGAATGAACCTTGAATTAATGAGCATGAATCTAAAATGCTTTGACTCTCGTGTCGATCAATTTTTAGGTGTCCTTCCCAATGCCTTTTTATAGGCTTCAAACGACGCATATCTCGGTGAATAGGCAAAACAAACGGTAGCTTAATTAGGATTAGACAAAATTAACTGCTCTCATCCCAAAGCAGATTTGACAGGCTAGACAAAGCAGGGGCTATGCTAGAAAGATTCATGTGCTGGCGTTATATGCGCACCATGCTTTTGATTCACAGTATTTCTAACTTTGTTCAGAAAGTTAGAAAACTTTTAAGGGGGTCTTGTAGAAGCATGTATCACTCACCTCAAGAAGTTATATGACTACAAGATTACATGTACCTCATTTAGGCACCATCTAGATGTTTTATTGCCCATGCCTTATGAAAGCACCGTGCTACTCATGCCTCACCTAGGCGTTATGATTCCCACGCCCCATTCTCGAACTTTGGGCTGAAATGCTTCGATCTTCGTGCGAAAGATGGCCAAAACACAAAGACTGAGGAGTCAAGATGAACCATGCTACTCATGCCTCACTGGGGGTGTTCCCGTCCCTCTACCTATGGCTCACCTATATAGGTGCATTTGACCCTCTGCAACTCCAACTACGCCTCCAAAATTGCTTCTCCCGAGGATGTATTTAATGGATTAAATATATTCTACAACACATTTCAATTCAACGCTTTGATCCTCGTGCAAGGAATATACCTAGAAGTCAAATTTCATTCACCTTGGAAACAGTAGATACAGGCACGTGTTGCCTGATTAACTCAGGCACGTGTTGTCAGAAACTACTCAGGTGCGTCTTGCTTGATCATTCAGGCACGTGCTGTCTATAGTCCCCTCTGAGCGCGTGTTCTTCTACCCAGTGCTTATAGTTCTTTCCTACTATGAACACACGCCACCTAGGACAATGATCCCTAGGCATGGATGTCTTGCTGGTTGCAGAAGAACTAGGCGCATGCTACATATTGAAGATCTAGTCACACCAAAGAACGAGTTCTGAGTAGTCTGAGATCTTCTCTAATAACAAATCTCAACAATATGACACATGACAATCAGCTACAGGCCCCACATCAATTAAATGTGCATGCAGTTGCAACTGAACCCTATTTAAGGGTACTACGTGGCAGTCAGAGACACATGCACCTGCTGCTGACATGTGCGTGTATGGTTACTTCTCCTCTGCTATAAATAAGAGGAGCTCCTCTCCATTCAAACCCCCTCGATTCTGCCCATTTCCTTAAAGATTTATTGAGCATTCCAGAGAGAGTTCTTGCTGCTCCCCTTAGCCAGTAAAGCAAAATCCAGCTGTTCTCCCTCACAGTCAGATCGTCAACGAAGTACACAATCAAGCCTCTACCTTCATAACCCAGATAAAAAACAAAATATAATTGGAAAATTCATGTTTAGGAGTTCTTTCTTATATTCTCGTTTGTAACCTTCGAAGCTCTCCTGCAAGCACCGCGAAGAGATGACAAACAGTTATGGAGGATGACAAACCATTATGGACGACTTTACCCATCTGATTGATCTAGCGGTGCATCGTGGAGAGGTCCAACCGATCTTTCGGCATGTACTACCTCATATTTCTTATTTGATATATGCTGACGATCTGTTACTTTTTTCATCCCATCACTGGCAGAGCTTCATAGAGTTTCAGAGATCATGGAGGAATTTGGGAGTCTCTCAGGTCTTTTCCTTAATAAAGACAAGATTGCAGCTTTTTTAGTCGTCATTGTTCTATGAAAGCGGAAGGGCAGCGATTCTTGGGATTAGAAGGAGAGAATTGCCAGTTAAATACTTGGGTATCCTGCTCTCTTGTAATTATGCTAGGAGCTCGGATTGCCAGAGCAAGGTGGAGTTTGCTCAGTGTCGGATGGAGGGTTGGCAGGTGCAGGTTCTTTCGTCCGACGGACATATTGAGTTGGTCAGATCAACTATCTCTAGTGTAGTCGTGTTCTGGCTCCAGGCAGTTCTTCTCCCTGGTACGACGATTTGTAGGATTGAGAAGCTATGTACAGATTTTATCTGGCGGGGTAGGATGCATGCCATCTCATGGATGATGCTTTGTCGACCAATAGATGAAGTAGGGGTCGGTTTGCGCTCCATTGAGGAAATAAAGAAGGTGGCGACCTTACGACTTGCTTGGAATTTTGTACAGGGCACCTCGCTTTGGGCGACCAGGTTTAAACACAAGTACCTTACTAATACTAACTTCTGGGCCTAGCAATAGAATAACAATGAGTCAGTGGTGTTTAAAAATATATTACGATGTTGGTCGACCCTGAAGCAACTTATCTATCGACGCATAATGGGATAGGAACATCCTTGTGGCTAGATCCGTAGGTGGGTCATTACAGCTTGAGGGACTAGTAGGAAGGGGAGGGAGCTTTCTGGCAGCTTCTAACCCTACGTGTTTAGGAGATTATCTATGTTGGTACCTGGAGAACTAAGGAACATGGTTTGCTGGTGCACGCTATTGAGGTATTACGGCAGGTTCCCATAGATGTGCAGGATAAGGAAGATGTCTGGATATGGAAGGATAGTGCTACTGGTGGCTTTATTTACAAAAATGTTTACAGCTCTGGGACACTCATGAGACGATAGAGTTTGCCGATATTATCTGGAGGAAATATGTTACCAGGAAGATGCAGTATTGTCTGTATAAATTGCTATTAGAAAGATTGCTAAAACAAGACCGATTAGCTATATGTTGCATCCAAATTGAGGAATTGGGGTGTGTTTTATGCGGGCACTCAAGCGAGTCCATGGGTCAGATATTTTTTGATTGCCTAAACAAATGGAAGATTTGGCATCAGCAAGAACTAATGCTGCAAGTGCAAGGATTCATTGATGATGATATTCTATCTGTCCTACAGAGGATTAGGGGACTACGAAGCTGAGGAGCGACATGGTTTCATGCCACATGGACAGTATGGTAGCTGTATCTTCTCAGATACAATTGGATTCAGTTTACTGTATCTTTTCAGATACAATCAAATCCAGTTTGTTTAAACCGTCGCCCCTAAGATAGAGTCAGATTTAGTTTGTTTAGACAGTTGTATGTTTTTAGATGGAATCAAATCCGATTTTTGTTTAAACCCGCCGCTCTTGAGATGAGATCAGATTTCATTTTTTTAACAGCCGTTCTCTCGATAAGAGCAAGATCTAGTCGGTTTTATATGAGCAAAGACATCGAGCAATGGGCACACGCCATGTGTCAATTAATCGGTCATACTGATGAAGGATAATAACTGTCCAAGATCTCGATCACAGAAAATTCTAACAACCGCCATATGTCAGCTCAAAAGCAGCCCTCACGGAGCAGTTACAACCGATATTCCCCGAAACCTCGCATACACAATGTCACTCTCCGTTCCCAGAATACGTATTTTAATACGTATATTGCCTGAATGTATCTATTTAGTATTTATCATGTAGTATTCTGTATTTAAATTCCTATAAATTTATGTTAATTAATTATCTGTATTTTATTTTCTGTACTTTATTTTTCTACAATTCTATTATCTGCTCTTTAAATTTTCATGTTAATTAATTAGCTGCTCTTTAATTTTCATGCTAATTAATTCCTGCAATTTTATTTCTGTATTTCTTCCTGTAATTTTATTACCTGTATTTTAATTCCTGCTTTAGTTTTACTTTCGGGTTAGCCTTGTTGGACCCGTGCAACCCGACCCATTGGATCCATTGGACCCGGCCCAACTCCCACCTACCACCCCTTTACTACTTAAAGCTACCCTCTCCCTTCTCTCTCCTCATTCACTCCTTCTTCACCATTACTTCTTCTTCTTCCTTTCATTACTCTCTCCACCTACCAACTAGGCAAGTACATCTTGCTCTACATGAGGACCATATTTTATGGTTCAATATTCTTCCTCTCATGATTCTAAGAGAGTTTAGTGCTTAGTATTTTTGATTTCATTGGTTTATTTCTTGTAGATCTAAGTTATTGTATTTTCGGTTGTCTATGGATTTTGATCTAGCAAACTCCTTTGTTCTTAAGATTTGATGGTTCCATGTCGTAGAGCAGTTTATCCTACCCAATTTTGACCTTTGGAAAGTTGGATTCGGACTTATTTTGACCAAGTTATGAACTTTTGAAGCCTTGGGGTACAATTATGGAGTTTTTGCTGTTTGGAGAAGACAGTGAGCAGTGTATGCTAGCTTTTTAGCTGCGTCACTGAGCTGTGCACGCTCTTTAGCGCAGCATGGAATCCATACGCTGCCTTTTTAGGAAGCGTGTGTCTTGCATACGCTGCCTTTTGGAAGCGTGTGTCGTATGAAGTTCATACGCTACCTTTTTGGAGCGTATGACTTGCATACGCTGACTTGGATGGTCAGGAGTCTTATGAAGTCCATACGCTGCCTTTTGGGAGCGTATGACTTACATACGCTGACTTGGATGGTAAGGAGTCGTATGGAGTTCATACGCTGCCTTTTGGAAGCGTATGACTCCCATACGCTAGCTTGGCTTGAGCGTAGCTTGACCTGGGCGTACGCTGGCTTGAGCGTGGCCTGACCTGAGCGTATGCTGGCATGAGCGTAGGCTGACATAAGAGTAGCATGCTTACCCTGGATCTTCTATAGCCCTGTATATTGATATCTTATTAGATGTTTAACGTCCATTTTATATCATTACGCCTTTTTGCATAAACTCGATAAAATCATGATATGATAATATTGTTAATATCAATTGTTAATCCACATGTCTTGTGTCCCGATTGATTTTTGGGATACCCAGTATGACTGGGACTTAACCCTGAGAGTTGTAGACTCGACCCTGTTTAATACTAATTAACTTTCATGCCTTGTCACCATTAATAATAATGGTGATCTTGACTAAATTGATCATGCGTTCCTAATTAGAACTAAGAGACTGGCTAGTCGTCTTATTGAATGAAATGAATGAGACACGTTCATGTTATGAACTATTGTACTCGACTGGCTGATCCCGAATATTGACATACATACACATGCAGGCTTCAATCTATTTATTTATTTATTTATTTAGTTATTTTTCTACAAAAGAAGCATGTGTACTTTATGGTCAAGGCATGATTACCGTGGATAGATTTGATTGTTGCATTACGCTATGTAAGACCTGCAACCTAACCGCACTGGTATCGTTGTAGAGTTGTGCATATCGTACCCCGTACGAAAGTACTCATTTGAATGACCATGATCCACGGCATGCGATTTCACTCAACGTAGAGACTATTAAGTTAAATAAAATAATGATTGCATGGAGAGAATGGATTCCCGAATTCTTACATGGCAGCCCCCTTGGGACGAGTAGTACCCGACGGGCCGGCTGGTTCCCACAGATACTGTAAATCTGCCACACGGGCAGGGAACAGTATCTGCTTCTATTATTTATTGTATATTGTATATTGACGGGCGTCCTGCTAGGACTCGTCTAATTCATGCATGGGCCAATTGATCGACTGGATAGACTAGCCTTGCTTGCACATAGTAAGAACTGAGGAATCCCTAATTGCATTATTCCATGATAACTTGGGACTCATAATAGCAAGCCGTAGGAGTTGATTGGCCGTTCAAGATGATTTGTTTGTGTACTGTACTCTGTTACCTAACTGGGATGATCAGAATGTCAGGACATGACGGGCCAACTTCTGTCCTTGTTTGGTTGGGAGGTTGGTTCGAAGTGTCTTGATGTGATGTGAGTTCTAGTAGCAAGCAGAGATCTATTATTATATTCTCTTACTTACTGGTTTTAGTTCTCATGTCGTGCTTCCTTGTGGTACTTGCTATTAGAGGTCTAACCACTCTGGTTTTGCATGGCCAGATTTAGAGCCAGTTCCCGAGGACTCAGCGTACTTCCACCTCCAGGATGGTCAATACTTGAGGGATGATCGCAGGAGGCCTCGAGTGGGTTCCTTAACTTCACCACTCGTTTTGTTATCTACTTTATACCTTGCCGTTTGGCACCGACATGTTAGTCGGATTGTCTTGTACTTACTTTTGCATAATTGTAATTAAGTCTGACTGCAGCTGATAACAATTGTGTATACTTACTACATCATCTGGCTGTATTTGGTAAAGCCAAATCTCAAGAACATTTTGACTGAGCGTTTGGGACGCCTTACTGCTTTACCTTACATGTTCAATATTTCTGTTTCTTGTTTGAATGATTGAGACAATAGATGTGTAATGACCATAGTAAGACTTTTATGTAGTATGCACCCCCTCGTCTGGTTAGACAGCATTGATCGTATTATACGGTATTCTTCTACCCGTAATAGGTAGCTGGCTGAGTCACTCCCCCGCTCTCCAGTATTCTGGTTCTGGGGCGTGACAAGGTTTTAGTGGTGGCCCATGCAGGTCTGATTTCAGACTTGTGGGGTGTTTTGATTTATAGGATGTCTCAATCACATGTGTTCCCCCTTGATCTCATGATTCGTTGTTCTCAACCCTTGCTTAACATTCCGGTTTCCTTTGACTTCATTGATCCTTCATGTCCGGTCGTTTGATTGTTCTCTTGTCCCTTTTCTTAGGGGTACCTCGTCCGCATCTGTCTGAGCTGGACAGCAACAACATGGACAACAACATGGACAACCTGACCCTGTTGGTCAGCAACAAGGGCCAGTCTCACCTCAGGAGGCTACTCAGGAAGAAGTGATCGTGGAAGCAGCAGCTAGATCGCAGTATCCGGATGTTCCACCCCCACCAACAGTTCCACCTACCCAAGTGGACACACCAGCCCTTCTGGAGATCATGAGAGGAATGATGGCTACTCAACAACATCAGATGTTGGCCCAGCAGCGCATGCACACTCAGCTACAAGAGCAGAATGTACTACTCAACCAAGGATTACAGACGGCATTGGAAAGAGGGGCGAGGCCAGATTCAGGAGCGTCAGCCCGGTTTTGTAAGTACAACCCCCGCCGTTTCGAGGGCACGGAGGATGCCATCTCAGCAAATGCATGGCTTAAGGATATTGAGGCTATTCTGACAGCAGCTAAGGTGCCGGCAGAAGAACGTGTGAATCTAGTGAAGTTGTTACTTCAGGATCTCGCACGTGATTGGTGGGAATCAGAGGAAGTAGGCATCAGACGTCCTGTTGCTTGGGACGATTTTACTGCAAGGTTCAAGACGAAGTACTATGGAGTTGTGGCACAGTTTGAGCTACAACAGAAGTTTATCAGCCTCAGGCAGGCTGGCAAGACGGTAGATGCTTATGCAGCGGAGTTCTGCAGATTGAGTAGGTTTGCCCCGGAGATGGTAGCAACGGAACGCCAGAGGGCGATGAGGTTCCAGCAAGGGTTTCATCTTGAGCTCTTGCAATTGATAGAGGGGCACAATTACCAGACTTTTGATGAGGTATTGACGACGACTCGAAGGCATGAGATCACCATTCAGAGGCTTGCAGTAAGGACTGGGGGTCAAAAGAGATCCCATAGTCAGATTGAAGGAGGAGGGGGAGCAGCGCCCCGAACAACAGCACCATCCCCTGGCATTCGTATCCACGATGTGGCGATGCGAGGGCCAGCACCACCACCCAGGCAGCAGCAACAGCAACAGAGGAAGAACCAGCAACCCCCGGCGGGCTGCACTTATTGTGGGAAGATGGGGCACACTAGAGATGTGTGTCGGGCATTGAATGGACTGTGTCTGATATGTGGAAACCCAGATCATCGGGTTACCACATGTCCCATGAATTTGAGGTCAGGAGGACCAGGGCAGCAGTTTCCTGCTCTGCCAGCACCAGGGGCAGGACAGTATCGAGGACCAGCATTGGCGGTGAGGCCGTTGGCGCAGCGTCCGTTAGTATCACAGGCTCAGATGTTTCGGCAGCAGGGACCACCGATGCAGCAACACCAGCATAGACCACCCCAGCATCATCAAGACAGGGGCCAGCAGCAGTACCAGGCTAGGCCACAGCATGGGAACTAGCAAGGAGGTCGAGGGCAGGCATTCACACTGTCCTTGGAAGAGGCACTGGCATCGGAAGATGTTGTGGCAGGTAACATTCTTGTCTCCTCATATCCCACAGTAGCATTGTTTGATTCGGGAGCATCCCATTCATTTATATCTGCACAATTTGCGACACGACTAGGAGTGGAGTTCGAGGCATTGCCAGGGAGGTTGAATATACTCACTGGTAATGGGCTCGTGGGAGTTAGTAGAGTTAGTATAGCATGTAGTGTTGTAGTGTGCGGGCATCCTTTACCCGCCCGGTTGATAGAATTTTCTGTTGGAAATTTCAACGTTATCTTAGGCATGGACTGGCTGAAAGACAGTCATGCGACAATAGATTGTCGTAGTGGATGTGTATCTTTTAATATTCCAGGCATGGAGAGGTTCACCTTGGTCAGATCGGAGGCAACTCAGCAAGAGCAGGGAGTAGTAACAGCAATGGAAGAAGTTCCAGTTCCGAAGGTAGTTGAAGAATTTTTAGACGTATTTCCCGAAGAACTTCCCGGTCTGCCACCGGTTAGAGATATTGAGTTCAGTATAGAATTGGCACCTGGAACTAAACCGATATCAGATCGGGTTTACAGAATGGCGGATTCCGAGCAGGCCAAGGTATATCAGCACATAGAGGAATTGAAGGAGAAGAAGTTCATCCAAGCTAGCATATCACCATGGGCAGCACCAGTGGTACTTGTGGGGAAGAAGGATGGGTCATCCAGATTATGCATTGACTACAGGAAGCTTAACGCGGCAACAGTAAAGAACAAGTACCCATTACCCAGGAGCGACGACTTATTTGATCAGTTGAGCAGGGCCAGAGTCTTCTCCAAGATAGATCTTCATTCAGGGTACCATCAGGTGAGGGTTCGGAAGGAGGATATTCCCAAGACAGCATTCAGGTCGAAGTATGGACATTATGAATTCTTGGTAATGCCGTTTGGTTTGACCAATGCTCCAGCTATATTCATGGATTTGATGAATCGCATCTTTATGCCATACTTAGATCAGTTTGTCGTTGTCTTTCTTGACGACATACTCGTATACTCTGCTAATGAAAAGGAGCATGAAGACCACCTCAGAAAAGTGTTGCAGGTTCTGAAAGAGAACCAGTTGTATGCCAAGCTCAGCAAGTATGAATTCTGGACGGATCATATTTCATTTTTTGGTCATATTGTATCAGGAGCTGGAGTAGCTGTAGATCCCAAGAAGGTAGAAGCAGTAGAGAGTTGGCCAGTACCCAAGACCGTGGCTGATGTACGGAGTTTCTTGGGATTGGCAGGATATTACAGAAAGTTTGTGTCAGACTTTGCAAGGCTTTCAGCACCCATGACCCGCTTGACCCGGAAGGATGTACCATTCGTCTGGTCGGCAGAATGCCAGGCATCATTTGGAAATCTGAAGCAGAAGTTGATATCAGCGCCTATTCTTACATTGCCAGTTGGACCTGGAGGTTTTACAGTATATTGTTATGCGTCAGGTAAAGGACTTGGATGTGTCCTTATGCAACATGGGAAGGTGATAGCATATGCATCTAGGCAGCTTCGGGACCACGAGAAGAATTACGCAACTCATGATTTGGAGTTAGCAGCAGTAGTGTTTGCTTTGAAGCTATGGAGGCATTACTTATATGGTGACCGAGTGGAGATGTACACAGATCATAAAAGTCTGAAGTACATCTTTACTCAGAAGGAGCTGAACATGAGGCATAAAAGATGGTTGGAGTTGATCAAGGATTATGACGTGGAGCTTCAGTATCATCCAGGCAAGGCGAATGTAGTAGCAGACGCCCTTAGCAGAAGAGGCGGCGCATTTATGTTGACAACACAGAGGCATATCTTAGAAGACCTTCAGGAGATGGGCATCGAAGTTATAGTTCCTAGTGATGTAGGAGTTCTGGCTAGTCTACAAGTCCAATCTGACTTGATAGATAGGATCAAGGCAGCTCAGGCACAAGACCCAAGGATTCAGAAGCTTAGGACAGAATGTGAGTCAGGGCACAGAAAGGAGTTGAAAATTCATGAAGATGATATACTTAGATTTGGATCACGTCTATGTGTGCCCAGTGGAGATATCAGACAGGAAGTTATGGCAGAAGCTCACAGTTCCCAGTATTCTATACATCCTGGAGGGACCAAGATGTACCAAGATATCAAGCAGCACTTATGGTGGAATGGAATGAAGAGAGAGAGAGCTAGATTCGTTTCCCGTTGCTTGGTATGTCAGCAAGTGAAGGCAGAACAGCAGAGGCCAGCTGGATTATTGCAACCGCTTCCTATCCCGGAATGGAAGTGGGAGCATATCACGATGGACTTTGTGACCGGTTTACCGAGATCGCCAAGTGGTAAGGATGCCATTTGGGTGATAGTAGATCGGCTTACGAAGGTGGCACATTTTCTTCCTTTCAGAGTAGGGCAATCTACAGAAAAGTTGGCAGAGTTGTACATACAACAGATAGTCAGGCAACATAGAGTCCCTGTCAGTATTGTGTCAGACAGAGATACCCGTTTCATATCGCATTTCTGGAAGAGCTTGCATCATAGTCTGGGTACCAAATTAAAATTTAGCACGGCTTACCATCCGCAGACGGACGGGCAATCAGAAAGAACGATTCAGACCTTAGAAGACATGTTGCGAGCTTGCACTCTAGATTTTGGAGGATCTTGGGAGAGCCACCTGCACTTAGTTGAGTTTTCATACAACAATAGTTATCAAGCCAGTATCCAGATGGCGCCATTTGAAGCACTATATGGTAAGAAGTGTAGATCGCCACTAGCATGGGATGATATCGGGGAAAGGAAAATGCTAGGCCCAGAAATGATTATCCAGACGGTTGAAGTGATTAAAGGAATTAGAGAGCGACTTCGTGTTGCATAGGATCGGCATCATCATTAGGCGGACCAGCATCGTAGGCTGTTAGAGTTCTCTGTTGGGGACCACGTATTCTTGCGGATCTCACCTACTCGTGGGGTCATTAGATTTGGCGTTCGCGGGAAGCTGAGTCCGCGGTACGTGGGCCCATTTGTTATCCTTGATCGGATAGGCGATGTTGCTTATCGTTTATCCCTTCCACCTTCGTTACGAGAGGTGCATGACGTGTTTCATGTATCTCAATTACGTAGGTATGTATCGGACCCCAGCTATATCCTCGATCACTCTGAGCTGGTTGTTGGTACCAACCTGTCTTACGAGGAACAGCCTGTGTCCATCTTGGACCGAAGAGAGAAGGTACTCAAGAACCGAACAATTAACCTTGTCCGGGTTGCTTGGGGTTATCACTCTTTAGGAGAGTCAACGTGGGAACGTGAGGATGATATCCGATCACGGTATCCACACCTGTTTGACTCACAAGGTATATCTTTTTCTGTGTACCTTGATTGTCTTGATTCCTCATGCTTAACCCCTTATGGGTAGAATTGCTAGATAACGTAGATTGTTAAATATGGATATGTTACTTGCTATGGACATTGTAAAATGATTGCTTTATTGAATTGCTTGTACTTAGATTAGTTTAGCCCCGATATTTCTATCTTGCTTGAATTTGAAATTCCGAGGACGGAATTTTTTCAAGGTGGGTAGAGATGTCACTCTCCGTTCCCAGAATGCGTATTTTAATACGTATATTGCCTGAATGTATCTATTTAGTATTTATCATGTAGTATCCTGTATTTAAATTCCTATAAATTCATGTTAATTAATTATCTGCATTTTATTTTCTGCACTTTATTTTTCTGCAATTCTATTATCTGCTCTTTAAATTTTCATGTTAATTAATTAGCTGCTCTTTAATTTTTATGCTAATTAATTCCTACAATTTTATTTCTGTATTTCTTCCTGTAATTTTATTACCTGTATTTTAATTCCAGCTTTAGTTTTACTTTCGGGTTAGCCTTGTTGGACCCGTGCAACCCGACCCATTGGATCCATTGGACCTGGCCCAACTCCCACCTACCACCCCTTTACTACTTAAAGCTACCCTCTCCCTTCTCTCTCCTCATTCACTCCTTCTTCACCATTACTTCTTTTTCTTCCTTTCATTACTCTCTCCACCTACCAACTAGGCAAGTACATCTTGCTCTACATGAGGACCATATTTTATGGTTCAATATTCTTCCTCTCATGATTCTAAGAGAGTTTAGTGCTTAGTATTTTTGATTTCATTGGTTTATTTCTTGTAGATCTAAGTTATTGTATTTTCGGTTGTCTATGGGTTTTAATCTAGCAAACTCCTTTGTTCTCAAGATTTGATGGTTCCATGTCGTAGAGCAGTTTATCCTACCCAATTTTGACCTTTGGAAAGTTGGATTCGGACTTATTTTGACCAAGTTATGAACTTTTGAAGCCTTGGGGTACAATTATGGAGTTCTTGCTGTTTGGAGAAGACAGTGAGCAGTGTATGCTAGCTTTTTAGCTGCGTCACTGAGCTGTGCGCGCTCTTTAGCGCAGCATGGAATCCATACGCTGCCTTTTTTGGAAGCGTGTGTCTTGCATACGCTGCCTTTTGGAAGCGTGTGTCGTATGAAGTTCATACGCTACCTTTTTGGAGCGTATGACTTGCATACGCTGACTTGGATGGTCAGGAGTCGTATGGAGTTCATACGCTGCCTTTTGGGAGCGTATGACTTACATACGCTGACTTGAATGGTCAGGAGTCGTATGAAGTCCATACGCTGCCTTTTGTGAGCGTATGACTTGCATACACTGACTTGGATGGTCAGGAGTCGTATGAAGTCCATACGCTGCCTTTTGGGAGCATATGACTTGCATACGCTGACTTGGATGGTAAGGAGTCGTATGGAGTTCATACGCTGCCTTTTGGAAGCGTATGACTCCCATACGCTAGCTTGGCTTGAGCGTAGCTTGACCTGGGCGTACGCTGGCTTGAGCGTAGCCTGACCTGAGCGTACGCTGGCATGAGCGTAGGCTGACATGAGAGTAGCATGCTTACCCTGGATCTTCTATAGCCCTGTATATTGATATCTTATTAGATGTTTAACGTCCATTTTATATCCTTACGCCTTTTTGTATAAACTCGATAAAATCATGATATGATAATATTGTTAATATCAATTGTTAATCCACATGCCTTGTGTCCCGATTGATTTTTGGGATACCCAGTATGACTGGGACTTAACCCTGAGAGTTGTAGACTCGACCCTGTTTAATACTAATTAACTTTCATGCCTTGTCACCATTAATAATAATGGTGATCTTGACTAAATTGATCATGCATTCCTAATTGGAACTAAGAGACTGGCTAGTCGTCTTATTGAATGAAATGAATGAGACACGTTCATGTTATGAACTATTGTACTCGACTGGCTGATCCCGAATATTGACATACATACACATGCAGGCTTCAATCTATTTATTTATTTATTTATTTAGTTATTTTTCTACAAAAGAAGCATGTGTACTTTATGGTCAAGGCATGATTACCGTGGATAGATTTGATTGTTGCATTACGCTATGTAAGACCTGTAACCTAACCGCACTGGTATCGTTGTAGAGTTGTGCATATCGTACCCCGTACGAAAGTACTCATTTGAATGACCATGATCCACGGCATGCGATTTCACTCAACGTAGAGACTATTAAGTTAAATAAAATAATGATTGCATGGAGAGAATGGATTCCCGAATTCTTACATGGCAGCCCCCTTGGGACGAGTAGTACCCGACGGGCCGGCTGGTTCCCACAGATACTGTAAATCTGCCACACGGGCAGGGAACAGTATCTGCTTCTATTATTTATTGTATATTGTATATTGACGGGCGTCCTGCTAGGACTCGTCTAATTCATGTATGGGCCAATTGATCGACTGGATAGACTAGCCTTGCTTGCACATAGTAAGAGCTGAGGAATCCCTAATTGCATTATTCCATGATAACTTGGGACTCATAATAGCAAGCCGTAGGAGTTGATTGGCCGTTCAAGATGATTTGTTTGTGCACTGTACTCTGTTACCTAACTGGGATGATCAGAATGTCAGGACATGACGGGCCAACTTCTGTCCTTGTTTGGTTGGGAGGTTGGTTCGAAGTGTCTTGATGTGATGTGAGTTCTAGTAGCAAGCAGAGATCTATTATTATATTCTCTTACTTACTGGTTTTAGTTCTCATGTCGTGCTTCCTTATGGTACTTGCTATTAGAGGTCTAACCTCTCTGGTTTTGCATGGCCAGATTTAGAGCCAGTTCCCGAGGACTCAGCGTACTTCCACCTCCAAGATTGTCAATACTAGAAGGATGATCGCAGGAGGCCTCGAGTGGGTTCCTTAACTTCACCACTCGTTTTGTTATCTACTTTATACCTTGCCGTTTGGCACCGACATGTGAGTCGGATTGTCTTGTACTTACTTTTGCATAATTGTAATTAAGTCAGACTGCAGCTGATAACAATTGTGTATACTTACTACATCATCTGGCTGTATTTGGTAAAGCCAGATCTCAAGAACATTTTGACTGAGCGTTTGGGACGCCTTACTGCTTTACCTTACATGTTCTATATTTCTGTTTCTTGTTTGAATGATTGAGACAATAGATGTGTAATGACCATAGTAAGACTTTTATGTAGTATGCACCCCCTCGTCTGGTTAGACAGTATTGATCGTATTATACGGTATTCTTCTACCCGTAATACGTAGCTGGCTGAGTCACTCCCCCGCTCTCCAGTATTCTGGTTCTGGGGCGTGACACACAATGTTTCTGTCCGCCAAAACCCTTATGCACATCGCATATATGCTTGCCTATAAATAGGAGTCCTTCTCCTTCATTAAAAAGACTCTTCGGCATCTTCTTGATTGGCAATCCCGAATACCACTCACAAGCATCAAAAAGTCCGAGCAAGTCCAGTTCGTCGCCAGATCGTCAACGGAGTAAAGGAGCCGCTGTAGTGCTCGATCTCCACTATCATACTTCTACAGAAATTCTTGTACCTAGATCTCCTGTTTAGGACTCTTTTTACTCTTTATATGTCTGAAATACAAAAAGTTCGTATAACTTTTGTCATGGCAAACAAAATGGCGACTATGCTGGAGAATTCCTTCTCCTCTGACGAGAAGGTGGTTACGCAATTCGACGACAACTTGTTGCTGTCTTCTTAAAACATGCTAGTAGTACGCTTTGACTAGCAAGCTTTTGAAGATATTCTCTCTGAAGAGAGGTCGAGCCCTTCAAAGCGCCTCGTAAAGCCGAAGAAGACTCGACGAACTTGGGTGTCCAAGGCTGCTGCGACGAGCAGCAAGACGGAGGGGTACGCGATCCAGAACCCTATGGATGATAAAGCATCGAAGACGCCTTCGACCGTTGCTGCTGTACTGCCTTAGTCAACTCTTGTTGCCAAGAAGTGCGACAAAAAGCCCAGCTCTGTTGTTGCATGCCAGATGAAGGCACAATATAGGAAGAAAGGCACAGCTACCCACCCGCGCATAAAAACGACGGTCCAGGCAGAACTTCTATCTTTAACAGAATTGCTTACCTCTTGGGTAAGGCTATGTTGAATTCTGAACGCTACACACCATCTAGGGGTAGCACAAAGATATCCAAGGCAGCACCCGCCTTATGCGACCGACGTCCTACGCCAATAATTATGTCAAATTCTGAATGCCATGCACCTTCCAGGGATGGCACAAAGAAATCCAAGGCAGCACGCGCCTTGCACGACCAAGTTAATACGCCAACCACCATGTTGGATTCTGAATACTACACACCTTCTAGGGGTAGTAGAAAGAAGTCCACGATTGCACGCGCTTCAAACGGCCAACATGCTATGCCAACAGTCGACCGAAGGCATGCATTGGCAGTCATGCACGCAGCCGACGAAAAACTATACAAAACTGGTTCGAGTCCTTCGATGCCTTGACCAGTAAAGCGCCGCTGTCACTTGAGCGCTCATACGCATTATTCAAGCCAGGGGGTGCATACTATAGGGACAGAATCATACGAGCAGCGTTGCTGTAAGCATGAAGTGAGTCAGCATTACGAGCAACTCTCTGACCAGGGCCTAAGTGTATCTCAGGCATAGGAACTGGAAAGACGGAAGCTATCTTCACATTTGCCCTCATGCGTACAGCTTCCCTGTGCGCACGAACTAGGAAGAGGGAAGCTACCTCCACATCTGCACTCATGCGCACAACTTTCCTGTACGCACAAAATGAGTATAGATGTGAAGACCTCTGATCTGCGCAACGTGATCTCTCACAAGCGCAAGGCAAGGAAGGACTCTACTGTGTAACATGTCTGGCCCAAGGCATACTTGTGCCAAAATCACTATCAACTATTGTTGTTGCCCAACAGCAGCATCGCCACTGAAGGGGAACTCTGTTTTCCAACGATTTCGACCAGCAGCATCTGTCCACCAGAGACTCGGCAGAAGATCGTCAAGTGAAAAAGAAGATTAACTCTTATGTGCTTCATGCAATGCGACGCGGGTTTCTCCATCTCTCAGGAAGTTTTCCAAGATTCCTTCCGTCTCGACCAGCAAATCTAAGGGCCGACTTGGAGGCAACAAGCCGGCAGTACCCATTACGGGTGTATTCTAATACACCTGCACTCAGACCATGCTCTTATCGCAAGCTGGAGGTAGCCAACCCCCCATTATTCAAGATAATCCTTCATCCCAATCGGAATAGGATGGAACTGACACGGACGCCTCAGTGAGTGCAAGCTACCAACAAGCTGGGGGTAGTAATTACATCGAGTCGGAGGATGATCTCAATCGACCTGTTTACCCTAAGGATAACGAGACTCTAGTGTGTGAACCAGAAAGTGAAAGATCCACAATCCCCTCTATCTTTCCATACCTGATGTCCATTTTTATGGTCGAAGGTGACAGCACGGGAAGCAGCAAAGGTTCCAACCATCAAAAAATTATAGAGGCCTTGGAGACGGGCCTGAATACATTAAATGTGACCACGTAGGCCTTGACTTCTGTGGTCCTGAAGATCAAGGATAAATTGACATCCAATGCTTCTACTCCAGTAAATCAAGACCCGAGAACGAATGTGGAGTCCAATGTGCCACCTCATGTGTCAACTCCCGTCGTATACCAAGTACTACCACAGTCATCTACTCTATCAAGGACTGGACCGACAATGTCAAATGACATGCAGCATGCTCTCAAGGAATTGTACGCTCGCTTTGACGCCCGAGAAAAGAAAGAATCACTCCAGAAGATGGGGATCCGGCAACCATATCCCTCTGAATGGGATAATATGATATATCCTCCCAAGTACAAGCCACAGAAGCTCGTGCCATTTAATGGGAATGAGTCTCCTCGTCGATACTTGAGGTACTTCACCTCGGAAATAGGGCATCTGCCAAAAGACGATGCTCTGTTTACAAATATATTCGTAGGGACATTGTAGGGGGTAGCCTACGAATGGTTTTGCAGCCTCCCCGACGATTTCATCTCGTCGTTCGACGATTTGAAGCGTCTCTTTCTCAATCGGTTCTACGAAGGAGGATTGAACATGACGATGTCGACTCTCATGGACATTGTCTAGAAGGAGAAGGAGCCTGTACGCACATACATTGAGCGCTTCTGCCAGGTAGCTCTGAGGTTACCACCTAGGGTACCCGAGCCTATGCTTATGGACACGTGCCACAAGAATATGCTCCTCGCAATCAAGTTGTCGCACAATGCTCCGTGCATAGAATGGACACCTTTTATTATCGAGGTAGATGTAGCTGGAAAAAAAGCTCGAGATGCACAATTATTGGGACTGAGTTTTTCCTCACTTAAAGACAAAGGGAAATGCAGGTCTATCAATAACCCTGCCCACAAGGACGGAAAAGGGAAGCAAGCCTTGACTGTCAATATCTTCAAAGGTTCAGCATCAATGAACCAGAAGCCGGTAGAAGCGCCAAAAACAAAGGAAAACTACTCCTTCAACGATGAAGATATACTAGAACTCTTAGACATTTTGATGAAGGATGGAAATCTTCAACTACCACCTCCCTTGCATCCTGACGAAGTAAGAAATATGGACAATCCAAAGTACTGTCAATATCACCAATACGTTCATCATTCAATATGCGACTGTTACATGTTGAAGAAATATATCCAGCGCCTCATTGATGCCAAAGTCATCTCGTTCGTCTACGAAGACAAGACGGTCACGGCCAACATGGTGACCCTCCAGTTTGGAAGCTTCCCGAAAATGAAAACTCAAGGTGGTGGTTTCCCCATCCCAAGGGCAACAATGGAAGTAGTTAACCTTCAACCAGCACGCGACAATGCTTAAGGCCTCATTCCACTTATGACGTCCTGAGGTGAATTTACGTGGGTCCATCCCGATCTCGTCCCAGACATGATGTTACCTACAGTGCTCTCTGTTAAGGAGAAGAAAACTAAGTCGTGTCATATGGTTTCTACCTCAACGGACGATGCTCATGTTACCACTCGCTCTGCTCACCAGCAAGAGGATAACCAGGTTTTGGAAGAAGAGGTACCTCTACCGGCTACTGCCACCGCATATGATACATCGAAAGTAGGCCCATCTCAAATCCTGTAACAGATAAGCAGAAGAAGAAGGATGTTCACTTTGATAAACCCCTAAGGAAAGACTCAGCAGTAGGGCCGATCAAGTCCTACAACTTCGATATATTGGCATAACTTGCCAATACTCTGGCCCGGCTAATGCTCTTCGAACTCCTCCGTCTCTCCAAAGAGACTCGGGACTCCCTCAACGAAGCTTTACTGAACGTTGATTCCTTCATCACCCAGGTGCAACCGCCCAATGAGGATCCTTCCGCCTGGCCACATTGACATAGTATGGTCGAAGTGATTCCTAACATCACTATCACTCAGCAGGATATGTTGCTGAAGAACAACTGGCGTAATAGGCCCCTGTACTATATAGGGTATATTGGTGCCATCAAGGTGGATCGCATCCACATCGACCATGGCTCCTTCCTCAGCATAATTCCTTGGAGTTTTACTCCAAATCTTGGAGATTTTGATGCATTGGCTGATCGCGTCAAATACTACAATCAGCAGTTTCAATGTTAAAATGAGTGAGCCATTGGGCAAGATTCGTCTGAACTGCCAGATAGGCGATCTTCAGACGTATATAACTTGTTATGTCATTGGTGTAGATATAAAATATAATATGCTGTTGGGCCGATCATGGATTCATGAGTACATGATCGTGCCTTCTACCCTCCATCAATGCATGAAGTATGTAGCTAGTGACAGGACTATCAAAACTGAGTTTGCTGACATCAACCTATTCCGAGGACTCGAAACATACTATACTGATGCTAATCTATACAAATCAGTCCTGTGGGACGATGATGCTAATGATGCCGCCGATGAGGCAAAAACTACATCAGAGAGCGCAATTGTTGCTGAAGAACCTTTGAAGGTTTGAATAAAGGGGAAGCCTCCCCAGACACCAGTACCTCTTATCATCAAGCTCCGAGGAAAGGCTCATGCTCGCTTGCCCCCGACGACGTCAGCTGCTAGCCAGGAGCCTGTTCAAATAAAGCTCCACAGAAGGGACCCAAAAATAGCCTCAAAGTTGCACGAATCTTCGGCTCTAGCTCCCTTGATAGTCAAATTGAAGTAGAGACCTCCTCCACCTTCTCCCATGGCAGCCTCGATTCTCACTGATGAGGAGTTAGAAAACTATATATGCGCCAATACAGAGGCACACTCTTTAGATGATATAATACCTCAGGATAAAATTTGTATTTCATTAACAAAAACTTGTTTTTGAATTACCGTTGTGCACACTGGAGCACTATGTATTTCTAAGACAATGCTCTGTATATATTACAAACCCAAGTGACAACCGCTAATCTAGCAAGCTGAGTTGTCCCTTCCCGAGATGCTTACTTCCTCGTTCTAGCAAGGAAGAAAGATGAGGAACCCATCATCTTCGTTCGGGTAGAACATCCTCAAAGACTTACTCCCGCAGAACCGGAGCTCCATAACAACAAGATGCAGCCCTACTGTTACACCGCTCAAGCCAAGCACCTTATCCATAAGAGGGTTATGACTTGACAAGCGACAGAGGACTGAATTATGGCAAAGGTCGATGCCTTCTTTTATGACTTCATGCTCCAAAGATAAAGTCTCAAAATTACTACCAATGTACTCACCGGGGGTTGGGTTATGTTACACCCACAACAACTTTGGAGAGCTCAGAGCTGGAGGTCATGATGTATTCTCATTCCTCTAATTCTTCAACCTGGGACGTTGATACCACTATTGGCCAAGCCTTCAAGAAGATATTATCCGTCAATATGGTCTCTACAGATCTCCCAGTAGAGGATGAAGACTAGATGCTAGAATTCTTCGAGGATGAACCCTGGGCTCAACGCTTAGATCCCAATAGGAATGGTGCTTTGAACAATGAGATCCTTCTACCGAAGATGAGGTCATTCAAGTAGATCTAGGAGATGAGGCTTCACCTAAACGCACCTTCGTTAGCAAAAGCTTGATGAAAGAAGACAGAAAATCTCTGATACAGCTTTTCCGAGAGTACATTGATGTCTTCGCTTGAAGCTATGAAGATATGCTGGGTTTAGCGCAAGTCACAGTGTACCGACTCAACATCCTGCCCAACGCTAAATTTGTCAAACAATAATAGCGTCACTTTTGTCATAACATCATGGATGGTATCAAGAAAGAAGTCAAAAAACTCATAGAATGTGGCTTCATTCGCTAGGAGCAACATCCAGATTGGGTGGCCAATTTTATTTGTGTCACTAAGAAGAATGGAAAAATTCGAGTCTGCATAGACTTCAGGGATTTTAACTTGGCCTGTCTAAAAGACGAGTTTCCTCTCCCAATCACTGACATAATGATCAATAATACTTATGATTTTTAGCATATGTCCTTCATGGACGGGTTCTCAGGCTACAACCAGATCAAGATGTTCCGTGAGGATGAAAAATACACTTCATTCTGGACTCCAAAAGGAATCTATTGTTATACATTGATACCTTTCGGGTTAAAGAATGCATGAGCAACATACCAACGGGCTATGAGTACCATATTCCGTAAAAATCTCCGAAAAATGATGGAATATTATGTTGATGACATTATTGTTAAAAGCCAGAGGAAATCCAGCCATCTGGACGACTTGAGGATGGTGTTCGACTTGATGAGGACACATCGACTAAAGAAGAACCCAAACAAGTCTTTTATGTGAGTTTCCAACAGCAAGTTGTTAGGCTTCATCTTCACGGCCAAGGGTATTCACATTGACCTTGAAAAGATTAAGGCCATTCTGTACATGGCTCCCTCGAAAAATCTATGAGAGCTTCGAGGCCTGCAAGGGTGCTTGGCATATATCAGAAGATCCATAGCAAATCTCTCTGGGTAATGTCAACCATTTACCAAGCTAATGAAGAAAGGCGTTGATTATGTATGGACTGAAGAATGCCAGCACGTGTTCGATGACAACAAGAAATATCTCACCAGTCCTCAGTCCTGGTAGTACCAGTCGTGGGAAGGCCCTTTCTACTGTACGTCCAAGCCATGGACCGTTCTCTCGGTGCTTTGCTAGCCTAGAGGAGCAATGAAGGCCACAAACAGGCAATCTATTGTCTTAGTCGGAGCATGATTAGTGCCGAACATCGGTATAATTAAGTTGAGAAAGAGTGTATGGCTCTAGTCTTCGCCATTCAAAAGATACGCCATTATGTGGCCGGACTAAAAATTCACGTCATTTCCAGAGCCAACCCCCTCAGAGTTGTTATGACTAGGCCAGGGCACTAAACTCACGGCTAGCCGCATGGACAATCCTCTTGACACCTTATGACATTGTGTTTATCCCATAAAAGGCGGTTAAAGGTTAAGCATTGGTCGACTTCTTGGAGGCACATCCTCTACCGGAGATGTCAAAACTTTAGGACAGTATCCCTGATGAGGTCCTGGAGTCTAATGCAGTCATAGACAATCCTGTCTGGCGAATGTTCTCTGACGATGCTTCGAGAATATAGCCCAAAGGTGAAATCATCGCAGGGGTCAGAGTACTCCTCGTCACTCCTGATGGTCTAGTCATCCACCGTACTTATTCTCTCATGGAGTAATGCACCAATAATATTGCTGAGTACAATGCTCTCATCGTCGGGCTCCAGCTCGCTAAACAGTTCGGGGTCGACTTCATTGAAGCTTATGGCGACTCAAAATTGATTATCAATCATGTTAGAGGACAATATGAGGTTCGGCATGAGGATCTGATCCCTTACCATCAGACAGCAATAAATATTATTTCTACCTTCACTTGGTTCTTAATAGAACATGTACCTCGATTGCAAAACCTAAAGGCCGACGCCCTCGCCGGTCTTGCCGCTTCTCTACAGCTCTTGTTGGAACCCAGTACTCCATCACAGTGATGGGTCGGGAGCTGGTCTGCCCAAAGAAAAACCTACGTGCGTGTCTGAGCTACTCTGTACAGGCGGACACCAACCTTGACATTCGGGATTGGCGATTCCCGTTCATAGACTATGTGATCTACGGGATCCTACCTGAAGACTCGAAGGAAGCTACTTCTATCAAGAGGCACTCGCTCCAGTTCTTCTATGACACAACTACCAAAATGCTGTATTATCGTTCACACGATGGGATTTTTCATGATGTTTATCAAATAATGAAGCAAAAGAAGCACTCCGAAAGGCATACGATGGTACCTGCGGAGCCCACCAGCCTAGTCCTAAGTTACAGGATCAACTACATCCCATGGGCTACTACTGGCCACCATAATGGTGGATGCTGTCGATTATGCTAAGAAGTGGCAGGTATGTCTGTTGCATGCTTCCATTATCCATCAACCTTCTGAGCTCCTACATCTACTGCAGTCGCCTGGCCATTTGAAGTATGGGAAATAGATATCATCGGACCAATTAACCCCCCGTCCTCCAAAAGATACATGTTCATTCTCTCCATCACCGACTACTTTTCCAAGTGGGCGGAAGCAGTGCTGCAGGCAGAGGTAAAAATCTCGAACGTGATCAACTTTGTTAAGCATCACATCATCTACCTCTTTGGAGTTCCTAGAAGGATTATCCATGACAATGGCCCTCAGTTTGTGAGCCACGTATTACATCAATTTTGTGATAAAAATTGGATACAGAATGTAGCATCGACGGCCTACAATCCTGTAGCAAATAGGCTAGCTGAAGCATTCAATAAAATGATTGTCCAGTTGCTCAAGAAAGTCGTATCTTCCAATAAGCACGACTGGAATGAGAAACTCGGTGATTGTCTATGGGTTTACGCTACCCCCATCCGGACCCCCACTGTAAACCCCCCTAAATTTTTGAGATATTTATTTATATATTTTACAATATATTTTATTGTTCTTTTTATATATTATGGTAGCAAGTTTATTGCAACACTCTATGTCCATGTCGATAAACATTTACAAACTTCTGTACAAAATAGTCAGAAAAATATTGATGTTATTTGAAAAGTTTTATGAAATTTTACTATATTGTTTTTAATTTTATAGGGTTTTATTGATTACTAAAATGATATATAATTAATAAATAATTTTTTACTAATATTAATAGTAGCAGTTAATTGCCACATTATATGTGGTTAGTAGGTTATGTTGTTCAAATTATTTATTAAAAGATTTTAGAAATATTTTTATGAAAATTATAAGTTTTTATTTAATTTGATTTGATTTTTGTGTGTGTATAACTATAGATATTTATGTATAGTATAAAAGAAGGAAAAGAAAAAAAATAAAGAGAACAACTCGCGAGATATTGAGGCCAATATCTCATGAGATCAAAAATCCACCATAAACCCGACCCAAGCCATCGAATCCTCTGTTATATATATATATATATATATATATATATATATATATATATATATATATATATATATATATATATATATATATATATATATATATATATATATATCGGGTTAGGGAGAGAAGTTTTATCGACAGACCCTAACTTCTCCAATCCTCAAACCACAGCAGCGACCCCAAACGCCTTGCCCACGCGCGCCACCGCTCCTCCACGAGAGGCGACAGGCCAGCAGCGACAGAAACCAAAGGACAGCAGCAGTAGCAGTAGTCCAGTACCCCATCTTCGTAGCAATGTTCCCGTCTGCACGGTTCGTCAATTCATGAGCTATTTTCTACGGTACAACCCTGGCATAACCCCCTACAATTCTCTTTAAATAGTACATTTTAGTTCACAATGTTGGCAAAGAAATCGAGGCGAGAAATCGACGAAAAACAGAGCACATATCCTCTGTTTATAACAGTCTTGATGCTATCTTGGAAGATAGATTATGATCGACAAGATGGGCTTCTTACAAAAGGAATTAAAAATAGTTAGGGACAACCTATAGCACTTTGAAACCTCTTTTATAGAATAAATTTTCAATCACTGTATGGAATGATTTTCGATTTCAAAGTTAGAGAAAAATTGTTTTTAAAAACTATAAATTTTTAAGAAAACTCCCCGATACGGCATGCGCCTGGACAAACCGGGTGATGTGGTCGCTTCCCTTAAGCATCGAAAGGTGCGAATAGATGTTGTCGACGTGTGGGAACAGACAAAACTCAATTTTATTGTGCGTACGTGTGGGAACAGACGAAACTCTAGAGTGAAGGGACTACCATCTGTAGTATATTTCATAAACCTTGACATAGTTGTACCATAAGATATGTGTGAGATGAGTGCATATAGATGTACTTACGTGTTGGTTGATCACCCGTGCGCATGCGTTAGGTCTAACTGTCAATAGAGGCATCCTAGGAGACTTGGCAGTTAATAGAGATACATGGTCGTGGATGCGACTTAGATAGGTACATTGGGTGGAAAGAATATTTGCTTTTCATATGGGCCACTATTATACTTTTTTTTGTAACCCGGAAGCTCTGCTGGAGATACGGGTATGCTTACCGCCCTCAGGTTGGCCACTGACTTTTTTGAACGTTATGCGCTTAGTCACTGGTGTCCAAGTGGGGACTATACCGAATGCTAGTTATAGTCAGGGCCCTTGCGACTAAAGGTTTGTTCTTAACTGCATGAACACAGTAGAATGGTTAGGTGACCTCAGTTGATGTTATGTCACCCTCGTTCTAATAGTAGCAGGGGACAATATCGTATCGCGGATTAGTGTGCTACCCCTTTTCCTTGTTTGGTTGTAGGGGTAGTCTACTGTTTCGATAATGAGATATTGGGCCTTATAAGGATTGGGACTATTTTACTTTATTGTGACTTGTGACACTTATATATATTCAGTTTATTATGGCATATTCTTTCTGTATCTTGTTACGTCCCTTTGAGGACAGGTGATCTCTCCAAGTGTGTGCTTTTATGATGTTTCGTAGGTGCTCTAGCCAAGATCGTGGTCTTCCCTTTTTAATCGAGGAGGATTGCTCTTAGATCGACTATTGCCATTTTTATTAATCCTTTCCTTGTATATTTTTCTCTCATTTAAAATGGTTGGTAATGGATTTGTCTCCGCCCAACTACATGTACAAATGACAAATTTGTAGTTGCTTTATATTATTATTCTTTTATTTTTGTGGATAAGATTTAGTTGTCAAGGTTTACTGCATTTTACACCTTATGTATACATACGGGGGTTCTATATATTGGGGTATACTTCGTATGTATATAGCTGGCATGTCTACGTACTTAGTCCTAAGTATTATTGGGACTGGGGCGTTACATGTTTTTGTGGTGGCCCATGCAGGTCGAGTTTGCAGTTTAGGTTACGTTAGTGTACCGAACAGGCCTACATATAGGATTAGAGTCTAGGATCTCATCCACATACTTGACCTCCTTCCTTGACTCCAAAATTTTGAACTCTCGTTTGCCGTCCTTGGTTTGCATCCTGCTTGAACTCTTTCTACCATAATCTTATCTTGACTTTCGTGCTTGATAGATGTTCGGAAGGCTTGCACTAGGTATATACGTTTCAATATTCTATCACCTTACTAGTAGAACTCTTATAAGTTGGGTAGTATGCCTTATAATCATCATTCTATTTGTCCTTGCAATCCATTAAAAAAGATATTAAGAAGATTACCTAGGCTATAGTGCTTAAAGATCCATGCCCATTAGTTCAACCAAGGCCTGAGAAAATAAGACAATACGACGACTCTATAAACACGAACACCAGACACGGCTTAGATTTTTAAGGAACTTGAACTACTTGTGCCTTCTTTCAATCATAAATCTCGCATCCGTATACTTTGACTATCTTGATTAACGACACTATTATAGCCTAATTTTTTTGCAAGCTTATCCTTTATCGAGCTTGTTCAAGACATATGTTTACTGGGGACGCCCATTAATATATTGTCTACTTAGGATCGGTGTATTATGGTCTGATCAACCTTAGTGCACTTGGTTTGCATTTTATATGATTATTCCACGTGGATTGAGATATAAATGTCTCTAGGACCTCATCTGCAACTGCCTTGAGAACTCACTCTAAAATATTCAATCGCCCTTGGAACCTGGTATTGCATTCGATTCCATGTTCCTTGAACTATTTATTGTTTTCCCACCTTTACTTAATACGGAAAAACAAATGCTTGTATGTGAGGGAGGATAGACACAGAATGTTTTCGTTAGTTCGCGATACCACCTATATCCATGAAAGCTAAATATCCAATCATTTTCTATCTATTCGAATGGGAAAAATGATCTTCAGACTTGATTCATATCTTCTATATCACATCATCTATTACGTCATGTGGTTTTCTTTTATAATCAAAGTCGAGGTACAATATCACGACTTTGAGATTCCTCTTAACCTCATTAATCCTAAAACCGTATCTTAGCTTCTAGAGTGAGTAGGTTGTGAGGCTTCTAAATTTTAGGATATACTAGTATTACTGATTGATTAGAATAAGTTGGTTCCATTAGGGTGATAATTAGTGTCTCATGAATAGCCACTTTCTATTTAGATCATTTTGGTGTCCCTGACCGTGACATTGATATTCGGAACACGAGACCAGCTGTTACCTTCCAACAAATTTCACATACAAGACATAGACGACTCCATCTTCATGTAGACATATCATGTCCTACTAAAACACGTCCCCTTGTACTCTATTTTTATGATGCGACTTTCGAGTCAAAAATGGTAGCCATAACCCTTACCATAATATCATTATCCTTTCCGACTTCAGTTATAGATCCAACCTTGACTCAAATCTTTCGACCCAATATATGGTAGTGATCTACGTAAAGCCCTCTACGCACATGCCACTAGTGTGCTACCAAATTGAGGCCATATGTGCTACCTATACACAAAAGTCACAAAAGGCGCATTTTTGGGCTTAAGGGAACCTAGCTAACCAACCCGATTGGAAAATTAGCCCAACCACTTGAGTTTGAACGTAATCTAGGGTGCCCTAACCTAATAGGAATGGTTCAATTGATTTTTGGATCTTATCTAGCCAATGTCGATTAAAATCCAAGAATTTTTCAACCCAGGATTGATGTCTAATTAGAGAATCCATTAAGACCCAGTTAATCCCATCCATGCATATTGCCATATTGGACTAGAAAACCAAACTTGATGAAATAGGTCGTTACACCTATTCAGTAGTCCCCACCTCATGACCCAATAATCCTTCTCCCATAAAATTGTAACCACATGCCTTTGTAGCTTATGTTATAAGATGAAGGGAATTTCGTTGTACCATCTTGTTTCCGGTTACGCTTGACCAAGACCCCTCCTACTGCCTTGATAAGACATGGTCAACATATGAGCAATGTTAAGTAAGTAATACCTAGACCTCCTATAGAGTCCATGACTACGACTAGAAGTACCTCATAACATCAAATACCTCCTTCGAAATTTCTATCTTAGAAATCCTATTACTGTGCTTTCTACGTTTAACTAATTCATGTGGGTTGGATAAAACCATCAACTTAGTATACTCTATCTCTTATAATAGAATTCCATTCGTAACCATTCCTACATCTGCTTGGGAGTTGCGACACGATCTTCGTATCGTATTTTATATCCCTTTCCTCGTGCGTTAGGTAACTGCGATAAAAGATAGCAACCTTGATTATTCAAAATCATGTTCCACCACAGCATCGTGTCTTAGTTTTAGTCAAGAAAGAAATTTCTAAAATGTAAAGGCCAGCATCTCTAAGAATTAGCAAATGATTGGAAATGATTGGTTCCAATTAGGCCAATAATTCAGTGGGTCATAAACGTCTACTTTTATCAGTTTCAATTGATACCCTCTACTGTAACTTTGATATTTTAGGTACAACACGAGCCGTTCCCTTCGAGCAAATTTCACACTCATAAACTAGACCAGTCAAGCTACACACATGACATGCATGTCCCATGCAAACCCACCTTTCTGTGCTCCATTCCAATTGTGCCACGGGTATGACACATTTTCCCTTGAATAAACCATAGAGGCCGTTTTGTTCTATTCTATTTTAACGATGCAAATATCGACCCGTTCCCTTAAATGAGCTAAATATCCATGCCCATGTAAGGTACACCACACCTATGACATGTGATTTTCACTCAAACTATAACAAGCCTCCTACACAACACCAAACATCGACCCCTCACACACTAGTCGTTATGACTAAATATTCAAGCGCTTACCTATTCTAATTCTATAGCAAGGTTCATTATAGACTCTCACCTTCTTCGTCCATGAATTCTTCTCCCCCTAATTTCTTCAAGCTCATCTCTTAGTTTCCCATTTTAGGCGAAAAACGAAATTCTTTCGAACCAACACGTTTTTGTAATATTCGAGCGAAAGATGCCTACTATCTTGTAAAAAAAATGTAACCTTATAGGAACGATGTTTAATAGTAGTAAAACTCCCATAGAAGTTCGTGACCAAGAACGCCATGGCAATATCTAGGTTCACTTAGAAACCGTGACCGTAGTTTGAGAGTGTCCAATATTCTCGTGCCTTCCCTTAGAATTGACCTTCTCAGAAAATTTTAATCGACGATTTTCATGGTTAGCTAATTTCTATAAGTTGGGTAGAGTCGTAGAACATGACGCCAATTTGGTTTCCTTTATAACAACCCCCTCTATCTTTCGACAACCAAGGTAATATTCGACATGCCTGTACTCCCTTGTATTAAATCTCGTTATATTTTTATTAAGATTATTTTACATTTCGAGGACAAAATTTTTATAAGTTGGGTAGGATGTAAACCCCCGTAAATTTTTGAGATATTTATTTATATATTTTACAATATTTTTATTGTTTTTTTATATATTATAGTAGAAAGTTTAATACAACACTCTATGTCCATATAAATAAACATTTACAAACTTCTGTACAAAATAGTCAGAAAAATATTTATGTTATTTGAAAAAATTTAGGAAATTTTTACTATATTGTTTTTAATTTTATATGGTTTTATTGATTACTAAAATGATATGTAATTAATAAATGATTTCCACTAGTATTAATAGTAGCAGTTAATTGCCACATTATATGTAGTTAGTAGGTTATGTTGTTCAAATTATTTATTAAAAGATTTTAGAAATATTTTTATGAAAATTATAAGTTTTTATTAAATTTGGTTTGATTTTTTTGGGTGTATAATTATAGATATTTATGTATAGTTGAAAAGAAAAAAATAAAGAGAACAACTCGCGAGATATTGAAGCCAATATCTCGCGAGATGAAAAATCCACCTTAAACCCGACCCAAGCCTCTGTAGATAACAGAGAATCCTCAGTTATGTATATATCGGGTTAGGGAGAGAAGTTTTATCAATAAACACTAACTTCTTCAAACCTTAAACCACAGCCGCGACCCCAGGTGCCTATGCCACGCACGCCACCATGCATAGTCGTCGGGCCACCGTCGCGCGGCCGCGAGCGACGACAGGCCAGCAACGATAGGAACCGAAGGATAGCAGCAGCAGCGGCAGTCCAGTGCCCCATCTTCAGAGCAATGTTGCCATCTCCACGGTTCGTCAATTCACAAGCCGTTTTCTCCGGTACAACCCTAGCATAACCCCCTGCAATTCTCTTTAAATTGTATGTTTCAGTTCGCAATATAGGTGAAGAAATTGATTGAGAAATCGACGAAAAATAGGGCACACCTATGTTTATAACAGTCTTGATGCGATCTTGGAAGATAGATTATGATCGGCATAATAGGCTTTTTCCAAAAGGAATTGAAAACAGTTAGGGACAACCTATAGCACTTTGAAACCACTCTTGTAGAATAAATTTTCTTTCACTGTACGAAAAGATTTTTGATTTCAAAGTTAGAAAAAAACTGTTTTTAAAAAACTAATTTTTTTTAAGAAAACTCCCCGATACAGTGTGCGTCCCGACAAACCGGATGACGTAATCACAACCCTTAAGCATCGAAAGGCGTGTATGGATGTTGTCAACGTGTGGGAACTAACGGAACTCGATTTCGTTGTGTGTGCGCAACAAAATCGAAGCGTATCCGTCAAGGTACCCCGTATCGGCCACTTAACAAAATAGGCCATAACTTTGTGCACGTTCATCGTATCGAGACGAAACTTACACCAATACGATCATAATATTTTTCTGGTCCTGTATGCCAAGTTTTGTCCGACTCTGAGAACGTCGACCAGAACGTCATTTTGGCAGGACCGTGACCCAATCCAAAAGGGTGAATTTGTGCACGCCCCACCGGAATCCAACTTTGGACATACGACTAGATTCGTCTCCTCAAACCAGACCCATAGACATATAGTTTGACGAATTTAGAGACCGTAGGTACTGGCACACTTTTCGGTACAAAATGGGTCCCACGACGGATAACGTTTTGACCCAAAATTATGATTTTGCCCCTTTGTCCATAATTGGACTTTTGGGCAGGCATTTTAAGACATATATTTTATATCAAAAATGTTGGTGATGTCTATTTCAGTATCCGAGGACGTTTGCGGGATTTGGCTTTCTTTGCTTCATTTATCTGCCGGTTCGAGCTACTTGATCCTGCCCTTTTGCACACAACCTCATGCAAGATACCTTGCTATATTTACTGATTATATATAGTCTGTATTTTTTAGTTATTACATATTCCTGTCTGCTTATTTCTAGTTCTTCCAGTTGATTTACTTACTTGCTTTCTGTTATGCATGACGCAAGTACAAGTCTTATCTTCTTCTTGTCTTTAAATTATTCATATGGACCTAAAGTTAAGGGACTAACATCTGTATTGTATTTCATAAACCTTGACATAGTTGTACCATGAGATATGTGAGAGATGAGTAGCATATAGATGTACTTGCGTATTGGCTGATCATCCGTGCGCATGCGTTAGGTCTAACTGTCAATAGAGGAATGCTAGGAGACTTGGCAATTAGTAAAGGTACATGGTCGTAGATGCGATTTAGATAGGTACATTGGGTGGGAAGAACATTTCCTTATCGTATGGGCCACTATTATACTTTTCTTTGTAACCCGGAAGCTCCGCTGGAGATACGATTATGCTTACACCCTCAAGGTTGGGTACTGACATTTTTGAATGTTATGCGCTTGGTCACTGGTGCCCAAGTGGGGACTATACTAGATCCTATTTAAAGCCAGGGCCCTTGCGACTAAAGGTTTGTTCTTAACTGCATGAACACAGTAGAATGGTTGGGTGATCTCAGTTGATGTTATGTCACCCTCGTTCCAATATTAGAAGAGGACAATATCGCATTATGGATTAGTATGCTACCCCTTGTCCTTGTTTGGTTGTAGGGGTAGTCAACTGTTTCGATGATGAGATATTGGGCGTTGTTATGATTGGGACTATTTTACTTGTGACTTGTGACATATTATATATATTCAGTTTATTATGGCATGTTCTTCCTGTATCTTGTTACGTCCCTCTGAAGACCTGGTGACCTCTCCCGGTGTGTGCTTTTATGATGTTTCACAGGTGCTCTAGCCAAGATCATCGTCTTCCCTTTTCTATCGAGGAGGATTGCTCTTAGATCATCCATTGCCATTTTTATCGATCCTTTTCTTGTATATTTTGCTCCCATTTAAAATGGTTGGTAGTAGATTTGTCTCCGCCCAACTACATCTACAAATGATAAATTTGTAGTTGATTTATATTTTTTCGGATGAGATTTAGTTGTTTACTGCTTATTTATACATACGAGGTTCCATATATTGGGGTATACTTCGTATGTATACAGCTGGCATGTCTACGTACTTAGTCATAAGTATTTTTGGGACTGGGGCGTTACACCCACGGGCAACACACCATTCTCTCTTATCTACGGGAGTGAGGTGGTACTCCCTTTGGAGATCCAGATTCCGTCTGTACGAGTAGTTGTCACCAACCAGCAGACAGACAAAGACAATCAACGTCGTCGGCTACAGGAATCGGAATCATTAGACGAGAGGCACCTTCTGGCTCAACAACGTATCGAAATCTATCAAGCTCGGATTTTTGGAGCTTTCAACAAAAATGTTCGGTTAAGAACATTCCAAGTGGGTGACCTTGTCTTATCAGTTCGAAGATCGATGGTGATGACCCATAAGACAACTAGAAATTTCGAGACCAAGTAGGAAAGACTGTTCGTCATAGAGACGGTCTACTCCAGTGGTGCTTACCGGTTGGCCAAACTTAACTGCGATTTGCTAATGATGCCAATCAATAGCAAATTCCTGAAGAAGTACTATGTCTAAGGTCTAATCGACATATATTTCTACATCCTCGGTGGGTGTTTTCTATTAACGAATTTATCCTTTCCTTATTTTCCCTGTAGAAAATATTTTATGTCCATATTACCTCTGAGTTATTTTTTATACCCCAATAAAGTTCATACCTACCGTGTCCATATTACCTCTTAGTTGACATATCTTCTATGACAAACCCATTATTGTCATAATCATCTGTAGAACATTCCACGTCCATACTACCTCTAAGTCGTTCTACACATCCGGAGAATTTGTTCTTACCATGTCCATATAACCTCTGAGTAAGGAAAATTCTACCACAAAAATTTCGTGTTTACCATGTCCATATCACCTCTGAGTAAACACCCTATCTCCAGCGGAGTTACCTCCTTCATATCATGTTAAATGGATAAGCAAAGAAACAAAACTAAGATTTTGATTCATGAAAAGAAAAACTTTACTACAAAAAGGCCTCCAAAAGAGAGGAATAGGAGGATGAAAGACATCAATATTATGATCTAAGATGACTGACAAATAAGTTCGTCAAGTCGACTTCTCAAAAAGACGATTTTGGGCCCAACCAACTCTTTGGCATGGCGCTCTGTATCATGTCGTCTAGCGGCCTCATCCTCGAGCTGGGATAGGTTCTGGCATACGATGTCTAACTCTGCCTGACAAACACCAATACTCTCCCTCTTCCGAGCTAAGGTCTCATGTCGCTGGCGAAGGAGCCTCTGCTGGTCTTTTGACTTCTCCAGCTCACTCTAGGCAAAGGCTAACACCTCTTCCAACTGCCGAAACTGTTACCTGTTGGTTTTATACTATTCCTGTAAGGTTGTTTAACGGTAGACTTGAACTTCTTTAGCATTGATCACCTCTTCAATCTCTGCTTCCACCTCGACAATCCTGTGAGCCAGAGCCTGTCATCTCTGTTCGTGCTGGAAAAGTGCAGTAGCTATTTTTTTCTAGATCCATATCCGCAAGGGACGAAAGGCTGCAATCAAGGCCTTGAAGCTCTAAGGCTGTGGCTTATAATTCCGTCAGATAAGCCCCTATCGCATCCGCTTTTGCCTCATATCCCTGATACTCAAGCAATGCTGCTAGCTGGGATCTTATTACAGACCGAGCCCACCTAAATGTTTGGTTATGCTATAAGATGCCCCTATACTGCACTTTAAAACATGGTGAATGGTGCCCAGAATAAGGTTGGCATAATAAGTATTGTCAGCCATGGCCATTGGAGTCATCGGAGATACCGCGATAGAACGTCCCAGAACAGCGGCAGCAGCTAATACATAACTAGGGACTGCGACCAAGGCAAGTGGTGCCATGACCGAGGCAGTGGCCATCAATGGAGCAATGACAGTACCTATTGATGCTGTCTAATTTAGCACTTGCGTAGCTGATTCAGGAGTAGCCCCGTGGATGACTGGCTCTTCAACGGACTTCCTTACCGGCTCTTCAGCAATTTTCGTGACCGACTTCTGGGAAGCTATAAGGCCCTGGATTTCAAAATAGTATTTTTATAATTTTTAAATAGCATTTTTATATTTAAAATAAATTAATATAATTATTAGGAATTTTTCTAGAATTTTTAATTAATTTTTAAATAATTTTTAATTCAAAATATATCATTTTGTAATTAATTGAATTATTTTAATATCATTTTGTAATATTTAAATTTGTTTTAATATCGAATTGTAATTATATGATTTGTTTTAATTACGGTTTCTAAATTGTAATTTGCAAACCGATAGGTTTTGGGTTATTTTGGAAAGCCCCCAAACTTCGGGGGCCTTGCTGCAAACCTACCCTACCCCCCCCCCCCCACATGACTTTCTCTCTCCTCTCTCACCTGCCCCCGACGACCGACGACCCCCCTGACCACCGCCCCGACAACCCGGCCGACCTAGCCCACTTTAACTGCCCTATCCTCCCTATAAATACCCCCCAGACCAAACCCTAACCCTAGCACACCACCACGACCCCCCCACAGCAAGCCTTGACCCCTTCTTCCCGGATGAGACCCCCACCGGAACCCTAGGACTCTACCACGCCACCACCGCCGTCACAACCTCCTCCACCACCATCGACCACTACTACCAAGTTTGCCCCGTCAAGACGAGTCCAGCGTCGCCCTTTTCCGACCACCACGACGCTTCCTCCGCCGTCCAGCACCCTCCACAACCCCCAGCTTGCCGGATACGTACGTGTCAGCTCTCTTTCGTGTCATTCTGTGTCTCGTTTAATATATGTAATTCGCCTGGACACGACGACTCTAGTGGTAAGTTTGGACACGACAAACTCGTGTCGTGCGTGTCGTGAATGATCCGGACACGAGACACGTGTATCTTCGTGTCCTTAACTGTCAGGACACGAAGAATGTGCTATCGGGTTTATAACCCGTTAACCTAAACCCTAATAAATATAACCCTAACCCATTCCCTAACAACTGACTCGGGCTGACCCCCTGGCCAGCCCGAGTGCGCTAGAAACCCCCCTGCCCTGGTCGAGTTCGAGCCCCCCTTTCTTTCTTTTTCTGTTTTGTTTTGTTTTGTTTTGTTTTTATTTTATTATATATATATATATATATATATATATATATATATGTGTGTGTGTGTGTGTGTGTGTGTGTGTGTGTGTGTGTGTATATATGTTTTTTTTTATGTGTGTATATGTATATATATATATATATATATATATATATATATATATATATATATATATATATATATATATATATATATATATATATATATATATATATATATATATATATATATATATATATATATATATATATATATATATATATATATATATATATATATATATATATATATATATATATATTGTATTTATATATATATATATATGTATATTTTATATTTAGTATTTTATATATATGTATATTTATTATATATATATATATGTCCATTATATATATATATATTTTTTTTTTTTATGTCCATTATATATATATATATAAATATCTATATATTTATGTATATATATAATTATGTTTGTTGTGTAATTATGTATATATTTTCAAATACAAATTTTAGTGCTAAATATTACTATGTAAAATTTTACAAGTTATTTTATTATGTAATTTTGTGACCTGTATATTTTACCACTTTAAAATATATTTATATATATATATATTTATTTAAATTACTGCATTTTATAATCATGGCCAATTGATGTCCAAACCTAGCATGGATTTTTGGGCCCAATTGTGCCTAATACATTCAGAGTCTGTACAAGTCATATTGGACTTGATTCATGGCTCTGGGTCCTATATCTGGACTTTGGTTCAATTTCGAATACATGGTCACAATAGTAAATAATTAATTAATTATTTTCCAGAAATTATTACTTGCTATTTTTGAATTTTTATATATATTTTAATTGCTGTAAAAATTTGGGAAAAACTGTATTTAAATACTATGTTAATTTAGATAACTTATTATAATTTTTTCAGCATTTAATGAGTAATTTTGGTATTTTATAAAAATAGGAAAACAAAACTCATTTTTAGGATACATATGTTTGCTGATTTTTAATAAATATCTATGAGGGTTTATAATTTCCAGAAAAATTAGTATAAATTTCTATAATTAACAAGGTTCATTTTGGTACTTTATCTTATGTTAAATTGAGCTTTTTGTCTATCTCAAAAATTGTTGGAACACAGTGTACAGTTTGATTTATTTATTGAATAATTATGACTTACAATGTTTTGTGCTGTTTTGAGTTATAGTCGTCTTGGACCTCACCCCGCACTAGTATAAAGACCCTAGAAAGTTAATTTAAGTATTGTGTCATCCCACATTGGTCTTCTATACTAAAGTCATCATTTGGCTAGGTGTCCAGTCAGAAAGTCGTGCTATACAACTAGTATCTTAGTGTTTAACTTAGTATGAAAACTAAGTTTATATATTATTTCTACAGTGACGAGTCACCAGGCATCTATAGCATTTATATCACTACCTTGCTTTGCTAAAGGCAAGTACTTCTACAAACTTTACATACTGTTACAACAATGAACTGTGATTCCAATCATGTTAAATGCTGATCCTTGGGGTAGCAAGTTAAATCTTCACATGTTGTATTATTTTCAGTCCCTACCATGTTTAGAACAGTTTTATATCTCTCACATGATTAGAATCTGGGTTATGGTGAAACTGATAGTTGAGTACGTGATCATGCCCCCTTTATCGTACCGAGCAAAGTTTCATTCTACATGTTACTGCGCCGTAGGCCTTTATCTCAAAGCTGTATTTTTGCGTATGTACATCTATCGCCTTTACACTTGTACGAAAGTACATTTCATTATGTGCCCCTTCACATTGTACACCTATTGACGATCATGTACCTGCTACAGTTTTAAACATTACATATACATCTGTCTTCATGACATATGTATCCTTGCCATGATAGATTATAAGATATATGTGTAGAAGCAAGGAAAAGAATAAAGAAAGACCTATGCGGCTCCGACAGAAGGATCCCTATGCGGCTCAGGATCCCCATGCGGCTTAGAAGTCCATGCGGCTCAGGGGTCCATGCGGCTCAGAAAGAAGCCACGCGGCCTTCAACAGTTGTTCTCTACAGTCGGCTGCATTTAATGCCCTGACGGCTACTCTGACAAATAACAGCTGTGACAGCTCTGACATAAGGACGTAATAATGACTCTGACATAATGGAGTGATCCTAGAAAAGAGGAGAAAATCCCCTTACAGCTGGCAAAATCTACCAAGTCTCGAGGTCACTCCATGCGACTGTCCATCTGCATGCGGCTGCCTATCTCCATGCGGCTGTCCAGCGCCATGCGGCTGCCCATATGCATACGGCTGCCTATCTCTATGCGGCTGCCCACCTGCATGCGGCTACCTATCCCCATGTGGCTGTCCAGCGCCATGCGGCTGCCCATCTGCATGCAGCTGCCTATTTGCATGCGGCTGCCCATCCCCTACGGCTGTCCATCCCCTGCGGCTGCCCATCCTCATGCGGCTGCTCATCCTCATACGGGTACATGTTTCATATGGCCGAAAAGATTCCCCCCATATACGGCTCGGCCAGGACAGTCCAGTTGAGACACGTGGTGCTCTTCGCTACAATTGAGACAAGTGGCAGTCTTATCTTTTCTGAAATTATGGGTGCCCACAAATCCCAACAAAATCAGATTTGTTGCGATCATCATAATGGCCCAAATCAAATCAAATCAAGCAAATGGGACACGTGGCAGGCTATCACAAATCACGAATATTCATGGCAATCAATATTTATTGCCCACAGAGATTTGATGCAATCACATTAATTGTTCAAATATTACTATATTCAAGATAAACTGCCCAGATTCATTGGTCCTGAACCGCCGACTTCTGAAGGAGGCAATCATTTGCAAACCCTAATGATGACCCCACTCCTATAAATAGCAAGGTGCCATTCCCTTGCGAGAGAGGACATTCTCTTATTGCAGAAGCAGCAGAGAAGAGAATGACAGAGAGAGCAAAAAAAGGAGAGAGCACTACCGAGTTATCCAGAGAGCCAGCAACCGAAGGCGCAGAGGAGTCTCCCCATACGTCCAAGAGCATTTCTTCACCAGAGCCAAGGCCACATCTGATCGTCCAAGGAGTAAGGCAGAGCTGCCGTCGCTTTTCCGAGCCTCTACCGTCACCCCCCAGAAAAAAAACTAAACAATTGTACTTAGATTGCTGTACCTAGGTTTTCGTCCCTAGGCTTTCTTTGTACAAGCAAGTTTGTATTGTGAGTTTAAGTTCAGTCCTCAAATATAATTGTTCTGTACTTTTACAATCAAAGGCAAACAATATGATTCCAGTTTATTCCACTTATGTTCATTTCATGTTTTGTATATTTAGTTTGCTAGAATCAGTACTTGCTCCAGTCCTGATAGGATAACATTGTAGGTATACTTACTGAGGAGGAGTTGCTTTGTGATTCCTATTATGGAGTTGCTGCCGAGGACCAGGCTTTATCTTACAAGGATGTACCTACGGGAAAACTCGTCTAGTTGTCTATTTACTTTGGACTTTTGAGAGTAGTCATATATTAGACTATGTATTTTGTGACTAGACCTGTATCCAGCTTTATATTTTGGACTTGTACTTGGGACTTACTGATATACGAGACGACTTTTGTGTTTGGGACATTTACGACTTTTTATTACATATAGAACTATTAGCACATTTTAGTCTTATCTTGTTATCTTTAGAACAGCTTACTACGCTTTATCTCAAGCGTAGGCTGGACATAACTCGGCTCGGCCCAACAATTTGGGTAGCGGATCGTGACAGAAGCCACATGGACTAGACCTCGAATGACCTCTGTGACAGACTCTTCGACAGTCACTTCAACCAATCCTCTGTAGTCTTCATAATCGATTTGTCAGCAGCCGACTCATCGGTAGTCCCCTCGACCATCCCTTTAGCAGTTGGCTCATCAACATTCTCTTCGATCAGCTCTGTAGTGACTGCATTGACGAACTCTTCCGCAGTCGACTCATCAGCGGTCTTCTCGATCGGCTCTTCAACGGACTTCCTGACCGGGCTGTCAATGTTTTCTTTGACAGGCTTATCAGCAGCCTCCTCGACAACCATCTCACTGGTGACATTGACCAGCTCCTCAGCGACCAACTCATCAACAGTCTCCTCGACTTGCTCTTCCTTGATCTTTTTGGTTGTTGCCCCAAGGACTATATCGACCAACTCTTCAATAGCCTCCTAGGCCACTTTCATAATGACCTCATTGACTAACTGTTCAATGGTCATATTGACCGGCTCCTCAATGGCTTTACCAGCTAACTCTTCGACAACCTCCGTCGTCAATCTTTCCATGGTCTCTTCGAACAGCCTTTGAGACAGATCTCTGAAGTCGACCAGGGAAAATTCATCGGCCGCTTGATCCTCCTCACCTTCCTGTACATCTGGATTCTCTTCAGCCCCTTCCTCGGTATAAGAAGGAGATGCAGTAGAAGGCTCCAGAGCAATGCCTTCAATATCCTCAGCTGTTTGGCCCATCACGGATACAGATTCTGGAGTCATGCCATTGGCCACAATAAGATCGTTCTAGGTATCACGCAGGCTTGTCCGCAGTCGGCTCCATGAAGGTTTTTCGTTGATGCGAAGCCATTAACTTTGAGAAGTCCATGGTCTCATACTCAAAAGGAGTAGGAGGAGAGACATCTTCCGAGTTAGTCACCTCAGTAGCTGCGGTCACCGGGTTGTCCTCTCGGATACTAGCCTCTTTGATCTTCGGAATCGTAGGCATCTCAAGATTTGAAGGACCCACGACAGAGGAGATTCTTTCTTTCCTTCTCAAAAAAGTACCTTCGGCAGGCAAAGGGATGGTAACTCTAACCGCTGGACGCAGTATCTCCCTCTGGAATACCTCCGGGGCAGGTTCCTCAGTACGTTCCCTGAGCATCTCCGACCATCCAGACTTCTTTTTCACCTGTACAAGCAAAACACTAATAAGCAAAAAGTCTGTGATAAAAACCCGAATAAAATGGACTGAAGTATACCTTTAAAGAAGATTCAACAGACAAAGTGCTCTACTGTGGCAAAGGTCATCATGAGGGTCCGTACTGCCTAGGTACAGCTCGCTTGGTTCTCTTGGCAGGAGGAGAACCTGCCTCCGAAGGAGCCTAAGTTTCGACGAGGTATTCAAAGGCAAAGCCTCCTCTCTTCTTTCCCGGAAGGTACTAGAACCATCCGAGGATCTACTACAAGATGATGAAAGCTCTCGAAGATGCACAAGGGCCAACTGAGGCGCCTCCAACTTCGTCCCCTTAATCAGACTCCGTTCTCGATCGTAGCCCAACGAGAAGTTATTGGCGATACAGTAAAACTTTACGACAGAATACAAGATACGATTCTCTCTGTGCATCGTAGGGATTGTAAACTTCATACCAGTACACACGACATTGCAATAATACTACACCCTATTTTTCATGAAAAACGGTTATACAAACTTTTTGTATATTAAACGTAAAAAGAGTACAATCGATTCCTAAATAGGAGATCTAAGTACAAAATTTTTAGGAAAGTGTGACGGTAGAGATCGAGTACTACATCGGCTCCTTTACTCCGTTGATGATCTGATGACGAGTTAAACTTGCTTTGTCTTTCTGGTGCTGGTGATTGAAACTCTATGGTTGCCAATCATGAGGGTACCGAAGTTGAAGATTTTGAAGGCTCTTTATCGAAAGAAAACTCCTTCTATTTATAGGGGAGCACATATACGATGTACGTAAGGATTGTGCAGAAACGTTGTAGTAGAGATATGAAAGAATCTCGAGGTTGCACGATAAGGGATGCTGTTGAGCTGACACGTGGTAGACGCTGGGATTCTCTTTTATCAAGATCTTTGGGAGAGTTATCAACAACTGAATAAACGACATGTGGTGTATGTTTATTGTTGATCGGATGAACCTAAGTAGATTCTGTTCCTGTCTCCGAGGTTGAATTTTGTCTTAGCTTTGGGGGCCATTGGTTTAAACAAACCGATTGGATGGCCCTCATTTGTAAGAACAAAGTCCATCCTTATTCGTGGTTTAAACAAACCGATAGGGTAGGGCTCTTATCAATAGAATCGAACTCTGTTATATCTTAAGAGCAGTGGTTTAAACAAACTAATTCAGGTGCTATTTGAAAAGATACCCGTGGAACCATGCTACCTGCGCTTCTGGCGAAGCTTCTATGTCGCTGAACTTATGGGCTACGAGTAGACTATTCTTCAAGCGACAGAGTCACTGCGCTTTTAGAGCGACGAGGCGACTGTGCTTCGAACGACGGAGTCACTGTACTTTTAGGGCGACAAGTGGACTTGTGCTTCAGGTGATGAAGTCACTGTACTTTAGGGCGATCAGTAGACTTGTGCTTTGGGCAACGGAGTCACTGTGCTTGAAAATGAGCAGTAGACTTGTGTTTTGAAGACGACGGAGTCACTGTGCTTTTGGATGACGAGTAGACTTGGTCTTGATATGAAAGGAGCCTCTGCGCTTTTGGGCGACAAGTACACTTGTTTTGAAGACATAAAGCCACTGCACTTTTAGGCGACAAGTAGTCTCGGTCTTTGAAATTAAAGGAGCCACTACGCCTTTGGGCGATGAGTAGACCCAGTAGTAGACTCAGTTTTGAAGCAACTGCGCCTTTGGGTTGACGCCAGGGCATTGTGGGCTGGCTCTTTTTCTGAGTTGAAGGAGCTAGTATCTGTCAAAGTCTTTCAAAGGAAATTAATGACTGTTCCTTTGATGGACGAGTCGGTTGTCCTCTTCTTTAATTACCGTCGTCATTTAAGGCAATTCCAAGAAGTTAGTGGCCTAGGATTCAGTTGAAATGAACCTATTAAATGAGGTTCATTATGCTGAGTTCTACGTTCATCCAATTAATTTTGGGAGTCTTTTGACCGACAGCCACGTGGCATGTGGTTTGGACCATACTCACCTTATATAAAGGGAAGCTTTTCTGAAGGGTTGTATCTTCTGTCTCTTTAACATTCCCACCGTCATACTCGATCCCGACTTAGTTTCGAACGACCATTGGCCTTGCACAAGTCGACTGTTGGTTGTTGATCCCTTCGTTCAAAGAAGCTACGTTATTACAGAAGAACGGCTACTGGGTTTCGAGATGCACTTGAATGTTCAACGTGAGAAGTTCGAACCTGAACAAGTGTTGGTGGTTTTCGAGATCCAAGCTTTCGGATTTGGATTGATTGCCAATCCGAAGAGCCACAAGTTGTGCTTTGTCCTGCTCAATGGCGGCGGCACAGCCTGTGCTGTATTGACTGAGCACTTGCTCGGACCAGTAGCTGCTTCAGGAAGTGTCTCGCTCTGACAACGTTGCGTGCCTGGAGGGCTGCACGTCTATCAAGATTAATCCCCTTGTATGGCGCCTGTAAAGATTAACTCTCTTGTAGATCTCTAGGTGCTTTAGTTCTTTTCATGATGAATCCATAATAGATCCTTGTAGGTATAATTTAAATAAATAAGCTCTTTTCTTGTAATCATAATGAATCTGTAATAGATCCTTGTAGGCATAATTTAATAAAGAAATCTTCATGAACTGTAGTTTCTGATCTTCTGTCTGTGCTTTTGGGTACCTGCACTGTTTTGAAGCTTTGTGTAGTGAGAACACTAACTGCGCTTTTGATATGTCTGTACTTTTTCATGCTTCTACAAGACCACCTTCAAAGTGTTTTGAACTTGAGTCAAGCTTGGAATGCTTTAAACAGAAGCATGACACGTGTCCTTTGCAAGCGAATGCCCATCACGTCTTCTGACAAGCTATCGTCACGCTTAGCCTTCGACATTAAATGCCTTGAGCCATCGCTTCATTGAAAGTTTGATCACAACTCCTCGTTTCCAGGAAATGGTCATCATGACCTTAACTTTTCATTCCCACGACGTCCGAAGAGTTTTCTCGATTGCAAAACATTTTGTCTTCTTCTGGTGATGTGGCCATACCCTATACGTAGGGTCTGTTAGGGGAAAGAAAAGCTTTCTGGATTTCTTTTTCTTCTTACTGAAGCTTTTCATCAGAGTCTTCTTCTTCTTTCAAACCCTAACTGTTTCTGCCATGGCTTGTAAGAAATCAAGAACTCCGAAAGCTCCTGCGGCGAGCTCCAAGAAGACCAGTGTGGTGACGACTAGCTCCAGACCGGCCGCCATGAGTATGAGACAGACGAGAACGTCATCGGTGAGACAAGCTGGAGAAGCTACGACGAGCACTCGACAGGCCAAAGAAAAGCAGCTAGCATCCAAAGTCATCGTTGCTGGACAAGGTCCTAACATAGGAATCTCAGTGCAGGAAGACGCGCAGCCGCCTGTTGCCGGTAGGTGTCTGATCAATATTTGACTTTCTTGGTTTACTGATGCGTATGAGGGTCGACTCTCAGAAGCATTATCTCGAAGATATGTTGATGCCTTTTCCTGTTGATGTGCATGGGCGCCATTCTTCGAAATGGTATTTCGAAGATGTGCTGAGGCTTTTATTAATCTGATGTGTAGAGTTGTTACTTTCTACAAAGTAATGACCCACTATGTGTCGAGATTTTGCGCAGCTAGTGTCTCTACGCAGTGCTTTCGACAGAGTATCTGCACGAATATTTTTTGGCTGACTGCGCGAATGATGACTATGTGGACGCTGGCGCAGCACTTTTGTTTTTGCAAAATATTTTGCATATTTTTGACGTACTTTGTTCATGTACAGTTCATGTGTCTGCGTCTCTCTTTGGGGACATCCTTTTGAACTCGGCGGTTTGTGCCTCGAGCATAAACATTGACGAGGCACTTATCACTCCTGTTCGACAGCTGATCACCCAAGGTCAACCGAAAGGACGACTAGTCATAATACGGGATCAACAGCCCGTATACTTTTGTCGTATGACGAACCGGGGCAAGTTGTCTTCCCCCTTTGACCCCATCAAGATGTTGAAACCTTTTTTTCTTTTTGGTGATCAGCCGGCCTTGGAAAATACCAAGCTCCTGGAGATAAATAAAAACCGGTATTTTTAGAATGATGGTCTCTCTCTGTACGTTCCGTCGATCGATCGGCACATCCCGCTTTCGGTCTTCTCTTGCTTGGCCGAGAAGCATTTTATGGAATGGGACCTGACCCCGATGCGAGGAGGTTTGATGACCGACCATATCAAAGTGGAGGGGTGCTCCACCCAGAGGCTGCCATCTGTCGATTTGTTAGAATTTTGTTGCAGCAAATCTGGGTAGTTAAGGACTTGGTCAGATTGCCACGTGTCCTGTTGCGTATAGTTTTCTCAGTCTTCGATCATGTGGGGTCGCATGAGACTTATGCGGCTTGGATCACAGTTGCTCTTGGCTGCATGAAGTTTGGAGACTTTTGGGGCCGCATGAGTCTGAGCCACATAAGGTTCATATGGCTTAGATGACACTCTTTTGGCCGCATGGAGGCGTACAAACCATGCTTCTGGGCGACGTCTCACGTCTTATCTTTTTTTGTCGAAGTGTCAGAACAGTCATGTTTTGCTAAGACTTGTCAGCTTTATCAATCGAACTGCTCTTCTTGGCCGCATATCTTCCTTCTACAGCTGTTTGTCGACGGGCGGCATATGTCTTCGAACAGTCATGCGGCTTTCTTTCATGCGGACGTGTTTGGCCCAAAGTACCTATGCGGTAATTTATAATCCGTATGAACCCCCTTCAAACTTTTTAAATTGCAAATTTGGAATACTTTGAATAAGAAGCATGAAAATATGTCAAGTCATAGGGAGTCTTCAAGTTGTAGGAAGTTTATTCAAAATGTAGAGAGATCTTGAGTCGCAGAACAAATCTTGAGTCGCAGGGACACTTGGGCCGCAGGGAGCCTGCCAGCTGTCACTGCTGTATTTAATTTTTCTGATTCGGCTGTAGATCTATTTTCGAGATGAAGCCGACGGTTACTGGGGATAGCGTTCCCAAACGTCGACTTTATCTTTAATGATCTCAAAAACCGAAGAGACGTTCGACGGTTTATTAGGGATAAAGTCCCCAAACGTCGTCCCTATCTTTAATGATTTCGAGAATCGAAGAGCCATTTTTCAGCAACTCTATAAATAGGAGTCTGTCATGACCCGCACCCTGATTAGGGGCACAAGCACGTGGGTACATCCAGCCTACGTCACAGAATCGGTAGTAAAAAGCTGTATAGGTCGTCTGTAACTACTACAACTAAACAGTATAAAGGTACCTATCATCTCCGTACGGAGGAATATAATATGGCATAACTCAATCACAAGATAAAACTAGGATAGATAGCATGAAATAGAAATATGATAGAAGTAAAAACAGGAAATGAGTTCAGGATCCAACACAGCTCAGAGATATAAACAACATCACAGAGTAACAAAATATAATATAGAATACTACAGTCTGAAAGCACTAGCTGGATCGCAGTCCAGGCAAACCTAACTAAGCTATACTACTCTGGGTGTACAATGTCTAGTGGCTCAACTAACAGGCCACAATCCTGGACTAAGTCTACATCTATCTCGACCCTATAGTAGGTCAAGCAGTCTGTCTCAGAATCATCTATAATATATCAACGGTATCCTATCAGGAAAATGAGCAAGTATAAACACTAACAGCAGTTCCATATGAATTAACAAATTCTACAAGAGACAATTATAATGAAATACAAGACAAAGATATAGGATGACTTGGGAACTATTCAGAAGCCGAGTTACAACCCATAAACCAAATAAGAACCGGGGTTGTAACCTTTCTCTCGAACAGAACATAGCCTCCAATCAAGGTTTAGCATAAGATCATGTAGAACATGTGAGTAATGAATATCATAACATGGTGAGAAAAGTACTGAATGTAGAACTGAGCAGGATATATGATGTGATAAAATAAATATAAAATGTGTCATGAATTATTAGAGCGTTATATGATCAGCTGGGAAAGTTACAGGACAGGCTATCCACTTGGCCCGACAATCACATGAAAATCACTGGAAACGGTCATGTCGGCCAACCTGGATAACGAGCACAAGAAATAAGATCTCGCTACACCCTATGTGAAGTGAGGGTGGCGCAAGCACAAGAATATAGTGACAGGGTGGCTTTGATCACATAGCCCCTAATAATTCCCCATCCCCGAATAGTATAATGGATCCGGACATGACACGTCATGACACGGGATTCCCTAAGAGGGTAGCATGTCCCCTTAGGAATCAGTGTCTATACAAGTACAGGAAACAAGACAGGAAATGTATTAATATGCCAAGAAAATCTAGGAACAATATCTCATGTCGTGATCCAACATATACTAGTCCGTGAGCCATCGTGTCTGGAAATCAAGTAAGATACTACAACTGAATCAGATATAGCAGATATCAAGACAATGAAAACTATCAGTGAATATACTCGCCTGTGGTCCGGAGCCGATAAGGTGAACAGATACTCAGAGTAATCACAGACCTAAAGATGAGATATTATAAGTCAAAATAGGGTTTAATAATGAAAGAAAAACTAATTAAGTCATGATATGCAAGTCTCAGTCAAACTAGGTCAAACTAGGTCATACTAGGTCATACTAGATCATACTAGGTCATACTAGGTCATACTAGATCATACTAGGTCATACTAGGTCATACTAGGTCACAGGAGGTCAATCCAAGTCAAATTGGGTCAAAGGTTGACTTACAATTGACTTTTGGTCGACTGGTCAACCCTAGTCAACTCTAGTTCAACCCTAGGTCAAACCAGGCTAATGTTGACCAACTGTTGACTTTCAGTCAACTGGTCAACTCTGGTTTGGTTTCGGGTCAATTCTAGTCACTTTTAGGCTAAGTTTGACTATCGTTGACTTTTGGTCAAAACGGTCAACCGAGGTCAAAACTAGTCTAAGAGCACTAATCCAAACAATTACCAACCAAGACAATCAATTTCTAACCATATTCTAATACATTAGACTCATACCTTAGCTTCTAGGTAATTACCTTAACCTTACCTATTACCCTTCACAAAGTATTCCCAATACCTTGCCCCGATACATAGGCAACCCTTCCTAACCTTGGTAGACTGACCTAGACTTCTTAGGGTAGCTTGACACTAACCCATTTAGATATTACCAACTCAGAAATCTAGGTATCTAGCCCATCCAGTCCATCTTATCCTTATGTTGGTCACTCTCAAAATTACCTTAAAGTATCATGAGACACCCTATGGTATCTTGAGATACCACTCTCCTAACACTATCCAACCATACATGGGCGGATGCAAGTATGGCCCACCCCAAAAAAAATATTTTACATGGTTTTTTCATATAATTTTTCTTTTTTGAATTTTTTTATATGGTTTAGCCTACTTCTAGCCCACACAAATATATGGTAGTCCAACCTACTTATAGTTTTTGGATCCAGCCCACCCAAAAAAAATATTTTACATGGTTTTTTCATATAATTTTGCTTTTTTGAATTTTTTTATATGTTTTAGCCTACTTCTAGCCCACTCAAATATATGGTAGCCCAACCTACTTATAGTTTCTGGATCCGCCCCTGCAACCATACTAGCTCTATTAGGATACTAACTTATCTAGTCCACTCACTAAACACACCCCTCTAGGTCTACAACTCTCAAATCTAACATCTCATATCCTAACTTATACTAACATATAAGCTAACATCTACTAACAATCCTAACTAACAAATATCTAACAACTTGGTAGCAAACTCTATCTAACAAGGGCTAACTAATATAGGAAAATGGCTAAATGGAAGGGGGCTAAATTCTAAAGAAACAGGGGATTAAATGGATTAAAACTAAAGGCTTAAAAGCTTAAAAAGCTGTCAATAAGCTGCTGCTGAAAAGCTGCTGCTTATTGCACTGCTTATGCTGCGGCTTATGCTCACTGCTTGCAGAAACTATTGCTGCTGCTTGCAGAAGCTGCTGTTGCTGCTTACAGAAGCTGCTGCTCTGCTGCTGAAAAGCTGCTGTTTATTGCACTGCTTATGCTGCTGATTATGCTCACTGCTTGCAGAAACTGCTGCTGCTTGCAGAAGCTGCTGTTGCTGCTTATAGAAGCTGCTGCTGCTGCTTTTGGCTACTGCTGCCGCAAGTTGCTGCTGCTTTTGCTTATTGCTTATCAATCTCTTTTATATATATATATATATATATATATATATATATATATATATATATATATATTCAATAATAAAAATACTTGTATATATATTATGATACATGGAGAAAAATGTAATGACAAGCAAAAACACATCTCTAACATATAAAAATCTAATATTAAAACATGTATTAAATTATTTAAACACAAGTGTCTAATATTGGAGGTTTCCCACATGGACACAAAGCACAACAAGGACACTCCTAATAGCTCCAAATGAACACGAAATGGACACAAATGGAGACACAACCATGGGGGTCATTCCTATGGGTTCAAAATAATCCTATATGCATGTAGGATTAAAATAGAGGATAGATTTTAACTTCCGGGAGGTGAAATCCAAAGGAACTCCTTCCGATACGGCACCGACACGAAGGGATTTCCAAATAGACACGAACCAAAGCCAAATCCTCCCAAACTTGGCTAGCACCCTCTCTTCATGGAGTAGAGAAGAAATGAAGAAGATTTGGTGGAAGAAAGGATTGATTTGGAGATGAAATCAATGGAGGTTCCTCTCAAATTTGGGAAAGAACAAGAAAGAGAATATTTGTGGATAATAACAAATGATGGCTCATTCCTATCCCCTCCTATTGATTTAATTTAAATAGGGTTTTGGTTTGAGGCTAATTTAGTCTAGTTTGAGTCTCTAATTAATCCAACCTAGTCATGAATATTTAGTCTAACCATACTAACTTAAATATTGTCATGTGGGTCATGTCTAACTAATGAGTGGGTCCCATAAGAGTCAAAACTACCCCGGATCCCCGATACAAGTCGGATTGAGTTGAAATTCGAACCCGACTCAAATAACCCCTAAACAATATCATAAATAATAAAATAATTCCAAAATTATTCTAAAATAAAAAAATGACCAAAATACCCCTATTCTTGAAAACTGGGGTGACAAATCTATCCACCTTAAAAAAAATTTTGTCCTCGAAATTAAAACAAAGCAATCACAGGAAACACATGCAGAAAACAATTTCATTCAAATACTTTCAAAAAAAAATTTAGCAATAAATATCTCTTTGAAGCACATCAAACACTTGTAAATAAAAACTGATACGTGTCCAATACGGACACGAAACCAACACAAAATCACACCTATCAAAAGTCAAAATTAACAATCATCAATGCAATAAATATCAAAATAATTTAAAGAGGTCAAATAACTAAAATACCCTTAGGCCAGAAATGACATTAAAATATCCTAATCTCATGGTTAGTCTCTAGGGTTTCACTAGTAACACATCAAAATCACAAGTCATGGCTTTAATAGTTTTAAAATGATAATAAAAAAAATCTCTAAAATCACATCATGATTTAAATGTCAATAAATAAATGATTAAAATTACAAAAGTCAAAATTACCCTCAATTTAAAATTATGCAGTTCGAGAATCTATACGTCTGTCCAAAATCATGATACTCAGAGTCTTCGTCATGCTAGTGAGCACGGCTACGATAATCACAGAGTCCTCGACTAAGGTACATACCTCTAGAATCATGGTATTTAAAATTTTTGCATTGCCGCATGCTTGGCCGCGAAAACCTTAAATTCCCATACCCGAGAAATACGTCCATAATCTGACTATATGTCCTTACTATGCCTGCTAACATGACCATAGAAGACTCTAAAATCACAAAATCGAGGCGACCTAGCCCATACGACTTATCTCAGAGAAAAAATCAAAATCATATCACAAGAATAACAAAACAAAATTGATCAATTAACAAGGAACAGATAGAATCGAATTTCAAGACAGTTATAAGGAGACAAATACGGAAATGAGATCAAAAGATTGGAACCTACAATCTGCCCTGCTACTGCCTGTGTGTCCTCGACTGTCATGGCGAATGCTCGCCCCTGCTGGCCTCCCCTAGCCTGCTGTACTCTGTCCTGGCCTGCCTGCTGGTTGCACGAGCAGCATAATTCTTTATCTAGTGATCTAAAGCTCCACAGAATAAACAAACTCCCAGCCTCATCTTGCAAACCTCCCGGGTGTGCCGCGGCTTCTCATAAAAAATACACTGCATGGCCTGCCTCTGGCCCTGACCCTGCTGCTGGTGGGCACGTGCTGGTGCCTGCTGAAGCTGTTACTGAGGCTGCTGCTGAAACTGTCTCTGCTGGAAGTGAGGGCGCTTCGCCGGCCCCGTACTAGAACTCGCACCAAGAACATCGCTGTCCCTCTTTAGCTTGAGGCCGAAGTCCTCCTCTGCTAACTCCAGGCTCCTTTGGACATCCTCCAACCAGTCATCAGCATACCGAATACCCTCGGTAACCTTGAAGTCCCTCGGGTTCATCTTCCTGAAATCCAGACATGTGCTAGGCCTCCCCTGATTCTGCTACTGAACTGGGGCACCCTGAACTATAACCGAGACTATCCTCTCAATTGCTGCCATCGCCAGCTGGTGGGAGTTCTCCATACTCTGTCGTAGCATCTATGTCTGACGGTGGGATGCGTCATCCTGATGCTGCTGTGCCTCGGTCTGGGCCCTCTAGGTCTGCAACATCTGCTGTAGAAGGGTCATCATCTGCTGTTCATCCGTCGGTAGCGGAGGTGGCGGTAGAAGAGTCTCATGAATGACTATAGACGGTCCCGCAGCTGGAGGTGGAAGACCTCCTAGAACTGTCGCTGCTACTCCCGCCAGAAGGACAGGAACTGAAGCTGCTGCTCTCTCGACTGCTACTCCCGTAGCCGGAGGTGGAGGTCCTACTGGATCGGACCTATCTGGAACAGCACTAGGTCCCGCTGCCTGAGAGCGAGTAATCGCCATCCTGAGGATAGATTGGAACAAGGAAATCAATATGGCATATGATAAGGAATATCAAGGAAGGACAATTGAATTCAATGCAAGAAGAGTCGTCATGGTAATCAAAAGATCAAAATTTTCCTAAAATGTGATTGAGTAACTCCTATCATATTCTAGATCCAATGTCCTAATCGTAGGCTCGTAATTAGTACTCTAAGTCGAGCACCATTACGAGATCGTACTAACTGCGATACTGACCTGCATGGGCCACCACAAAAATGTGTCACGACCCGCACCCTGATTTGGGGCACGAACACGTGGTTACGTCTAGCCTACGCCGTAGAATCGGTCGTAGAATGCTGTATAGGTCGTCTGTAACTACTACAACTAAACAGTATAAAGGTACTTATCATCTCCGCACGGAGGAATATAATATGGCATAATTCAATCACAAGATAAAACTATGATATATAGCACAAAATAGAAATGTGATAGAAGTGAAAACAGGAAATGAGTTCAGGATCCAACACAGCTTAGAGATAAAAACAATATCACAGAGTCACAAAATATAATATAGAATACTACAGTCTGAAAGTACTAGCTGGATCGCAGTCCAGGCAAACATAACTAAGCTATACTACTCTTGGTGTGCAAAATCTAGTGGCTCAACTAACAGGCCACAGTCCTGAACTAAGTCTCCATCTATCTCGACCCCATAGTTGGTCGAGCAGTTTGCCTCAGAATCATCTGTAATATATCAACGGTATCCTGTCAGGAAAATGAGCAAGTACAAACACTAACAGCAGTTCTATATGAATTGACAAATTATATAAGAGACAATTATAATAAAATACAAGACAAAGATATATGATGACTTGGGAACTATTCGAAAGCCGAGTTACAACCCGTAAACCAAATAAGGACCGGGGTTGTAATCCTTCTCCCGAACAGAACTTAGCCTCCAATCAAGGTTTAGCATAAGATCTTGTAGAACATGTGAGTAATGAATATCATAACATGGTGAGAAAATTACTGAATGTAGAACTGAGCAGGATATATGATGTGATAAAATAAATATAAAATGTGCCATGAATTATTAGAGCATTATGTGATCGGCTTGGGAAAATTACAGGATAGGCTATCCACTTGGCCCGACAATCACATAAAAATCACTAGAAAGGGTCATGCCGGCCAATATAGATAACAAGCACAAGAAATAAGATCTCGCTAGACCCTACATGAAGTGAGGGTGGTGCAAGCACAAGAATATAGTGACAGGGTGGCTTTGATCACATAGCCCCTAATAATTCTCCATCCATGAATAGTATAACGGATCCGGACATGACATGTCATGACACGGGATTTCCTAATAGGGTAGCAAGTCCCCTTAGGAATCGGTGTCTATACAAGTACAGGGAACAAGACATGAAATATACCAATATACCAAGAAAATCTAGGAACAACATCTCATGTCGTGATCCAACATATACTAGTCCGTGAACCATCGTGTCTGAAAATCAAGTAAGACACTACAACTGAATCGGATAAAGAAGATATCAAGACAATGAAAACTATCAGTGAATGTACTCGCCTGTGGTCCTGAGCTGATAAGGTGAACAGATTGTCAGAGTAATCACAGTCCTAAAGATGAGATACTATAAGTCAAAACAGGGTTTAATAATAAAAGGGAAACTAATTAAGTCATGATATGTAAGTCAAAGTCAAACTAGGTCAAACTAAGTCATACTAGATCATACTAGGTCATACTAGGTTATACTAGGTCATACTAGATCATACTAGGTCATACTAGGTCACAGGAGGTCAATCCAAGTCAAATTGGGTCAAATGTTGACTTATAGTTGACTTTTGGTCAACTGGTCAATCCTAGTCAACTCTAGGTCAATCCAAGGTTAAACTAGGCTAATGTTGACCAACTGTTAACTTTTAGTCAACTGGTCAACTCTGGTTTGGTTTTGGGTCAATTCTAGTCACTTTTAGGCTAAGTTTGACTTTCGGTTGACTTTCGTTGACTTTTGGTCAAAACTGTCAACCGAGGTCAAAACGGTCAACCGAGGTCAAAACTAGTCTAAGAGCACTAATCCTAACCAGTACAAACCAAGACAATCAATTTCTAACCATATCCTAACACCTTAGACTCATACCTTAGCTTCTAGGTAATTACCTTAACCTTACCTATTACCCTTCACAAAGTATTCCCAATATCTTGCCCCGATACATAGGCAACCCTTCCTAACCTTGGTAGACTGACCTAGGCTTCTTAGGGTAGCTAGACACTAACCCATCTAGATATTACCAACCCAGAAATCTAGGTATCTAGCCCATCCAGTCCATCTTATCCTTATGTTGGTCACTCTCAAAATTACCTTAAAGTATCATGAGACACCCTATGGTATCTTGAGATACCACTCTCCTAATACTATCCAACCATACTAGCTCTATTAGGATACTAACTTAGCTAGTCCACTCACAAAACACACCCCTCTAGGTCCACAACTCTCAAATCTAACATCTCGTAACCTAACTTATACTAACATATAAGCTAACATCTACTAAGAATCCTGACTTACAAATATATGACAACTTGGTAGCAAACTCTAACTAACAAGGGCTAACTAATATAGGGAAATGGCTAAATGGAAGGGGGCTAAATTCTAAAGAAACAGGGAATTAAATGGATTAAAACTAAATGCTTAAAAGCTTAAAAAGCTGTCAATAAGCTGCTGCAGAAAAGCTGCTGCTTATTGCACTGCTTATACTGCTGCTTATGCTCACTGCTTGCAGAAACTGCTGCTGCTGCTTGCAGAAGCTGCTGTTGCTGCTTACAGAAGCTGCTGATGCTGCTTTTGGCTGCTGCTGCCGCAAGCTGCTGCTGCTTTTTGCTGCTTTTGCTTATTGCTTATCAATCTCTTATATATATATATATATATATATATATATATATATATATATATATATATATATATATATATATATATACATTCAATAATAAAAAATACTTGTATATATATTATGATACATGGAGAAAAATATAATGACAAGAAATAACACATCTCTAACATATAAAAATCTAATATTAAAACATGTATTAAATTATTTAAACACAAGTGTCCAATAATGGGAGTTTCCTACATGGACACAAAGCACAACAAGGACACTCCTAATAGCTCCAAATGGACATAAAATGGACACAAATGGAGACACAACCATGGGGGTCATTCCTATGGGTTCAAAATAATCCTATATGCATATAGGATTAAAATAGAGGGTAAATTTTACCTTCCGGGAGGTAAAATCCAAAGAAACACCTTCCGATACGGCATCGACAAGAAGGGATCTCCAAATGGACACGAACCAAAGCCAAATTCTCCCAAACTTGGCTAGCACCCCCTCTTCATGGAGTAGAGAAGAAATGAAGAAGATTTGGTGGAAGAAATGATTGATTTTGAGATGAAATGAATGAAGGTTCCTCTCAAATTTGGGGAAGAACAAGAGAGAATATTTGTGGATAATAACAAATGATGGCTCATCCCTATCCCCTCCTATTGATTCAATTTAAATAGGGTTTTGGTTTGAGGGTAATTTAGTCTAGTTTGAGTCTCTAATTAATCCAACCTAGTCATGAATATTTAGTCTAACCATACTAACTTAAATATTGTCATGTGGGCCATGTCTAACTAATAAGTGGGTCCCACTAGAGTCAAAACTACTCCGGGTCCTCAATACAAGTCGGATTGAGTTGAAATTCGAACCCGACTCAAATAACCCCAAAACAATATCATAAATAATAAAATAATTCCAAAATTATTCTAAAATGAAAAATGATCAAAATATCCCTGTTCTTGAAAACTGGGGGTGACAGAGTCATTCAGAGAGAGAGAGATTTTCCTCTTTCACCCTCTCCTCTTTCGACTTCATTATACTTTATGCTATGGCTCCAAAAGCTTCTAAGTCAATTGGTGCGGCGGCTAAAGGTAAGAGACTTGCTTCTCCGTCGAGAGCGGCAGACACTCCTTCCATTCTTTCTGATGTGCAACCTTCTCTCAAGAGTAAGGATGGTGAGCAGATGATGACTGAAATTTCAAATGGCCATAGCACATATTTTTATGCTCGGGTCCGTCATATACTGCCTCTGCTATAAGTCTGGTCGATGTATGCCCTATCTCGTCTGGACCACATGTGTTCTGTATGATAGGGTCACATGGACTGAGCCGTATAATCGCTGCTCAGACTAAGCCGCATAGGTGCCGCATGAGCACTTTATGATCGGGCCGCATGAATACTCTATGGCTTGGCCGTATGATTGTCTCGTGGTTGATCCGTACGAGTATCGGGTCGTATGAGTTTCTCATGATTGAGCCGCATTGAGCAGCATAATAATGACTGAGCCGTATAAATGCTGCATGAGTACATCATGACTTTGGGGCTGTATGTTTTGGCTGGACCGCATAACTGGCTAGGCCGCATAACAGAGTTTTTTGTTTTCTCGGTTCTAAATCCTTTTTTCCCCTGTTTTTGTAGGGATCTGGCTAGCAAACTTCTTCAGGACCAGTGTCGGCGATGGAGTGAAAATACAACATTTTGGCGCTTACATCAGACAGCTCAAAACTCTTCATGCTTTGGAAGATCTTTCCCTGCATCTTTTTGGCATACACATCAAACAACTCAGGACTCTTCATGCTTCAGAAGAGTTTTCCTCAGGTCGTAGGAAGAGCCTCTATACCTCGGAGAGTTGGACGGTGGTCAAGCATCGTTATGAACATCCTACCTTCACGACTCTCCAAGTAGGCGAAACCACCATCAGGGACCATGTTTTGAAGGTATGGTCCCTCGGGGGAGCGGGGCTTAGGCATCCGCAATACGAAGGGGAGGTTAGCATGCTATATTTACCCTCCTCCCGGTAGCTCCTTAGAGATTCAACAGCTTTGTTTGCTTCTCAGCAGTAAAACATGACTTCCTTCGAGGTCCACGAAACTACTTGAAGACGAAGTGCTGTCAAACCCAACTATATATTGCCAGATTTTTCTTTTTTTGCTTTCTGCTGTCGATGTAGTCCTATGAATGTAACTGATCTTGAACGAGCAGAGTATGTTCACTCTATTTTATTTGTAGTATTTTGTGGTGCTTGTACTAGGGCCTAATACAGCATTTGTATTTGATAAAGGACATCCCACTGGGAGATTTTTTGTGGACCTATTGCCCTTTTGTGCATCTGGAAATACGAGCAAATAGATTTGAATGATATTTTGTGGACCTTACTACTCTTTGGTATACCGATGGTGCGAGTAATAGATTGGGATAACTTTTGTGGACTTATTACCATTTTTGTGTACTGGCGATGCGAGTACTAATAATAAGTGGAGAGAAAACCAACATATATACTCAGAGGTAATGAGGACATGGTAAATACGGATTAAAACAAAGCCTTCCTAATCAGAGGTAATGAGGACATGGTAGGGGTAGGCATAATAGGGGTACACAGAACAACTCAGAGGTGTTATCAACGTGAAAGTTCTATGCATTGGGTGATTTGTTTGTGATGGATAGGAAAACAACTCAGAGGTAATATGGACGTGGTTGTTTTTTCCTGTTAGGAAATTTTGTGGACCTATTACCCCTTTTGTGCACTGACAGTACGAGCAATAAATTAGGATAAGTTTTATGGACCTATTACCCTTCTGCACACTGGTGGTGCGGGTAATAGATTTTGAGACAAACTCTTGGTGGAGAGAAGCTATGACCAAAAAGTTCATAGATATGACCAAAAGATGAGATATGAATTCATTCGGAGTTTCAGAGAGTAAGTTCAGAGGTACCTGAGGGTAAGTAACTCAACAATCTGGGAGATTTGAAGTCAGATTGTAAGTTCATCGATACCTTAGGGTATATAACTCATAATCAGAGAGATAGTTGGAAGGTGTCGTTTAGACATAGTATTTCTTGAGGAACTTGCCGTTGATGGGCATCATGAGCAATTTTTCATTTTGTTTTACGAGACGATACGCGCCGTTGGAGAATACGGTCTCGATGACGAACGGACCCTCCCACTTAGGCTGGAATTGGTCGGGGGTCTTGTGAGTCATGACCATTAGTCTGCGAATGGCCAAGACAAGATCGCCAACTTGGAATATTTTCTGTTCGACTTTCTTGTCGAAAGCCGGAGAGATGCGCGCTTGGTAGAGCTCTATGCTTTGTTGATCTTGTAAGCGCTTCTCATCTAATGCTTCTAACTCATGTAGCCGTTGGCGGTAGTTATCGTCCGATGTTAACCGATAGGTGAGGGCCAGTCGAAGTGAGGGGATCTGAGTTTCCAATGGGAGGACTTCCTCGCTCCCGAAAACCAAGGAGAACGGTGTATTTCCTGTAGTCGTCCGAATTTTCGTCCGATACGCCCATAAGCACTCACCAAGCTTTTCATTCCAGTCGCGTTTGTTTGCAGATACGAACTTTTTGAGGAGCTTGATTATGGTTTTGTTGAATGCTTCAGCCAGACCATTGGCCGAGGGGTTATATGCTGTCGAGGCCATGTTCTGATTCGATTCTTATCACAAAATCGATAGAAAGCGTGGCTTGCAAACTGCGGACCATTGTCGTGGATAATCCTCCAGGGCAGTCCAAAACGGTAGATGACGTGGTGTTTTATGAAGCTAATCACGTTCGATGTCTTGACCTCTACCAACGGAACAACTTTCGTCCATTTGGAGAAGTAATCGGTGATTGCAAGTATGAACCGATGCCCTCTAGATGACGGCGGGGTGATTGGCCTAATGATGTCCATTCCCCATGATTCGAATGGCCAAGAGGCCACTATCGGGTGCAAGAATTCAGATGGCAGATGTATGAAATCTGCATGGATCTGGCAAGCCTTACACTTTTTTGCATAATCAACTGTATCTGCGACTATTATGGGCCAGTAATAACCCATCCGACGAAGACGATCTTATAATTTTGGGCCAGGTTGGTGAGCCCCACAAGTACCATCATGAGCTTCACGTAGGACTTCTTTGGCTTCTACATTTGATAGGCATCTTAGTAGTAGCCCATCGTAGGATCGTCGATATAAATTTTTGTCTCCGTATCGTAGAACAATCTGAGGGAGCGTCTTCTGATTGAGGTAGCTTTCTTCACATTCTCTGGCAGAATTCTATAGACTGCAAAGTCGATGAGCGGGTGTCTCCAATCTTGTATATTGTTGGTTATCTGGACAGAGTAACTCATACCCAGTTGAAGATTGTTCCTGGAGCAGACCAGTTCATGGCCTATTATGTCGACTAGATGATGAGTGTTATTTGGGAGTGCCAAGGAAGCGGCGAGACCGGCCAGGGCATCGGCTTCGATATTTCGAAGCCTAGGAACGTGCTCTGTAAAGAACCCCTATAAGGTTGTAATGATGGCAATTAATGTCTGATAATAGGGAATCAGGCCTTCATTGCGAACCTCGTATGAACCTCGGATCTGGTTAACAACCAACTGTGAGTCACCATAAGCTTCCAAGTATCTGATCCCCACTTCTTTTGCAAGTTGGAGCCGAATGACAAGAGCATTATATTTGGCTACGTTGTTCGAATAGGGTTCTATAAGAGAATACGCCCGATTGACTACTAGTCCGGAGGGAAAAATTAATACCACCCCGACTCCAGCGACGATATCACCTTGTGGCCCCGTTCTTGAAGTACCGTCGATGAACATTCGCCAAATGGCATCGTGCGAAGTCATATTCGAGGCGACGACTTCATCAGGAATTTCTTTATAAATTCTGGCTGTTTCTGAGCCTGGATGGGCTGCTAAGAAGTCAGCCAGGGCTTGACCTTTGATAGCCTTCTGTGGAACAAAACCATGTCGTATGGGGATAACAGTATCGCCTAGGTGGCTAGATGAGAACTGAGTATGCCTGGCTTGGTCATGAGAACCCTGAGGGGATTAACTCGTGAAACAACATGGATGGTCTGCCCTATCATATAGTATCGTGTTTTCTAAATGGCGAACACTAGGACAATGCACTCCTTCTCCACGGCAGTGTACCTATGTTCCGGTCCTACCATCATCCGACTGAGATAGTAAATGGCTTGTTCATGTCCCGTGTCATTATTCTGTGCTAGCAGAGCACCGAGGGAGTGTTCTATTGCCCGTACATATAGTAGGAAGGGCTTTCCGGCGACCGGGGCTACCAGAACTGGCGGATTCATCAGGTACTCCTTAATATCATCAAAGGCACGCTGATAATCCTCGTTCCATACAAGAGAGACACCTTTTCTCATGAGTTGGGTGAAGGGTTGGCATCGCCCTGAGAGGTTAGATATAAACCTCCTGATATAGGCTAGTCTTCCCTGAAGGCCGCGGAGTTCGCGGAGGTTCTTTGGTGGATTCATCTCCAGGATTGCTTTTGTTTTGTCGGGATCTATGTGAATGCCCTGGGAAGTAATGACAAAGCCCAAGAACTTTTTGCTGGACACCCCCAAAAAAGACTTGGTGGGATTCATCTTCAGGTTTTGTGCCCGTATGAGGTCGAATACTGTTCTCAAATCATGTAAATGATTGTTTTTTGTGCGACTTTTGACGGCGATGTCGTCTACGTAACACTCTACCGTCTTGCACAAATAATCTCTGAAGATGACACACATAGCCCGTTGATATGTAGCACCGGCGTTCTTCAGGCCAAAGGGCATGACCGTATAACAATATACGCCGATCGGCGTTCGAAATGATATATGCTTCTCATCATCAGGAGCCATCTTGATTTGATTGTATCCTGAAAAGCCATCCATAAAGGACATGCGCTCGAAGCCACACGTATTATCGATCATTATATCGGTGATCGGAAGAGGGAATTCATCCTTAGGGCATGCCACATTTAGATTATGGAAGTCGATGCAGATTCGGATTTTCCCATTTTTCTTAATGACTGGCACTACGTTGGCTACCCAATCTGGGTCCTACTCTTCACAGATGAAACCGCTAGCTATAAGCTTGTTCACTTCTGCTTCGATGGAATTCATGATGTCTGGACGAAATTGCCGCTGCTGTTGCTTGACTGGTTTTGCGTCCGGATAAATATTGAGCTTATGGAGTGCAATCTCGGAGTTTAGTCCTAGCATGTCTTCATAGCTCCAGGCGAAGACGTCGGTATATTCTCTGACGAGTTGTAACAACGACTCCAGCTCGTCGTCTATCAGACTTTTACTGACGAAGATTGGCTTTGGAGAGGTTTCTCCCATTGTGCATCTAGTTGCTGGACCCACGGCTCTAACTCAAGTTGTTCAAGTAGGTTTTCGTCTTTTTCTTCGATATCAGTGGATGTCATATTAGCAGATAATGTCTGTCTGAATATATCTCCAATACTGCTATCGGAGTCATAAATGGGTGACTCGGACGAATGGGAGTGTCACTCGCATTCTTCGTCAGAACTTTCGGACGTTGTTGGTGGAGTAACATACCCGAGGCTGCATCTGGATTTATGATAATGATCCTGAGGCTTTCCTGTCGGTACCGGCGACTGTAGAGGTAATCGTCGACCATTTCCATAATTTAGACCCGGGGTAGCCTCCATGTCGTACCCCTGCTTTTGTATGAAGTACTTGGCTTGAGGACTATAAAAGTAGAGCGGTAGTCTTCCAGCGTCGGGTCCGAGGCTGGACTCTTGTGGCGTAAAAGATTGAGGACCTTCTTTTCGGCCAAGGATGATTGTGTGATCCTATCCACTTCTGTCTTGGATCGGGAAGTAAGCACCTTTTATGGGAGCAAGTCGATTTGGGGTATTGACGGTTGTCACCTGTGTGTGCAGGCTAACGTCTAGACAGTCCCGTGCGGCATACATTAGATTAGGCTTATCATACTCAGAATAGTCTAACGACAGCCTCTTATTGATGAAATAAGGGATTTTATCGACAGGGATTACATCATCAGGAGAGGGGCTATCCACCTGTGTAACCACGTATTTGGCGAGTTCTTCGTCCTCCATGGCTACCCCCTGTGAGCTTAGAGGTCGGAATGCTATCTTGGGCAGCTTGACCACCAGGGATTCTGCTTGAGGTATTGATTTGCCTGAGAGTGTTGGATCGACACTTGGCTGCTGACTCGTCTCGGGAAGACGGATGACAATGGGCTCAGCAAGGGATTTTGTGTCTTCTGCTCGCCTTGGAGTAGATTTTGGTAATCAGATTACCATCGGTGTTACAGAGGGTCTTGCATCTTCCTGTTGCCTTTGATTGGACTTTGGCAACCGGATCACCATTGGTCCTATGACAGGGTTTGGCTCTTGGTTGGATCTCGGGAGACGGATGACCATTGGTTCCAACTATGTAGGTATGGCAGGAGAACCGAGCACCTCTTTATGCAAGGTTACGACAAGGGGTGCGGCCCTACCCGGTTTGTGGGCTTGGAGACGAATTCTCAAAGGTTCTTCTGGCCCTGTGATGGCTTCCATCGCGTCCGTTATATGTTTCCTGGATTCCTTATATAGACAAGCCACCGAAGAGTAATAAGATTCAACCCCTTTGAAGGGATCATTGTCGGCGAATTCGGTCTTCACGAAACCGTGCTTACTGACATATTTGAAACACTGGTAAAGGGTGGATGACACGTTCATATAGTCATGTATCCACGGGCATCCCAGGAGGATGTTGTAGGAGATGTCTGCATCTATAACGTAGCAGGTAACTTTCGTCTTCAGGTCACCAATCTGGCACTTCAACCAGATCTTCCCTAGGGGATAGCTTTTTCTTGAGTTAAAACCGCTAATGACAGTGTTGGTTGCTGCTAGCCGATACATAGGGATGCCAAGAAGTTGGAGCAGGCTTTTCGGGATGATGCTTATTGACGAGCCAGGGTCGATATACATCTGATCCACCTTGATGTTGCCTATGTATCCAGTGTAGTACAAGGGGCGATCATGCAAATTGGACTTGATTAACATGTCCTGCAGAGTAAATATGATGTTGGGCATTGCATCTGTGCTATTGCCACCCTGTAGATCTACTGGCGGGTCTTTCCCTGGAGGCTTGACCTGAGCTAAGTAGGCATCAGCATTCTGGAGTGCTTCGCTTAATGCGACACGAAGATCCTTGGAGAGCCTTAGGAGCTCATATAGCGACAACTTTGCTGGCGTATTAGCCAATTGTGCTAATATATCGAAGTTGTAAGGTCTCTCCAGTCCCTGAGGTGCATCATTGCGGAGTGGCCTATCGAAGTGGGTTTCCTTTGTCTTGGATTTGTCCGCCAGTTGAGGCTGAGATGGCCTTGGAATATCAGAGGAATGCAATGTTGCCGGCTGAGGATCTTCGGCTGGACTATCCCGTACGGGCTGGACTTGTGCTCCAGACCGGGTAACAACATCTGTAGCTTCTTCAGCTTTGGCTGAAATTGTATGGCAGGCTCTAGACTTCCTGCCCTTCTTCTTGTTGGTAGGAGATGACACCCCCTGGATAACTTCAGGCACCAAGTCTGGATGCACCTACATGATCTCTCCTCGTAATGTAGTGAGAGGTACCAATCCAGAAGTTTGGCTCCGGACGGGTGGAAGACTAGTAACCTCCATCGTTGTCCGAGGGATATGTATGACCCCGTCTGGAGTGCTTGTCGGAAGGAAGTCGTCGAACTGAATAGACACCATGTTCGCCACCACGGTAACCTCTTCAAAGTCTATCGACAGAGCTTTGGAGTCGATAAGACTCTGAATGTACCGCTTCAATTGGAAGCAATCATGAGTGGCATGATGGACATAGCAGTAGAAGTGACAATACTTTGGGTCCTCCATTTCTGCTGCTCGGGGCTCGTGCCTTGGTGGAGGGAGCTGGATCCTACCCCCTTGCAAGAGCATATCGAAGATAAGTTTGACATGACTAGCTTCAAATGAGTAATTGACCTTGGGCCACGGACCTTCTGTCTGTTTTTGTTCGGGCTTCTGAGTCGCATCAGTAACCATGGCCTGTTTGCCCTTGTTGTCCCGGTTAGTGGTGGCACCACTGTTGCTGTTACTGGAGGTAGACCCAGGACGTCTGCCTTTATCTTCTCCATCTGGGATGTGTAATCCCAACTGGCGAGCTTTCTTCAATTTTGCCTCTGTGTTGGTAGCACTTATGATGAAGGTTGTCCAATATCTGAACTGATCGTCGCCCAACTAGAGGCTAATTGCGGGCAGCAACTTCTTCTGGCAGATTTCAATCAAGGAGCTCTCGGGATTGCCTTGGGGCAATCTCATTACGGTTTGGCGAAACTGCTCGATGTAGTTCCTCGTTAGCTCATTCTTTCCCTGAACGACGTCCATGAGAGACGACATCGTTACGTCATGCCCCACTTCGTAAAATCTTTCCAGGAACATGTGTTTGAAGCCGTCAAAAGAGTGAATGCAGTTGTTGGGAAGGTTGCGGTACCAGTCGAATGCGATCCCCTCCAATACTCCGATGAATAGTCGCGTGAGGATGGCATCACTATGCGGTAAGTGGTCGGTTGTGACTTCAAAGCAAGTCATGTTCCGACTAGCAGAGGTCTTCCTATCATAAGAATCGATATAGAACGGCTTGTACCGTGGTAGAAAAGGCACATCTCTCCATGCAATGGGATATGGCTGTCGTATTCTGAGATCCCGAGAGGAGTCTCGGGCATTGAACATTGCCCGAAGCTCCGGGACTTCCCTCCTTGCCTCTTTGGCTTTATTTGCAGCTGAAGAAGCGAATGGTGCTACGGGATCATCACCCAGAGGAGGGAAGGTCGTGTTGGAGTCCGCGTTGACTGCGGGTCCCAAGCTTGTTTGTTCGGGCGTCCTTGCTGGTTGAGTTGGCAAGGCGGCTTTGATCTCATCCACAGACTTAACCAAGGACAGGAGCATGACTTCCAGCACTTTTATAGCCATTGTCTGTCGAAAGGCGCTTCATGATCGTCGTCAGTCATAAAGACTGTTCTCACATGGGTAGAGGTGGAGGGGATTGTGGCAAAGGTACTCTCTGTGCCATACCCTTGTATATAGAAATCATAAGAGAATGTCGAAATATCATCTTCCTCTGACTCGGAGGGGTGCAAACCCCTGTGCAAGAAACCACATAATCTTGGTGAGGGTGGTGGCGCTCAGGGAAATCCGATTCTGTTGCAGAGTTCTGGGAGATCTCTACCCCCTGTGTGCTATTGGTACACCGGGTTGTCGCATACATTGAGGAGGCTGCTACCCCCAGGTTCATCTACTCTCAAGGAGGCCGAAGGTGCACCCCCGGGTGCCGGAAGCTTCTTTTTGGATCGAGTGCCTAAATAGACACCCCTTATGGTTGATGGGAGCCCCCAAATGAGGGTCTCCTTGCAATATTAGCCGAGATGGCCGGGCTGGAAGAGCCTGCCTTCTTTCCTTCCTTGCCGGGAGGAACTTTTTTGAGTTGAATTACAGGAGACAAAAAGAAACTCCTCGTCCCCTGGAATTTGGACAGGTGCTGGCTGCTGTAATCGCTGGAAAACTGACTGCCGATCTTCAGGTGCTGCTGATTTATCGCAGCAGCAGTTGATGATGACTTGGGTGCAACGATTCCCCGAGAGGGACTCATTGCATGCTAACATTGTCGTCTTGCGATTTTGAGTAATCATGTCACGTAAGTCAGTAGGAAGCTTCTCTACCTTTGCACCAAACTTGTGAACTCGGGAATCCCGAGCGCACGGGTGCTTAGGCATCATGTTTACTCCCTGATCCATGGCTAGTAAAAGCACCTGCTCTGGATCTTTAGAGGGAGACTTTAAAGACCCACCCTGTCCATTAACCCTGGGGGACTGGACGCGGGTGGTTCTGTACAACTTTCTGTCAGGGGTCCGTGTAACAGTCAACGGGGCCCACTGACAGTCAGTAATTTGGACAGTTGACTGGACTGGTTGGGCCCGTACTGCCCTAGACTTTTTTGACTTAGCACCCGAAGGAGCATAGTAAAAGGAGTCCAGATTGATACATCCCGTATCTTTAGTGAGCCGCATGGCGTCGGGCCCGCATGAGAGGCGGTCGAACACTGAGCTTCTGACAGGGCCGCATGAGACGTCCTGTTTGAAGTCTAGATTAGTCGTTGCATGGACCATCTTCTTGCAGCTAGAGCTGGCTGCCGCATGGAACATCTTCCTACGGCTAGTGTTGGCTGCCGCATGAGTTGGCTGCCTGCGGCCATAGTTGGTTGCCGCATGGACAGACTATCGATCTCCTCTATGCGGCTCCTTCTTTGTCCGCATGGATTTCCCTTGTGCCCCCAAAAACTCAGCATCGTAGTATTTTCCTCTGCTAGATTTGGGGACAATGGGGTCTTCCGTGGTCGAAAACAAAACCGTAGGAGAGTTATGGTCACCGTCTTGGGTTGCAGAAGGAGCTTCTTCGAGAACTTGGTCGGGGGTAACAGTTTTGCGCACCGACGCCTTGCGAGTCCTCTTTAGGTTGGGCTCGCTTCTGAGACGGGCTGGCGCTCCCTTCAGAGAGCAATTCTTCGAAGGCTTGTTGGTCAAAACTAACCACAAGCATCTGCTGTGTAGAGCCGAGCTTGGACGCGTCAGATTGCATCACCAACTTCTCATCGAAAGAGAAGGATGTCCCCAGCAGAGTTGCCATCATGTTTGCCATAAAAAATCAAAGACAGGTATTACAGAACATTGAAATTGATTGCAAACTCGCTTGTACAAAGGAAAGCCTAGAAAGAAATCCTAGGAAACAATCTAAGTACAATTGTTTAGTTTTAATTCTGGAGGGTGACGTTGGAGGCTCGGGAAAGTGCTATCAACTCTGCCTTACTCCGTGGACTATCTGATGCGGTCTCTAGCTCGTGAAGAAATTGTTTTTCTCTTGAAGGTTGCCAGCGTTTTGCAGGGGTGTGGTACCCTGCTATTTATAATATGATGTATTTTGAGCCACATAGATGGTTTACGGCCACGTGGCTGATTAGCACGCGAAGACCCGCTCTTTGGCTGCCATTTGTCGATTTGTTGGAATTTTGTTGCAGCAAATCTAGGTAGTTAAGGACTTGGTCAGATTGTCACATGTCCTGTAGCGTATAGTTTTCTCAGTCTTCGTTCATGTGGGGTCGCATGAGACTCATGCGGCTTGGATCACAATTGCTCTTGGCTGCATAAAGATTGGAGACTTTTGGGGCCGCATAAGTATGAGCCGCATAAGGTTCATGCGGCTTAGATGACACTCTTCTGGCCGCATGGAGGCGTACGAACCCTACTTTTTGGCGACGTCTCACGTCTTATCTTTTTTTTGTCGAAGTATCAGAACTGTCATGTTTTGCCAGGACTTGTCAGCTTTATCAGTCGAACTGCTACTCTTGGCCGCATATCTTCCTTCTACCGCTGTTTGTCGACGGGCCGCATATGTGTTCGAACAGTCATACGGCTTTCCTTCATGCAGACCTGTTTGGCCCAAAGTACCAATGCGGTAATTTGTAATCCACAAGAACCCCATATTTTTCATGCTTCTACAAGAAGTCGGCCAATGCTTGGCCCTTGATTAGCTTTTGTGGGACGAACACCATGTCATAAGGAGTCAAAAGTATCGCCCATGTGGCTAAACGTGAGTTTAAGGCCCCTGGCTTGGTCTTGAGGACCCTGAGGGGATTGACCCAGGAGATGACGTGGATCATTTGTCCGACCACATAATGGCAGGTCTTCTGGCTGGCAAAAAGCAGAACATGGCACTCCTTCTCATGGCCTTCATTGCTTCTCTTGGCTAGCAAAGTACCAAGAGAATGGTCTATAGCTCGTACGTATAGCAGAAAGGGTCTCCCCACGACTGGTACTACTAGTACTGGAGGACTAGTGAGGTGCTTCTTGATGTCGTCGAACATGCGCTGGCATTCTTTTGTCTAAACAAAAGAAACCCCCTTCTTCATCAGTTTGGTGAAAGGTTGACATTTACCAGAGAGATTTGCGATGAATCTTCTGATATATGCCAAGAGCCCTTGCAGGCCTCAGAGCTCACGAAGATTCTTCGGAGGCGCCATGTCCAAGATCACCATAGTCTTCTCAGGGTCAATATGAATACCCTTAGAAGTGACGATAAAGCCTAAGAATTTGACACTGGAGACTCCCAGAAACGACTTGGTTGGGTTCATCTTCAGTTGATGCGTTCGTATTAAGTCGAACATTGTTCTCAAGTCACCCAAGTAACAGGATTTCTTTTTTGCTTTTGACGGCAATGTTATCAACGTAACATTGTACCGTCTTTCGGAGGTGCTTGCGGAATATGGTGCTCATTCCCGCTAGTATGTTGCTTCGGCATTCTTCAACCCGAAGGGCATCACTCTGTAACTGTATATCCCTTTTGGAGTCTGAAATAAAGTACGTTACTCGTCTTTGAGAAACATATTGATTTGGTTATAGCCTGAGAAACCATCCATAAAGGACATACGCTCAAAGTCACAAGTGTTGTCGATCATCACGTCGGTGATCAGAAGGAGAAACTCGTCTTCTAAGCAGGCCGAGTTGAGATCCCTGAAGTCTTTGCAGACCAAAAATTTTTCGTTCTTTATAGTGACTGGGACAATGTTGGCCACCCAATCTGGGTGTTGTTCTTCGCAAATGAAGCCACTCTCTATGAGTTTGTCGACTTCCTCCTGGAAAGCATCCATGATGTTGGGGCAAAAATGCTGTTGTTGCTACTTGACAGGTTTAGCATCGGGTAGGATATTAAGACGGTGTATGGCGGCTTGCGGGTCTAAACCCGGCATGTCGTCGTAGCTCTATGAAAAGACGTCAATGTATTCTCGGATAAGCTGTATCAGAGATTCTTTGTCTTCTCTTGTAAAGCTTTTGCTGATAAAGATGGGTTTTGGGGAAACCTCAGCTCCTATCTCGACCTGGACGACTTCATCTTCAGTGGGAGGTTCACGCTGTTCGAAGTGCCATTCCCATTGGGATCCGAGGTGTTCAGCCCATGGTTCTTCTTGGAAGTATTCAAGCATTTGCTCTTTATCCTCGACTGGGGGATCTACGGAGACCATATTGACAGACAATATCTTTTTTAAGGCTTGGCTGATACTGGTATCAGAGTCCCAGGTTGAGGAGTCCGAGGAATGTAAATGCATCGGGACCTAAGGTTCAGAGCTCTACGATGTTGTTGTGGGTGTAACGTAACCCAACCCCCGGTGAGTGCGTTGGTAGTAATTTTGGGACTTTCCCTTCGGGGCACGAAGTCGTAAGGGAACACGTCGACCTTTGCCATAGTTCAGTCCTCTGTCACTCTTCAAGTCGTAACCCATCCTATGTTTGCCATGACAAAAGGTTATACGAACTTTTTATATTTTAAACGTAAAAAGAGTACAATCGATTCCTAAACAGGAGATCTCAGTACAAAATTTCTGGAAAAGTGTGGCAGTGGAGATCGAGTACTGTAGCAGCTCCTTTACTCCATTGACGATCTGACGATGAGTTGAACTTGCTTTGACTTTCTAGTGTTGCTGATTGAAACTCTAGGATTACCAATCAAGAGGATGCAGAAGTTGAAGATTATGAAGCCCTCTTTATCGAAAAAAAACTCCTTCTATTTACAGGGGAGCAAATATGCGATGTGCATAAGGATTGTGTAGATATGCTGTACGGGAAGATATGGAAGAATCTTGAGGCGGTCACGGTAGGGCTACTGCTGAGCTGATACGTGGCAGGCACGGGAATTCTCTTCTATTGAGATATTTGGGGAGTTACCAACATAACTGAATAAACGACACGTTGCGTGTGCTTATTTGTTGATCGGATGATCCTAAGTAGATTATATTCCTATCCTTGAAGTTGGATTTTTTTCTTATATTAGAGAGCCATTGGTTTAAACAAACTAGTTGGATATGGCTCTCGTCCATAAGAACAAACTCCGTCCTTATATGTGGCTTAAACAAACTGATAAGATAATGCTCTTATCAACAAAATCAAACTTTGTCTTATCTTTAGAGCAGATATACATATCCATCTAGCCACGTGGAACCATGTTACTTCTTAGGGCTGTGTTGCTATGCGAGATGTGCTTCTGACGGAGCTTTGATGTCACTGCGCTTCTGGGCAACGCGTAGACTGTACTTCAGGCGACAGAGTCACTGTGCTTTCAGGCTATGAGTCACTATGCTTTTGGGCGATGGAGTTACTGTGCTTTAGGACGACGAGTAGACTGTGCTTCAGGGCGACAAGTAGACTGTGCTTCAGGCGACGGAGTCACTGTGCTTTCGGGCGACGAATAGACTAGGTCTTTAAGACGAAAGAGCCATTGCACGTCTAAGGCGCTGTGTGAGGAAGTGAGCTAGCTGTGCTTCTGAGTCAAAGCGAGGGCATGGCGTGAGGAAGTGAGCTAACTGTGCTTCTGAGTCGAAGCGAAGGCGCAGCAAAAAGGCTGCACTTCTGAGTCGAAGCGAGAGCGCAGTGGGGAGGACGCGCTTCTGAATCGAAGCAAGAGCGCAGTGGGGAGGCTGCGCTTCTGAATCGTAGGAGCTGGTTTCTGTCAAAGTTTTTTAAGAGCGATTAATGATTGCGCTTCTTGATGGATGAGTCGGTCGTCCTCTTCTTTAATTGTTACCGTCTTTTGGAAAATTCAAGAAGTCTGTGGCTTAGGACTCAGTAAAATGAACCTATTAAATGAGGTTCGTTGTGCTGAGTTCTAGGTTCATCCCATTAATTTGGGCATCTTTAACCGACGACCACGTGGCATGTTGGTTGGACCACACTTACCCTATATAAAGGGGAGTTTTTCTAAAGAGTTGTCTTCCTCTCTTAGCATTCCAAATGCTATGCTCGATCCTGACTGCTTCGTATCAAAGCTCGTGTTGTAGAAGTTGCAAGGACTACGTATGAAAACTTACGATATTTTCCAATAGTAGATTCAACTGGAAGTTAGAGCTCTTCCGACTGGAATAGTTCTCACAAGAGGGAAACCAGTATACATCGTCGTCTTTGCGTTTGCCTTCTTATCTCTGCTTTTATATTTACATACTTGTGATATATATTCTCTGTGAGCTTGTGGCTAACATTTTTAATTAGCTAACTTCTGATGCCTACTCTATTCACCCCCTCTAGAGTATTACGCTTTACAATTCGTTCCTACAATTGGTATCAGAGCGGGTTATATAGGTAAAGTGAGATAATACTGCTATTATATTCTTTATTATTTCAGTTGTTACATAGATCACAGTATTACACATGGCAACCATGAAATTCACAAGTGAAGGCCAAGCCACAAACAGGCCCCCACTGTTTGATGCCACAAATTATACATACAAGAAAATAAGGGAGTTTTTTTTTTGAAATCTCTAGATTTTGACTTATGGTCTATTGTTGGTGATGGCCATAAAAAGCCTGCACGTATTATTCTTGAAGTGGAGTTGGTTGAGAAGCCTCATGACAAGTATACTGATGCTGAAAAGAAACAGGCCAGTCTTGACGCACGTCCTATTAATGCTTTGTTTTGTGATCTAGACATGACTAACTTTAACAGGGTGTCTACTTGCACAACATCAAGTAAAGTGAGGAAACTTTTTGAAGTAACCCACGAAGGCACGACGCAAGTCAAAGAGTCAAAGATCAGCAGACTTACTCAAGAGTATGAGACGTTCAAGATGAAGCCAAACGAATCTGTCACTCAGATGTTTACAAGATTCCTAGATGTTATAAACCCTCTTTCATCATTAGGCAAGGATTACTGTAACCATGAGAAGATTCGCAAACTTCTACGAGCTTTCACGAAAGACTGGATTCCGAAGGCTATGGCAATCATTGAAGGAAACGACCTCACAACTATGTCTCTCGAAACACTCATGGGTAAGATACTCACTCACGAGATGGAACTTCAAGACTTTGAAGATTTTGCACCGAAGGAGAAATCAATTGCTTTCAAGGCTGAACACAGAAGAACTATCGAAGATAATTCCGACGATAGTGACTCTGACTCTGAAGATCAAGCTCTCATAGTAAGAAAATTTAAGAAGTTCATGAGATTCAATAGAAGAACAAAGGATCACAACAGCAAAAACAGCAACAATGAAGAAGATCCTATCTGCTACGTTTGCAAGAAGAAAGGACATATGAAGAAGGACTGTCCAACAACAACATCATCAACCAGTAAAAGCAACAAGTATGACAAAGGCTACCTGAAGAAATCAACATTAAAAAGTATGCTAACACAAGCATATGGCATTAAAGTGAAGCCAGCGACTCAGAAGATGAACAATCAGATGACGCTGCAAACGTATGCTTAATGGCATTCGATCAGGTAACCACTAACCACCCTTTGGTACATATGATGATTTTACCTTTGAGAAATTAGGTAAAGCCTTTACTGACCTCTTAGGTGATTACAAAAAACTGCGTAGTAAATACCGAACCTCTGAGAAGGTACTCAAGGAGTACAAAGGTGAAATAGAAAGACTTACCGACCTACTAGCTGAGGTTAGAAGTAATAATAATTCTAGTGAGGTAGGTGAGCTCTCTTCTGTTAAGCTGTTACTCCACGAGACCACAAGACTATCCGAAGAGAAAGACAAGACCATTACCCAATTAGAGGAAGACCTACTCAAAGAGAAGAAGAGTCTTCAGCAAGCACTTATCAGGAATGATGCACTTACTTCTGATTATAATTTATTGTATGACACTTCCAAAAAGTTGGAAATTAGGTTAGGAAAATAGCCTGAAGTTGCTGCTTCCTATCCTAACACGTGTCACTTATCGAATCATCGGAACACTGTGAAACCTAACACTGCCAGACCAAACAAAACCAAACCATTGCCCAAGAAGAGTAATACGCATGCATTCTTTTATACTAGAAAACTAAGACCTACCAATCATGCACAACATACTTCATCTAATACTGAAGATGCTAGATGTTATTGTTATGGCACCATCGGTCATATCTCTCTTGTATGTAGAGTTAGAAAACTTGTTGATTTAAAGATATGTGCATGGATACCAAAAACTAACATTCCAAGACCCTACAAGAAATGGGTAACAAAATTTTCATCTGCAAATTCTTTTGTAGGTGGAACACCATTCACATGCTAGAAGCAAATGGATCCTCGACAACGGTTGCTCATGATATATGACCGGTGATGCTTCATTATTCGTAACACTGTTGAAGAAGAAAGAAGGATACGTTTCCTTCGGTAATAATCTTAAAGGGTACATAATAGGTATCAACAATATTGGTAAGGCCCCCTACCCTATGATTAAAGATGTTTGTCTAGTTACCGAGTTAAAACATAACTTACTTAGCATAAGCCATTTAGCTGACCATGGTTATGGTATTAACTTCGTCAAAGACATGTGTACTATAGTTAATAGCTCAACTGGTAGTACTATTTTTGAAGGTATCAGGGAAGACACTATATATGTTTTCTATTTGTTAGAAGATGCTAACAAAGCAGGTAGATGCTTAATGGCCAAAAGTGATGAGAGTCAACTATGGCATATGAGACTCGGTCATACAAATATGGACACAATTTCAAGATTATCCACAAAGAAGTTGGTACGAGGCTTACCGGACATTACTTTCAAAAAGTATACGGTATGTAGTGAATGTAAAAAGAACAAAGCTACATAATCCGTATTTAACTCCAAAAATGTTGTAAGTACCTCTATACCTCTACAATTACTGCATATGAATTTATTTGGACCTAGTAGAATTACTAAGTTAGGTGGTAAATTATATGCTTTTGTAATAGTAGATTTCTCTAGATACACGTGGGTAAATTTTCTTGCACGCAAGAACGATGCATTGTCAGAATTTATCTCATTTTGCAAGAAAGTTCAAAACGAGAAAGGTTTCATGATCACTTATATTCGAAACAATCATGGCGACAAATTTGAGAATGTAGAGTTCAAGAAATTTTGTGACACACACGATTATCTGCATGAGTTCTCTTGTCCTAGGAATCTACAACAAAATGGAGTTGTGGAACATAAGAATAGGACTCTATCCAAAATGGCTAGAGTAATGTTAAACAAGTTCAGTCTACCAAAATACTTTTGGGCTGAAGCTGTCAATACAGCTTGCTATGTTCTCAATATGGTTCTAATTCGACCTATATCGAAGAAGACTCCCTATGAGCTATGGTTTGATAGAACACCCATTATTTTAGTTCAAAATATTTGTTTGTAAATGTTTTATTCTCAATACTAAATACAATCTGGAAAAGTTTGACGAAAATGCCGACGAAGGTATCTTTTTAGGTTATGTGACAAAAAGTAAAGGGTACCGAGTCTTCAACAAAATAACCATAATCATAGAATAATCGATAAATGTTACATTTGACGAACTAAATCAACATTCAGTCGATGATGATGATAAAAACATGAGTACACCAAATACAGCATCCGCAGAACCTTCAAGCACAGCACCAGCTGATCCTCCAGGCAGATCATTTACCGAACCAGAAGCCGGAAGCAGCTACCTTGAGAGTTTGCCAAAAAGAATGAAGTTTTTGACAGACCATCCCAAGGACTTGGTAATAGGTGAGATTACCAGGAGTGTAAGTACTCGTTCCTCTAGCAAAGATATAGTTTCTTGTGTTACACTTATTTCACAGCTTGAACCCAAAACTATTGAAGAAGCATGTAGCGATACTTTTCGGTTAGATGCTATGGAAGAGGAATTAAACCAATTTGAACGGAATCAAGTTTGGGAACTTGTTCCCAAGCCTATTGATCATCCGGTCATTGGTACCCGCTGGGTATTCTAAAATAAACTGAATGAGAATGATTTAGTTACTCGTAATAAGGCTCGACTCATAGCTCAAGGATACAACCAAGAGGAAGGTATCGACTACGATGAAACCTATGCCCCAGTTGCGAGATTAGAATCCATTCGCATGTTATGTGCATTTGCATGTTTTCATAATTTTAAATTATTTCAAATGGATGTTAAAAGCGCATTTTTAAACGGTTTTATAAAAAAAAAGTTTATGTAGCTCAACCTCCAGGTTTTACTGATTTCAAAAACCCTGATTATGTTTTCAAGTTGAAGAAAGCCTTATATGATTTGAAACAAGCCCCTCGTGCTTGATATGATCGTCTAAGCTACTTTTTACTTGAAAATGGTTTTACAAAAGAACTGTTTATAAAATATTATAATGGAAATCTTCTTTTAATTCAAATTTATGTAGATGATATTATCTTTGGATCTACTGATGAATCTCTCTGTCAAGAATGTTCAAAGTATATGCAGAATGAGTTTGAGATGAGCATGATAGGAGACTAAAATTCTTCCTCGGACTACAAATCAAACAAACGAACGATGGAACGTTCATTAATCAAGCTAAATACATAAAAGATTTATTGAAGAATTTTGATCTGAAAACAGTCAAACCACTTGGCACTCCGATGGCTACTTCAACCAAGCTTGATATTGATGAACAAGGCAAACCGGTCGACATACGTAAGTTTTAAGGTATGATTGGTAGTTTACTATATTTAACTGCTAGTCGTCTACATATAATGTTTAGCGTTTGCTTGTGTGCACGTTTTCAAGCTAACCCTAAGAAATCACATTTGTGCGCGGTTAAGCGTATCCTTCGATACCTTAAAGACACTTCTTCTGTCGGCTTATGGTATCCCAAAACCACGTCCTTTGACCTAACCGGTTACTCGGATGCTAATTTTGATGGATGCAAAGTGGATAGAAAAAGTATCAGTGGTACGTGTCATTTCTTAGGTAAGGCTCTAGTCCCTTGGTATAGCAAGAAACAAAATTTTGTCGCATTATCAACGACTAAGGCTGAGTATATCGTCGCAGGACGTTGTTGTGGACAAATTTTATGGATGAAGCAAACCCTAGAAGACTTTGGTTTATTTTACACACACATACCCATTTCTGTGACAATAATAACACTATTAATTTGACTAAGAATCCTGTATGTCACCCTCGCACAAAGCATATTGAGATTCAATATCATTTTCTTAGAGATCATCAACAAAATAGAGATATAAACCGTGTATATGTAGACACAGAGCATCAACTGGCTGATATCTTTACAAAACCTTTAGCAGAAGATCGTTTCAATTATTTACGTCAAAAATTAGGAATTTTAGATATGAATAATATTAATTAATTTTGTTTTATCAATTATTTTTTAATACTCAAAAACTGTTTTCGAGACAAGCCAACAAAGGGTCTGTCTGTTACCACGTCTACGGCTAAAGCGAAACGATATTTAAGTTTATCTCGGTGAATCCCCGTTAGCTAGGACAGTACCCCTACATCTAATCTGAAACAATCGCTGTGTAACAAAATTTAATTTGTAAAATAATATTAATTATATTAATTGAAATTTAGAATAACTAAACTTGGAATTAATAATTGAAAAGAGTTGATGAAGAGAAAGTGGCCTGCATTTTTTTTGATAAACACCTCAACAGAACCCTAGGCGAACTCGGCCCGAATTTGGCCAGAGTTCGGCTCGAGTTCTGTTGGTGGTATGACTTTTAAGTCAGAACTAAGGGCCCCCCTTCCTTTCATCATCTCCAAACTCCTCTTCTTCACAGTAGCAGCCGCCCGAGCCCCTTCAAAACCTTAGAAATTATCCAAGTCCCTACTTCCAATCCCCTTGGAGATATCCATCCAAACTTTGCATTCGTGCAAAGATTTTCGTCCTCTACATCGTACTCAATTCTTGAAAGGTATAACCTCCTCCTTCCCTCTCTTTCAAGTTCATAGTTTTTCATCTATTTTAAACACAATGCCGATGAATTTTAATCCATCCAAGGGGAAGAAGACCGCGGCTAGTGAAGAGGCCTCGTCTTCGAATCCTCACGTGGATTCACTATTTTCCCCGGTCCAATCGGCCGATGGCGCATATAATGAGTTTTTTTTTGAAACTCATGATCAATCCTTATTATGGTACGCAGATTTTTCAGTTCACAAAATATACACCGGCGCCCCGATTAAATGTCTTTGAGGCATTAGGGTTACACTAACTTGTCATCCACTAGTATCCTATCGCCACTAATGCCATTAGACTATTTTATTGCAATTTCACATTGAACACTTTTGTTGTCAGAACTCGTGTCGGTAGAATCAATATCGAGTTCAATGATATCCTTTTAGCAAAAATCCTTAGTATCCCTAATGAAGGTGCCCCGCTTGATGATATCACTGAATTTGATCTCCTCGCAGGCACGACTCTTAGCAGTTTTAAGAACGAACTATGTTCTCTAGCCCGTGTTCGTTCGGGTAAGTTCAAGGCTGCTAACTTGAACTTATTCAACTATGAATTGCACTGCATCGTCTACTCCACTATCTTACCCAAATCTACTTCGAAAGATGATGTTACCACCCTTGAATTGTCCGCCCTTTATCACATTCGTAAGGGTATTCCCTTTTCTGTCCCCAAGACTATTATTCAAATGATGGGACGTTGTCGCGAAAGGAGTCGCAACCTTGTTTACGCGATGATTATTCTAATAATCTTTCAGTATTTTCTGATTGACTTATCCACTTATGCTCTTGACTCTGAGCCCATGTATCTTCAGATGTCTCATCGTAGCACAACCGTCCCTCCAGCTCCTCCTATAGCTCCACCTCCTCAGGATTACCCTATGTCCTATGAGGGTGTCCATCAGCATCTTTCGGATTTGCGATCGTTTATTATGACACATCTAGGGAACGCGAGTTCCATGATGCCAGTCGATTTCAGGCTCTTGCCAATTTATTTGTCGACCTCCAATTTGCTCAGACTGGACATTCTGCCTGTTTTATTCCCCAAGATCAAGCTATTTTAGGATAGCACTATGAAGATGAGGTGGTACGTCATCTTTTTCAGTCGATAACGCTTATGATTGGTATCGTGGTTCTGGTGCTACTCCACACCCTTCTGGAGATGGTCCATTTGGACATGGTGGCACTGGTGGCGCTGATGATGATGATGACTCTGAGGATTTGTCATCTAGAAGTGATGTATTTTATCTAGATATTATCAAGTTAGACTCTTATTTTGTCTATGTTTACTTGGAAATGCACCGACATTCCAAGATAGCATTTATCTTTATTTTTTATTAGCACTGAGACTTTATTGCCAGGATGATGTATTCTGAACATCTTTTATGCTTTTTTTAGCATGCTTTTTATTTTATTTTTTAGTATTATTCTCTATCCTCATTTCATGTTGTTTATGTATAGCATTATCTCTTTTGGCTTATGCTTCAACATATAAACTGTCTGTAAAATACATGTTTATCCTTCCATATATTTTTGTATTTCTTCAACGTTTGCTTCTTATGCCTGAATTGCGGGGGAGCTTCTCTCTTTGCAATTATTTTTTTAAGTAACAACGTGGGAGAAAATGGATCTAACATCTTTTGCAGGATACAAAAATATTTTTTGAGGACACAGTACAATATTTTGATTTATTTTCAAATCAAACGATCGAGATGTTATATCGGTCAAGGTTTGTCAATTGTCAAAATAGAGGAGATTGTTAGCCCATTGGTCATGGTCGAACCAGATTTTAGTAATTGATCTAACCTTGTCTCGATATAAGGGCTACTTGGACTACTTAGACAACTGCTACCTATCTGTTCAAGACTGAAGCCATGTTTGCCGTATGAGTCTGTATTTTAATATGCAATATAATTTTTAGATTTATTAAGTCTAGGAATACTTTGTACACCGAGTCGTATGTAGAGGCTAAAAATTAAGCTATGCTACTCACCCAGAAGTCATCTAATCAAAATGCATCATATCAATAGGTTCCACCATATCAGGTTACGCCTACATCAAGTTGCGCCACATCAGGTTGCACCCATCTCAGGTTGTGCCAACCTCAGGTTGCACGAGAGCCACGTGTCGCACCTCCTCGAAAAGCTGTAACGACTGTCATTATTTCTTGATAACTGATAGCACGAACATCAAAGAAAATCCATTTAAAACCCGCACAATATGGAGCTTGAGAAGATTTGGTCAGATATGATGACAGCTAGCAATTCGCGCAAGTTGACTACATTGCACCCCCGCACAACCTGACAGCAGTTCGTACAAGTTGCTACATTGCGCCTTCGCACAACCGGATGAAGCTCGCGCAAGGTAATCAAAGAGTATCCACAACAGGGTGACGTGGCACGCAAGCCACCAACTTCGCAGAACGTGCCCACTACACTGTGCACGACCACGCGCATCTCACTCAAACGATGCCACGCATCCACAGCAGTTGGTGTAACCGCTCGCGCAAGTGAACAGGCGTACAACCTAAATGTGACGCCCCAGAACCAGAATACTGGCAGGTGGGGACGGACAAGGCCAGCTATGTAATAGCAAAGTATGCCAGTACTCTGAAATCACGTATAAGCTGTCAAGACATGGGAGTTACTTCTACAAGCCAACAGTCGATCCTAGGTCAAGCAGTCCTAGGTATCTCAATTACAGGCAATTATATAAAGTACAAGAAGTATGATCATCAGACATACAATAGTAAAGCGTTCCAAACCATTTATACATGGATGATCGTGAAGCTAGTCATACCAAAATAGAGAACTAGCAAGAGTAATAGTCATACATGATAAGCTCTAGCTATAGTCTAGAATACGCATATCATGTTTTGGCCCGTAGGCTAAATATCAAGATCCAAAAACACGAGGTAAACACGTACTCGAAGGCTAAACGTCACAAAAGAATAATGTACATATCAAGTGGAAGAATAATAAGAAACCCACTCAGGTACTCTGGTGCTTCAGATGGTTACTGTCGAGTAGATGGTACGAAAGATCCTCTGGGCTCCTCTATCAGATCTGGCCAAACAAAACCAGTGGGGTCAAACCCCAGATAGCAAGTACCACAAAGGAAGCCAAACTATGAACTAAAACCAACAATAACTAACATAGCAATGGTTAGAGATATAATTAAGTACATACAGATCGAGACTCGTGCACTACCAATGCACTTATCCCGAACCTAGAAAGACAATAAGTAAAGCATCTTGGAGCATAAGATAATTAACATATGACATAATGTAAACTGTGGACTTGTTAAGTAAACGGAAGCTTGAGAGTATGTAAAATCAACTGGTCATGTAAACATGTGAGATAGTCGGGTCATGTGAACATGGTGACCCAGCATAGGGATCATGTATAGCTTGTGAGATAACTGAATCATGTGAGCATGTGAGATAACTAGAGCATGAGAGCATATGAGAACTATATAGAACGACAATGATAGGATGACTTAGGAACTATTCTGAAAGTCAAGTTATAACCCGTAAACCAAACAAGGACCGTGGTTGTAACCCTTCTTCTGAACAGAACTTAGTCTCTAATCATTGTATACCATAAGGATCTTGTATAACTTATGAGTATTGAATAGGACAACAAATGATAAGATGACTTGAGAGCTATTCCAGAAGCCAAGTTACAACCCTTAAACCAAACAAGGACCGGGATTATAACCCTTCTCCGAAATAGAACTTCGCCTCTGATCATTCATTGACAAAAGTAAAGCATGAACAATAATGTATTGAAATAAACATATGGACAATGCCTAGACAAAACTAGACTGGACTGGACTGACTCCATCCATCAAACACGGCCAAGCAATGAGTACGGCTTGATACGTTAACTAACTAGGGTTATCACAAGCCTAGTAACTAACAAGATGCAGTTTTGAGAAATCCATACCAGTTACCTGCCCTGCAGACTGCCTGAATTATCGAGGCCAAAAAGAAAAGAAAAGGTGGATACATCGCCCAGGAGACAAATGTATCCAAGATATTGTAGTGGGTACATCGCCCAGGAGACAAATGTACCCTATAGACTATACAAGATGCAACACTCGGCGGTGCGCTGGAAGTGTGCTCATCATGACAGATAGCTCCAAATCCATTCAGGTTGGGGCCGGGACAAAGGGCTTGCAGGTAACTGGAAATTCTCCCCTCCCAATGATCTCGATAATCAAGCTAGTTATTTAGTCCTTAACATTTTTTTGTTGGATTCTGGGTGTAGAATTTTGCAGAATCTATCCTAGACATGATATGCAAGACTTGACAATACAAGAAAGTGTACTATAACAAGCTACAACAAGAAAATATAATAAGCTGGAAGCTAGGAGTGCGCTACGATGAGCCACTATAGAGAAAATAGGGAGTGTGCCATGACAGACCACTACCATGTAAGCAAGGAAAGACATGTACAAGAGTGCACCATAATTGGCCACTATTTAGTAAGCAAAGAAGACATGTAACATGAGTGCGCCACGACGGGCCACTGTCAAGAATTATCATGTTAAGGTTTACATGTCATGTTAAGAGTACTTGTCAAGAGTGCGCCTCTACGGGCCACTATCATGTAAGCAAAGAAGGGACGTGTTCTAGAGTGCACCACGGTGGGTCTCTATCATGTAAAGCAAAAAAAGGCATAAATCATGAGTGCACCACAACGGGTCACTATAAAGAAATTCTAAACATGGCATAGATTATAAGGTACAATAAATTCGGAAAAGCATAGAAACACATGTCATATCACATAAGAAATATTCGAAAGGAAAGACATATCCTGGCATGTGATAAGGGATAAGTAAAAGTAATTAATTGGCATAAAACAATAATTGAATAATCTGTGCTACTGTTAGGTGTACAAAGGGTGTACAATTATTTTCGAAATGTACAAGATCATCAAATCATGTTAAAAAATTTATTACAGTCGAAGAAAACCTCAAAACATCAAGTACAAAAAACATTCCAAAAGGAGCAAAACTATGATTGAAATTATCAATCGCATATGAACTCCAATTAAAGTGAAACAAGAAGATTCTAGAAGTCAAGACAAAGATCTACAACTTTACACTAAGGACCAAGGGGACAAACATGGATAAATGTAACAAAAATTATCATGGCAAGAAATGGCTCAAGGGGTCAAAATGGGTGCCAGGGACAGCATGCGGCGAGGACAACATGCGCCAGGGACAGCATGCGCAGGACAGCAATCTCCAGGACTGCATGCGCCAAGGACATCATGCGCCAGTGACAGCATGTGCCAGGACAGCATGTGTCAGGGGCAGCATGCGCCAGGACAGCATGCGCCAGGGACAACATACGCCAGGGACAGCATGCGCCAGGATAGCATGTGCCAGGGACATCAAGTGCTAGGACAGCAAGCGCCAAGGGCCAAAAGGCACCATCCACAGCATGCGCCAGTACAGCATGTGCCCGGGACAGCATGCGCCATGGGACAAAAGGCACCATCTGTTGGCACAAAATCACAGTCAACCAAATATTGATAGAATTGACTATATGATACTTGTGATAATTTAATACGACACATGAAGACTAAAGTCAGTATAAGCCAGACGACAGCTCGCACCTGCAATGCAATATATCTTTGAGTCTGTATTTTATAATTTTCTTGAGTCTAGATTTATGTAAACTGAGCTGTGCTGAGCATCTGAGACTTAACCTATACCCATATCCCAAAATCATAAGCTCCACACAAATCAAAATAAGCCAATTTACCCATTGACCCATTCTGCGCTCTGGAGACAGAGTTCGGGCCGAACTCTGCCTCCACACAGAGTTCGGGCCGAACTCTGTCTCCTAAAAATTAGGACCCTAATTTTTAGGGTTGGCTGGTTGCAAGTTGTCCAACGGCCAAATTTTTGAATATTCCAACCAGAATTCTGGCCGAATTCTGCCTACCTGGTAACCTATAAATAGGTCATGAATTCTCTCATTTTCAATCATCCAATCTTCTCTTCTCTTCTCTCTAAAGCCCTATACAAGCCATACCTTTCTTCATCTACTAGCCACAAGCTCCCTAAGCCTCAATTGCTCAGTACTTTTCAGTTAGGAGTTTGTGCAAGAGTTCAAGAAGTCGCTTGGAAAATTCCAAGCATCGCCACTGCGATCTTTGTAAGAAGTTGACGTGCTCTTCTGAAGAAAAGGCACGGGGTATAACTACTACTTCACAAATAGTGGATTTAATCCTGAGCTAGAGTTCTCAGGCCTGGACTAGTCCTCCACGAGAGAAACCAGGTTAAAAATCGGTTGTGTTTACGTATGCTTTCTTGCTCATTATTTATTTCCGTATTTACTCTGATTACTTTCAGCTTGTGAAAGAGTTTATTTTTTAATTGGCTATTATTGTTTTAAACTCTATTCACCCCCCTCTAGAGTCGTCATCTGTTCTTCAATTGGTATCAGAGCTCTGTTCTCTCAACAAGGACTAACATCCTAGAGCTGATCCATGGCAACCACACAATCCATGATTTCCAATCACGGTGAAGGGCAGTCCACTTATAGGCCTCCCCTATTTGATGGAACTAACTACACCTATTGGAAAGCAAAGATGAGCTTTTATCTCAAGTCGCTAGACTTCGACCTGTGGACCATCATCACCGATGGTTACAAAAAGCCCGCCAGGATAGTTGTCAATGGTGATCTCGTTGAGAAACCACATGACAAATATTCTGACAAGAAGAAGAAACAGGCGAGTCTAGACGCGAGAGCTATTAATGCTTTATTTTGTGCTATAGACAGGAATGAGTTCAATAGGGTCTCAACATGCACCACCGCTCATGAAGTATGGAGACTTCTAGATGTGACACATGAAAGAACCACTCAAGTCAAGGAGTCAAAAATAAGTCATCTCACTCAAGAATATGAGGCTTTCAAGATGAAGCCAAATGAGACGATCACACAAATGATTACAAGATTCCTCGACATCATCAACCCCTTGTCTTCTCTCGGCAAACAATATACAAATCACGAGAAGATCCACAAGATAGTTAGGGGGCTACCAAAGATTTGGAACCCTAAGGTGACAGCCATCATAGAAGGAAATGATCTCACAACTATGTCCATGGAGACTTTGATGGGAAAGCTGATGACTCATGAGCTTGACCTCAAAGACTTCGAAGAGCCTGCTCCTAAAGCTAAGGAGATCGCCCTCAAAGCTCACCGACGAAGGGCTGACCCCGAAGAGATGGATGACGACAACTCGGAAGGTGATGATCAAGCTCTCCTTGTCCGCAACTTCAAGAAATTTCTTCGCTTCAATCGAAGAAAGAAAGAACTACAAGAAGATGACGAAGAAGAGCCAACATGCTACGGTTGCAAGAAGACTGGACACGTCCGAAAAGACTGTCTATTCTTAAAGAAGAGCAACCGTTATGAGAACCATACAAGAAGGCTTCCTCAAAGAAATATGCCAACACAAGCATTTGGCATGAAAGCGAAGCTAGTGACTCCGAGGAAGAAAAGGACTCTCCTCAAGACACTACAAACGTGTGCCTAATGGCAACGTTCGACAAGGTATCAAACGAAACTCTTGATGATTTCACTTTTGATGAACTTGGCGATGCTTTCACCAATTTACTTGATGACCACAAGAAAGCCATTGGTAAATATAAACATGCCAAGGAAAAGATCAAAAGTCATGAAGTCGAAATTCAAAGACTCTCTTTATTGCTTGATAACATTAGAGACACTTCACCCACGAAAGTCACAAATGAGGTGTCTAAGCTTAAATTAAGCCTTCATGATGCCGAAGCACGTATTGAACAACAAACACAAGAAATCACCGCACTCAACACGGAGCTTGCTGAAGAAAAGAGTAGACACAAGATTTCTATTACTAAGATATGTGGTTTGAATGCTAAGATTGATGAACTGCAGGCTGTCTCTAAGAAATTAGAGACTAGATTGGGAAAACAGGTTGCTCAACCTCAAACCCAATCACATAAGACACACACAAAGTATGACACTACTCATACTAGTCAACCATGCCATCCACCTGCAGCACGTAATCATGCTTATATGTACACTCACTTTCATAAAGCACACAAACCACATGCACGTAGAAATAATTCTCATATGACACATAATCATCATGCTACACATAGATACAATCATCACTATGTTGCACCTAAACAAAATCACCATCATACTGCTAATAGATATAAACATCATCCTGCAGCCACATATAGTCATCATCATGCTCCACACCAATCTTACCATGCTACATATAGACATTTTCACCATGCTACTCCACACCACTCTACATATAGATATCATCACCATGCTACTCCACACCATTCTACATATAGACATCATCAACATGCTCCTAGCATAAATAGGAATGCTATTTGTACTTATTATGGATTACATGGACACATTTCACCACAATGTAGATTTAGAAGATTAGTAGATAGAAATATATATGCATGGTTTCCAAAAACTAACTTTTCAGGACCCTCAAGAACTTGGGTACCAAAGGTCACATCTACTCTTGATGTAGGTGGACCTTCCCTCCTCAACTAAAAGTAAGTAGATTCTCGATAGTGGATGCTCGCGGCATATAACGGGAGACGCAAATCTTTTCGTATCACTATCGATGAAGAGAGAAGGATATGTATCCTTCAGCAACAACCTAAAAGGGTATATTATAGGTAATGGTATTATTGGACATCCTCCTTCTTCCGTAATAAAGGATGTCTGCCTAGTGACCGAGTTAAAGCATAACCTGCTCAGCATTAGTCATCTTGCTGACCATGGATATGACATTAACTTTGGACAAGATAAATACTTTATTTATGATAGGTCAACGGGAGACATCGCTTTTGAAGGGATAAGAGAGGATAATATTTATATTTTCTATCTATCAAGAGATACTAACAGTGCAGGTAGATGCTTATATGCTCACAAAGATGAAAGATTACTGTGGCACCAGCGTCTTGGTCATGCCAATATGGATACTATATCCAGGCTATCGACTAAAAAGCTAGTTAGAGGCTTGCCCGACATCACATTCAAAAAGGACACGGTATGTGCCGAATGTGAATTGAATAAGGCAACCAAGACCTCATTTCATTCCATAAACTCTGTAAGCACTACTAGACCCTTGCAATTACTTCATATGGATTTATTTGGCCCTCTTAGAGTAGCCAGTCTTGGTGGAAAACTCTATGCTTATGTTATTGTTGATGACTTTTCTAGATTTACTTAGGTTTTCTTTCTTTCAAATAAAAGTAATGCTATCTCAGTTTTCAAGATTTTTGTTAAGAAAGTTCAAAACGAAAAAGGCTACATGATTACTCGAATCCGAAGTGATCATGGAGGCGAATTTGAAAATACTGATTTTGAAAAGTTTTGTGATTCCAATGGTTTTGATCATGAGTTTTCTCGTCCAAGAACTCCTCAACAAAATGGTATTGTGGAGCGGAAGAATAGGACTCTTGGCGATATGGCTAGAGTCATGTTGAATAAGTTTTCACTTCCGAAATATTTTTGGGCTGAAGCTGTCAGCACAGCGTGCCATATTTTGAATAGGGTGCTTATTCGTCCTATTACGAAGAAAACACCCTATGAGCTTTGGTTTGGAGGAACCCTAAATGTTTCTTATTTTAGAGTTTTTGGTTTTAGGTGTTTTATCCTTAACACCAAAGACAACTTAGGCAAATTTGATGCCAAAGATGACGATGGTATTTTCCTTGGCTATGCTGCCAAGAGCAAGGGATATAGAGTGTTTAACAAAAGCTCATTAATTGTGGAAGAGTCTACCAATGTGACTTTTGATGAAGATAATAGTGCAGCAGCTACTCTTGATGATGATGTTGAGCCATCAACTTCTGCTCCAATGAATACCACTATCGAAACCAATTCTCTGGAGGGCTTGCCAAAGAAATTTTCTTTCAAGCCGTCACTTCCAGAAAATTTGGTAATAGGTGAGGTTTCACGTGGAGTAACTACTAGATCATCATTAAGAGACTCCATTGCTAGTACTGCCTTCATTTCACAAATTGAGCCGAAAAATATTTTAGAAGCTTTTAATGATAAATTTTGGATTTCTGCCATGCAAGAGGAACTCAACCAATTCGAGAGGAGCCAAGTATGTGAACTCGTTCCTAGACCGACAAATCACTCGATTATTGGTACTAAATGGGTTTTTAGAAACAAAGTAAATGAAGATGGTTCAGTTACACGCAACAAAGCTCATCTTGTAGCCCAAGGATACAACCAAGAGGAAGGTATCGACTACGATGAGACGTATGCTCCTGTTGTAAGATTGGAATCTATTCAGATTCTTTGTGCATTTGCTAATTTTCAAAAATTCAAATTATTTCAAATGGATGTTAAAAGTGCTTTCTTGAATGGTTTTATTAAGGAGGAAGTTTATGTAAAACAACCCCCTGGTTTTAAAAATCACAAATTTCCCGACCATGTTTTCAAGCTGAAGAAAGCGCTATATGGCCTCAAACAAGCCCCTAAAGCTTGGTATGAACGGCTAAACAATTTCTTGCTTGAAAAAGGTTTTTTAAAAGGGAAAATTGACACCACACTTTTCATAAAATCTTTCACAGACACTATTCTCTTAGTGCAAATATACGTTGATGATATTATATTTGGTTCTACTGATGAAACTCTCTATCAAGATTTTGCCAAGTGTATGCAGACCGAGTTTGAGATAAGCATGATGGGGGAGCTCAACTACTTTCTTGGACTGCAAGTCAAACAAATATCAAATGGAACTTTCATCTGTCAATCAAAGTATACAAAGGACATACTGAAGAAATTCGACCTTGACAACGCCAAACCAATCAGCACTCCAATGGCTACTACAACTAAACTAGAACCAGATAAAAGCGGCAAACCTGTGGATCAACGTAAGTATCAAGTTGTGATAGGCAGTCTACTTTATTTAACTGCTAGTCGCCCTGATATTATGTTTAGCATTTGCCTGTGTGCTAGATATCAAGCTAATCCTAAGGAATCACACATGACCGGTGTTAAGCGTATCTTTCGATACCTTAAGGGTACGGTTACAGTAGGCCTATGGTATCCCAAGTCAACATCATTTGACCTTATTGGTTACTCTGATACTGATTTTGCTGGATGCAAGGTCGACCGTAAAAGTACGAGCAGTACGTGTCATTTATTAGGAAAGGCTTTAGTCTCTTGGTTTAGCAAGAAGCGGAATTCTGTCGCACTATCTGCAACAGAAGCTGAATATATTGCAGCTGGTCGTTGTTTGCACAAATTCTGTGGATGAAGCAAACCCTTGAAGACTATAACTTATCTTTTATGTACATTCCTATATTTTGTGACAACACTAGTGCTATAAATCTCACTAAGAACCCCATATGTCACTCACGCACGAAGCACATTGAAATACGTCACCACTTTTTGCGTGATCATCAGCAAAATGGCACTATTAACTTAGAGTTTATTGACACTGATCATCAGCTAGCAGATTTCTTTATAAAACTATTATCCGAAGAGCGTTTCAATTTTTTCTGTCGTGAACTTGGAATTTTGGATGAAGCTGTTATTTATTAAAATAACCTACGTAAATATCGAGTATGTCTTGATTCCTTATGATGAAATCGCTATGGGTACAAGCCGAAAGGGTCCTTCTGACAACAAGGCGTAAAAGCCTAAGTGACACGGTGCACTAGTCCTCAGGACTACCGCTAGCTGGGATCCGGCCCCTGCAGCTAACCCATGGCAGCTTCAAAATATTGAATTATGGCATAATTCCGTATTTATTACATGGTTCATTTTTATTTATCACATGCTAAAATTCATATTCTCCAACTTCACTTTGCTTCAGCATTAACTTTTTGCTATTCTCCACTTGGGTTTTTCTCAATCTTGTATATGTATTTACTTATCATTTTCCTTTGGTCTCTCTCACGTAATCAAATTTTTTTTGGCCTGATTTCTGTTCTGGTTACAGAAACCGGAATTCGGGCCGAACTCTGCCCCACCTAGAGTTCGGGCCGAATTCGGCTTAGCTATTCCAGAACCGGGAGCAGCCTCAGCCGCTGATCAAAGTTTGATTCAATGGTCCTTATTTGTTCCGACCATTCGAACCCTTACACAAATATTCGGGTTCTCCTCTTCTCTCTCCTCCATTGCCACCTTCTAAACTTCTCCAAACTAATTTTCTCCAAACCCTAACCCTAGTTCTTCCTTCCTAGAGCATATCTCTTCTCAAAACTCAAGGAGAAGGTTTCTCTCACCATTCTCCTTCATATTTTATCATCACATTGAGGTATATTTCAACACTTTTCTCCATCTCAATTTCCTCAATTGTCTTTATTATTTCATGGCTCCACGATTGTTCAATAGGGGGAAGAGACTTCGAACCGAGGGAGCGTCCTCTTCGAATGCTCCTCCTCGTGTTGAACCGCCCGTTGAACAACCCAATCAACCACCTGTCCACCCGTTGTTCAACCCACCTCGTCCACTCGACCCCAACACGTATGACGACCGGATATTTGTATCACTTGACGCTTCAAATGCATGGTTTAGTGATTTTCGGACACGTCCGGTGTTTGCGGGTCATCCTATCAATTTTACTATGTTTTTCACAATATGATTCACTCTTTCATGATCTTTGTCTTGATGAACTTGTCACCACCAACTCGGTTATATATCACAATGCTATTCAAATGTTCTATTGCAACCTAACTCATGATGATACACATATTTTTTCATGGGTTGCGGGCATTGATATTAATTTCTTTCGATGATTTCGACTTAGCCGAACACCTTGAACTCCCGGAGCCAAACTCATGGGAAAAACTTATTGAAGCTTGATCGTTTCAATTTCCCGATGGGTCTTCCCTTGAAAGCTTCAAGGACGACTTGGGTACCCCTAACACACGTCCTCGCAAGCTTTTGGCCAAGTTTCTCAATCACTTTTTTATGAACTTCATCGGATTATTTTTAACACTATTCTGCCCAAAGCGGGATCCACCAATGAGGTTACCTACTTTGAAATCTCAGCGTTTTATCATCTCCACTTTTATGTTCCATTTAATCTTCCACGTACCATGATGGACTGGATGATTAACGCTAGGAAGAAACCAAGATCCTTGGTTTATGCTCTTTATCTTCCTATGCTCTTTCGGGCTTTTCGTGTACCTCTTGATGAGTGCCAGTTCCTACCTGCCCCTGCCTTCCTCTCTAAGGCACGGCAGCTTCAGGCAGCAGTTGGCTTACCTGTTGTGTCCGAGCACTCTGACGATGAGTCTGATGCCCCTCCTCTTGGACAGGATCCTCCTCCTCCTCCTGCTACTCTTGAGTCACTCCAGACTTTGCTCCGCGATCGATTCACTTTAGAGGATGATCGCTGGACTCAGCTTGACTATCGGACCACCCTGCAGATGAGTGCCATCAGCAACTCACTGTACGACATTCGGTACTCCATGTCCCGGTATCCTTCTATGCCTATTCCTAAGGAGCGGGACTCTGCTCGCGATGGATATCGTATCGATGACCCTTGGGTTATCCGCTACATGGATCCGGATGCGGCCTTCGTGGACCCTCGTCGTTCCTTCACTGATCCATCCGATGACGCTGGGCCTTCACGAGCTCGATGATGGATATGGATTTCTACTTGCTGCTGCTACTGAGGATCGTAGTTTATATTTTCTGCATTTTGGATTTTTAGTTGATGTAGTTGCTTTTATGCACTTTTATTGTAGTAGACTTATTTCTTATTTGTGACTCTTGAGACATTCGGTAGTTTTATCAGTTTCTATGCAATGTCATCTATTAGTGTGCTTGCCAGTTATTATTTCATATGATTTTTTGATAAATGCCAAAAGGGGGAGAAATATTTGCTTTGCTATATTCATATCATTATAGCATATTTTCTATCATTATGTATATGTGCTTTGGGAAAAGAATGAACAAACAGGAACAGAGCGTTATTTACGGGGGAGCTATTGCTAGCTCGGCACTGATTACGGGGGAGCTACACCATTGCTCTTAAATGTGTCCAGGTATGAATATTGAATATACAAATATCATTTTGTCAATTATCAATATGGGGGAGATTGTTGACACAAAATCACAGTCAACCAAATATTGATAGAATTGACTATATGATACTTGTGATTATTCAATACGACACATGAAGACTAAAGTCAGTATAAGCCAGACGACAGCTCGCACCTGCAATGCAATATATCTTTGAGTCTGTATTTTATAATTTTCTTGAATCTAGATTTATGTAAACTGAGCTGTGCTGAGCATCTGAGACTTAACCTATACCCATATCCCAAAATCATAAGCTCCACGCAAATTAAAATAAGCCAATTTACCCATTGACCCATTTTGTGATCTGGAGACAGAGTTCGGGCCGAACTCTGCCTCCTAAAAATCAGGACCCTAATTTTTAGGGTTGGCTGGTTGCAAGTTGTCCAACGGCCAAATTTTTGAATATTCCAACCAGAATTCTGGCCGAATTCTGCCTACCTGGTATCCTATAAATAGGTCATGAATTCTCTCATTTTCAATCATCCAATTTTCTCTTCTCTTCTCTCTAAAGCCCTATACAAGCCATACCTTTCTTCATCTACTAGCCACAAGCTCCCTAAGCCTCAATTGCTCAGTACTTTTCAGTTAGAAGTTTGTCAAGAGTTCAAGAAGTCGCTTGGAAAATTCCAAGCATCGCCACTGCGATCTTTGTAAGAAGTTGACGTGCTCTTCTGAAGAAAAGGCACGGGGTGTAACTATTATTTCACAAATAGTGGATTTAATCCTGAGCTAGAGTTCTCAGGCCTGGACTAGTCCTCCACGAGGGAAACCAAGTTAAAAATTGGCTGTGTTTGCGTATGCTTTCATGCTCATTATTTATTTCCGCATTTACTCTGATTACTTTCAGCTTGTGAAAGAGTTTATTTTTTAATTGGCTATTATTGTTTTAAACTCTATTCACCCCCCTCTAGAGTTGCCATCTGTTCTTCACCATCCACAGCATGCGCTAGGACAGCAAGCGCCATGAGCCGAAAGGCACCATCCGCAACATGCACCAGGACAATATGTGTTAGCATGCATGCGCCAGCATGCATGTTCCAGCATGCATGCGCCAGCATAGCATGTTCCAGCATGCATCATAATGCACTGCTCATCTTCTCCAACCAGCCTCTAAGTGTTCATGAGAACCCATGGACTAGAAAGGCCATAAATCTCTCAAAATGAGTTGAAATCGGGAATTCCAAGGGTCTAAATTGGGTAGAATCAAATTTCCTACAACATGGAATCATTAGTTTTTGAAAATATCAAACTTTAAGATGTTAAAACTAAGAAAAATAAGAAAAATTTTAAACTTAGATCTACAAAAATGTAACCATCAAAACCAAAAACTCCAAGTTCTGAAGAGGCTTAGAATTATTATAGGAAGAGGATAGAACAAACAAAAATAACATTTGTTCAAGATTTGGCAAGATGTACTTGCCTAAGGTTGGGGGAGAAGTAAATGAAGAAGAAGATGAAGAAATAAATCTAAGTAATGAAGAGAGAGAGAAGTTAGTTTTTATACAAAATCCTTCTCATCTAAATCCAACCCAAACCAAGCCATGCCAAGTTGAACTAAACCAAAATAAACCAAGTCAAGATTAAACCAAGTCAAGGCTAAGAAAGAAAAATCAAAACATGGGTCACCTGACAAATGTCAGAATCCCGTACTCTATATATAGATAGAATACAAAGTCGCCGACAAGAACCCAAGTTATACTGCCACTACCTGGCCTGCTACTGAAAGACAGATCCAAAGGTCATAACTGAAGGAAGACCATGAAGATGGTACATGAGACTTCCAAGGTATTACCCTTCTGCAGATACTATAGCTGCTCCTGGGACTGCGCATACAACTGTGCTCTGAGCTGCCTGACCCTCTGAGCTCGTGATGGCGGTAGGTATTGTGCCAATGGTTGAACATCTAGTATTGGCCCCAACTGCTCCTCCACTGTTGGAGGTGATGACTGAGACGACTGAAAGGATTGCAGTGGTACATCTGGTGTAGCTGGTCGTCTTCGAGATGTCGGATAGGGACAAGTACTAACTGAATGGTCCTCTGCTCCACAGCATAAGCATCGTTTATTGGCCGTCCAACAAACTGATATGTGATGCCCCAACTTCCCACAATAGGTGCATCCTACTTGTTCTTCCTGATACAGCCCCTGGTTCCTCTGCCTCTGAGCTTGGGTTTGTTCATACTGCTGAGGTCCCTACTGTTGGAATTTATTGGACTGTGTCGATAAAGGCCTGTGAGCCTGCTGCTGCTGAACCGGTGGGGTGCATGCTGGTTGGAAGGCTGGAAGGGTGACGATCCAGCCGGACTCCTCCAGGGAGAAACTTCGATCATGTGGTCTGGTGATCCGCATGCTAAACATAGAAGGTTAGCCCTCCGACAAGTAAGATTAATGTGCCCTTCCCTTCCATAGAAGGAACATACGGTTGGTAACTCCTGGTGCTGGTATGGACGTTGGTCTGCTGGTACTTGTGATGGACGTTGGTATGAAAAGCTAGATACGGGTGAATGGTACCTCTTACGACCTTCAGTTCTAGATGTAGTCCTCCTAGCTATATCTCATACTGCCTCTACAGTAGGCCGGGCTCGATATGCTGACAAACTAGATGAATGGTACTGTCTGGCTCCAATCTGTGCTTTTTCTAGCTGCCAGTCCTCGGCCTGAAATTTCTCAGTTATTCCTTGTTCACTTCGGTCTATCAACATCTAGACACTCTGCTAGAGAACGAGATCTCATCGTTGTTGTGACTCCATCATTTCCTTTACAATCCCTATGAGTGCAGGTATATCGGGCTGATCTGGAACTACCTCCGCTCGAACTGCTGACTGTACGGGCACAGCTGGATGATCGGGATGGACTGACATCTCTGCCCTCGAGTCAACTCTCGACTCTGCATATGAATGCTGAGACTGATCCTCCATAATTGGCCTGACAGAAGATTGCTGACCTGCCATCGGCAGAACCCAACAAAGGTAATCGGAAGGATTAGAAACAGTACCCCTGAAAGTTAAAGGACACAATGATCAAATCGAGGGAACAAGAAGGATCAACGATCAAGACAGATATCAGGTCAAAGGATCAGAGATATAGAATAATTCGAAGGATATCAATAAATATAATTGTGACTGAGATAACTAAATCAGTAACCCCCACATTTCTGATAAATCAGACCTACATGGGCCACCACTAAAACCTGTGTCATGCCCCAGAACCAGAATACTGGCAGGTGGGGATGGACAAGGCCAGCTACGTGATAGCAAAGTACGCCAGTACTCTGAAAACACGTATAAGCTGTCAAGACATGGGGGTTACTTCTACAAGCCAACAGTCGATCCTAGGTCAAGCAATCCTAGGTATCTCAATCACAGGCGTGGTGGAATGAAGTCGTAAAGCAGAATACTCTAGAGGGGGGTGAATAGAGTAGGCAGCGGAATATTGCTAATTAAAAACTTGTTAGCAGTAAGATCACAGAATTAAATCAATAATCATAAAATAATAACTGTAAAAAAAATAAGATTAGATGGCAAACACAAACACAGCGATGTATACTGGTTTCCCTCTTGTGAGGACTAGTCCAGTCGGAAGAACTCTAGCTTCTAGTTGAATCCACTATTGGAAAATCCTGCAAGTTTTTATACGAAGTCTTGCAACTTCTACAGACGCGAGTTTTGATACGAAGAACACGACCAACTTTAATTTTAAAGAGACTTTCTTCAATCAAGCCTCTGATTACAATTTCTCTAAAATTTTCTAGACCGTACTGTACCGGCAAACTGACTAGAGAATTGTAACTATCTTGGAATTTGAAAATAAAAACTTTTAGAAAATTTGGTAAGAAACGTAAGCTTAAAAGAGAAGAGATGAAAGTGAATGAGTGATTTGAAATGATCAGAATTCTTCTCTATTTATACTTTTTTCAAAGGCAGAACTCTAGCAGAATTTGGGCAGAATTCGGACAGAACTCTATGTAACAATCCGCAACTGAAGGGTGACCAAGTTTTTCAAACGTTCGAAAATTAAACGGTCACTAACCGAACTTTGGTCGAACTCTGGCCGAACTCGGGCCGAGTTCTGTCAGGGTTGATCAGGGTTTTTTAAAAGTTATTTTTGGGCTTTTTAAAATCCTTCAGAAGCTTTTGTAAATAAGGGATGTTTTTTAAAAACATAGGTCATTTTTAAAAATAATTTTGGATAGCCTATTTGCCAGTACGACTCGGTGTACAATGTATTCCTAGACTCAATAAAAGTAAAAATTATATTGCATAAAGAAATCCAGACTCGAGTGGCAAACATAGCTTGGGTCTTGAACTGAGTAGATATCTGATCTTGATCAGTATCGAAGTGTCCAAAATGCCTTTAGTAAACATCTGAGTAGCTCCGTATATCGAGACAGAGTTTGATCAATTATTAAAATCAGGTTTGACCATGACCAATGGGCCAACAATCTCTCCTATTTTGATAATTGACAAACCTTGACGGATATAATATCTTTGGTATCTTTGATAAGACAAAATTGAATTTCGGTAAAAAAAAATTATTCCTGTAATCTTACAAAGAAAAGATTAAGATGTTAGATCTTATTTTTCCCCTGTTGTCACTTAGCAAAATAATTGTAAAAGAGAAAGTACCCCCGCAATATATGCATAAGCAATAATCAGTGAAGAAACAAAAAAATATAAGAAATATTTATAGTGTTCACAGCCATGGTATATGAAAAAATATCGAAGCATGAAACGAGATATGCTAAACAATACTAAACTGATATAAATATCTAAAGTAGAGAATAGAAAATGATGTTTAACAGACAAACATCATAAAAAATGTCACAAAAAGTTCTAAAACTAGCACAAATAAAAGTACTAATACTAGCTTGGAATGTCGGAGCATTTCCAAGTAAACAAAGACAATAAACAGTCATAATAGTACAAAAAACTAGACAAAAATGTCTAAATCACATCTCATCCTCCTTCTCATCATCATCAGTAGTAGTAGTCCTAGCACGACCACCATGTCTAGAAGGACCAGCTCCAAATGTGTCAGCTCCAGAGGTGTGTGGAGTTGCACCCGAACCACGGTACCAATCATAAGCATTCCCTAGTTGGAACAGAGAATGGACTACCTTATCCTCAATGCGGTAACTAGATACAGCAGGGTCTCTAGGAAGAGAACTGGCAGAATGACCCGTCTGAGCAAATCGGAGATCGACAAACGAGTTGGCAATAGCCTGGAACCGGTCACGTCGCAGAACTCATGTTCCCTGGAAGTGTCAACAAAAAAAGTCTACATATCCGAAAGGTGCTGATGGATACCCTCAAAAGTCATAAGGTAGATCTGAGGAGGAACAGGGGCAGTAGGAGCAGGAGTAGGAGGTACAGGAGTAGCAGCAGTGCTGCGACAAGAAAGCTGAAGATACTTGGGCTCAGGGTCCAGAGCGCAAGTGGATAAATCGATATCAAAATGCTGAAAGATTCGAAGGATAAGCATCGCATAGGAGAGATTTCGGTCTCTTTCGCAACATCTTCCCATAATCTGGATGATAGTCTTAGGGGCAGAAAAAAGAATCCTCTTAAGAATGTGATAGAGGGCAGATAGCTCAAGTGCAGTGACATCATCTTTCGAAGTAGATTTCAGAAGAATAGTGGAATAGATGATGCGATGTAACTTGTAGTTAAACAAGTTCAAGTTATTGGCCTTAAACTTTCTAAACCGAGCACGTGCTGGCACATAAAGTTCATTCTTGAAACAAACAAGAGTCGTGCCCTCGGGAAAGTCGAAGTCGGTGATGTCATCGAGCAGGGCACCTTCATTTGGAATACCAAGGATTTTCGCTAGCAACACATCATCGAACTCGATAACGATCCTGCCAACACGAGTTCTTATGGTAAAAGTGTCTAACACGAAGTTACAGTAACATAGTCGAAGGGCATTAGTAGCTATAGGAAATTGTTGGGCAATGAGATGGTGTAACCCTAATGCCTCAAACAAAGGACGATGATCTGGAAATACAGTCCATTTGATCGGAGCGCCTGTACATATTGTACGCATGGCAAAGTCGGTATACCATAGCAAAGCTTGGTCATAAGTTTTACAGTAAAACTCATCCGACATGCCGTCACCCGATTGGACCGAGGAAAAGAGGGAATCCGTATTCGGATCTGAAGATAATGCCTCTTCACTGGCATTAGTCTTCTTCCTCTTGGAAGGATTGAATCCCTTAGGCATTCTTTTCCAAAACTATATAACCCTACGAAATTGAAAGTGGAGGGAAGAAGGAGTTATACCTTCTGAAATTCAAGTATGTTGTAGAGGGACGAATTCTCCGTATGAATCTAAAGTTTGGATAGATTTCTCCACGTAGATTGGAAGCAACAAAGTGGAGAAGAACTAGGGTTTTGGGGGACTTCGGGCGGTTGTTGCTTCTGTTTTGATGAAGTTTGGAAGAGATGAAGAGGAGGGGGCCTCGGGTTCTGACTAAAAAGTATATAACACCAACAGAACTCTGGCCGAATTCGGACCGAACTCGAACCGAATTCGCCTAGGGTTCTCCTGAGTTTTTAAAAAAAAACTTGTGGGCCACATCCTTTTCATCAACTCATTTCAAATATTTAATTCAAAGTTTAGTAATTTTAAACTTCAAATAATATAATTAATATTATTTTATAAATTAACTTTTATTACTCAGCGTCTGTTTCAGATTAGATGTAGGAGTACTGTCCCAGCTAATGGAAGTTCACCGGGGAACAATTAAGTACCGCTTCGCTTCGACCGTAGTCGTGGTGACAAACAGACTCTTTGTAGGCTTGTCTCAAAAATAGTTATTGAGTATTAAAAAAAATAATTAATAAAACAAATTTAATTAATATTATTGACATCTAAAATTTCTAATTCTCGACGTAAATAATTGAAACGATCTTCCCCTAGAGGTTTTGTGAAAATGTCAGCCAATTGATTCTGTGTGTCTATGTATACAAGGTCTATATCTCCATTTTGTTGCTGATCTATAAGAAAATGATGTCGAATCTCGATATGCTTAGTACGAAAATGACATACTGGATTCTTAGTCAAATTAATAGAACTAGTGTTATCGCAGAAAATGGGTATGTGTGTGAAATGTAATCCAAAGTCTTCTAAAGTTTGCTTCATCCACAAAATTTGTGCACAACAACATCCTGCGACGATATACTCAGCCTCAGTTGTTGATAATGCGACATAATTTTGCTTCTTGCTAAACAAATAGACTAGGGCTTTTCCTAGGAAATGACATGTGCCGTTGGTACTTTTTATATCTACTTTGCATCCGGCAAAATCAGCATCAGAATAACCGGTTAGGTCAAACGATGTAGTTTTAGGATACCATAAGCCGACAGAAGAAGTGCCTCTAAGGTATCGGAAGATACGCTTAACTGCGCACAGATGTGATTCCTTAGGATTGGCTTGAAAATGTGCACACAAGCAAACACTAAACATAATATCAGGTCGACTACCAGTTAAGTACAGTAAGCTACCGATCATACCTCGATACTTACGTATGTCGACGGGTTTGCCTTGTTCATCAATATCAAGCTTGGTCGAAGTCCCCATTGGAGTGCTAAGTGGTTTGACTGCTTCCAGGTCGAACTTCTTTAATAAATCTTTTGTGTACTTTGCTTGATTTATGAACGTCCTATTGTTGGTTTGTTTGATTTGCAGTCCGAAAAAGAATTTCAGCTCTCCCATCATGCTCATCTCAAACTCATTATACATACACTTTGAAATTTTTTGACAAAGAGATTCATCAGTGGATCCAAAAAATAATATCATCTACATAGATTTGAATCAAAAGAAGATTGCTATTCAAAGATTTTATAAACAGTGTAGTATTAACCTTTCTATTTGAAAAACCATTGTCAAGTAGAAAAGAGCTTAGACGATCGTACCATGCACGAGGGGCTTGTTTCAAACCGTATAAGCTTTCTTCAACTTGAAAACATAGTCAGGATTTTTGAAATTGGTAAAACCTGGAGGTTGAGCTACATAAGCTTTTTCTTTTATAAAAATATTTAAAAATGCACTTTTAACATCCATTTGAAATAATTTAAAATTATGAAAACATGCAAATGCACATAACATGCGAATGAATTCTAATCTCGCAACTGGGCATAAGTCTCAACGTAGTCGATACCTTCTTCTTGATTGTATCCTTGAGCTACGAGTCGAGCCTTATTACGAGTCACTAAACTATTCTCGTTCAGTTTGTTTCGGAATACCCAACCGGTGCCAATGACAGGATGATCAATGGACTTGGGAACAAGTTCCCAAACTTGATTCCGTTCGAATTGGTTTAATTCCTCTTGCATAGCATCTAACCAAAAATTAACACTACATGCTTCTTCGATGTTTTTGGGTTCAAGCTGTGAGATAAAAGCAACACAGGAAGCTATATCTTTATTAGAGCGAGGAACGAGTCCTTACATCCTTGGTAATCTCACCAATTACCAAGTCCTTTAGATGATCTGCCAAGAATCTCATCTCTTTTGGCATATCCTCAGGATTGTTGGTTCCGGCTTCTGGTTCTGTATGTGATTTGCTTGAAGACTCAGCTGGTGCTTAGTGTGAAGGTTCTGCATCTTTGTGTGAAGGTTTTGCTGTAGCTATACTTGGTGTACTTACGTCTTCATTATCGTCATCGACTGAATGATTATTTAGTTCATCAAACTTGACATTAATTGATTCATCGATGATTATGGTTCTCTTATTGAAAACTCTGTACCTTTTGCTCTTTGCCGCATAACCTAAAAAGATACCTTCATCGGCCTTTTCATCAAATTTACTTAGGTTGTCATTATTATTAAGAATAAAGCATTTACAACCAAATATCTTGAAATATGAAACAGTGGGTGTTCTATCAAACCATAACTCATAGGGAGTCTTCTTCGATATAGGTCGAATCAGAACCCTATTGAGAATATAGCATGTTGTATTGACAGTTTCAGCCCAAAAGTATCTAGGTAGACTAAACTAGTTCAACATTACTCTAGCCATTTCAGATAGAGTCATGTTCTTACGTTCCACAACTCCATTTTGTTGTGGAGTCCTAAGGCAGGAAAACTCATACAGATAACCGTGTGTCACAGAATTGCTTGAACTCTGCATTCTCAAATTCGCCGCCATGATTACTACGAATGCGAGTAATCATGAAACCTTGTTCATTTTGTACTTTCTTGCAAAAGGTGACGAATTCTGACAAAGTATCGTTCTTGCGTGCAAGAAAATATACCCACGTGTATCTAGAGAAATCATCTACAATGACAAATGCATATAACTTACCACCTAGACTAGCAATTCTACTAGGTCCAAATAAATCCATATGCAATAATTGTATAGGTCTAGTAGTACTTACAACATTCTTGGACTTAAAGACGGATCGGGTAGCTTTGTTATTTTCATATTCGCTACATACCGTATCCTTTTTGAAAGATATGTCCGGTAAGCCGCGTACCAACTTCTTTGTGGATAGTTTTAAAATTGTGTCCATGTTTACATGACCGAGTCCCATATGTCTTAGTTGACTCTCAATGCTCTTAGCCATCAAGCATCTACCTTCTTTGTTAGCATCTTCTAACAGATAGAAAACATATATGTTGTCTTCCCTGATACCTTCAAAGATAGTACTGCCAGTTGAGCTATCAACTATAGTACATTTGTCTTTGATAAAGTTAATGCCATAATCGTGATCAGCTAAATGGCTTATGCTGAGGAGATTATGTTTTAACTTGATAACTAGAAAAACATCTTTAATCACAGGGTAGGGAGCCTTACCAATGTCACCGCTACCGATTATGTACACTCTTAAATTATTACCGAAGGAGACGTATCCTTCTTGATTCTTCTTCGACAATGTTGCGAATAATGATGCATCATCGATCATGTGCCGTGAGCAACTGCTGTCGAGGATCCATTTGCTTCTAGCATGTGAAGGGCGTCCCACCTACAAAACAGTTTGTAGATGAAACTCTTGGTACCCATTTCTTGTAGGGTCCTGACATGTTAGTCTTTGGTATCTATGCATAAACATTTAAATCTACTAACTTTCTGATTCTACATGCAGAGGATATATGACCAATGAGGCCACAATAATGACATTTTGTTTGTTGAGTGTTGAAAGTTGTGTGAGGTGCATGATTGGTAGGTTTTGGTTTTCTAGTATAGAAAATGCATGCCTTTTAGTCTTCTTGGGCAGTAGTTTGGTATGGTTTGGTCTGACAGTGTTTAATTTGGGTGTGTTTCGATGATTCTGTAATTGACAAGTGTTAGAATAGGAAGCTGGCACATCCTTATGCATAGTGTGACATATCCTTCTGAGAAGAAGGAAGAGAAACACCATTTTGAGAAATAGGAGAATGACTTGGCTGCCTACTTAATAAAGGATTTTGTAGATGATCCCAACCCCCACGCATGTCACCTATCACATCTTCTATATCTTCATCTGAGTCATTATTCTGTTTGTCATCTTGGGTGTTAATGGTCCGAAGTTGCTCGGGAGGTTGGCTCGAAAATAATTTCAAAAGCTTGTCATATTTAACTTGCAAATCATATAAATTAGTATGTAGCTTATCCATCTCTTGGTCTAACACTTGTCGAGTGGGAGCCGATGGAAAATATATTGATGGAGTGACATATTGTCCCACAACCCTTACTCTACCAGAATGTTCATGAGTCTCTAATGCCAATGCCAGGATATTTTTTCTGCCAGCAGGATTTAGCAACCCCTTGTCTTTTTGTTTCCTTAACTCATCCTACAAATATAGTACAAAATGATTCTAAGTTGTATCCCATATAAGTATAAAAATAACACTGTAGGGGGACAACAAAATAACTTACTATTTATTTTTGCTCGATTCTCAATGACCTCATTGTCAAATCCACCGGACTTATTAGCTCAAACAGCCTTCCAAAGTATATCACGATCAATTTCATTAATGGTTCCCTGATCTTTTTGTTGTTTATTAAAAAAAAGAACAATCAGTAGTACTTGAAAATACTTTACTAATAAAATTTCAAACAAATACTTACAATTTCTGCCTCTAACTTAGCATAACCTTTTCTAGAAATGCAATGGGGATATAAGTGTTGCGCTCGTACATCCTTTTGTTTTTCTCGTATAGACTACACAGTTGGCAAAATGGTAGCATAACACATATGAATATAACTTGAATAAAAAAGAAAAATACTATAGTGATAGTTTACGTACCAAGAATTTCTTAGACAAACGATCCTTTACAAATAATTCCCAAGGAGTCGGTTCAATGAAGTAGTAAATAGGTGGTGGATTCCGAAGGAGTTCTGGTTCATTTTTATATGGCAATATGTGTTTGACAGTGAATATGTTCTTAAATGTTCTCCAATTTTTGGCGCATGTCGACAAGAATTTATCCCCTGCCAAAATATTATCCACCTTGTATAGGTCCTACAAAATAGTCAAAAAAAATGTTTCGGTAAAGCGATTTAATTAATTATAAGAAACTATGTGCAAGTATAACACAAATACCTTAATGGAATCCTATAACTTATCTTTTATTTCTTGGGGCACGTCATTCCAATTTTCATATGAAATGGGGATCATTCGCCGTGCCAATACACCACAATAACTCTTAAAAGTTGCTATATTTTCACCAATGATTTGTCCCTTTCTATTAACTTGCAATTCCAGCTTCATGTTTTTGCTTCTATAAATGGCAAGTTTAGGCAAGTCAGTAGCACCTCTACCTCTTCTTTTCATTTTTTCAGATATGGATTCTGAGGATGCAGTGTGTAAAGGTGAAGATTCTGCAGGTGTAGACACCTACAAGAGTACCCAAAAAAATATCAAACCATTCTCTGTTACCAATGCCTAATGACATGCAAACCATAAAAAATTTGGAGATACCTGGTTTCTTTGAGAGCCATCTGAAGCCATGGTGGAGGCGTCGGCAATGACTGCAGCAGTATCCGATGTATCTACTCTCTTAGCATTTTTTTCGGTGTGTTTTTTCTTTCGAAAATGACTCCCGCTATCCATCTTTCTTCTTGCTTCCAATGAATTTTGATGAATACAATGAAGAGGTTATTAGAGCAGAGTTAAAAAGAGAGATTTGAGAATAATCAACATCAATTATCTATTTATAATTATACTTAAAAAAAGCAAAGAAAATATCTTTAAAACAAAAGGAATTATATCATGACTTACTATAGCATGACTTAAAAAAGAAAAGAAATTATATCAGGACTTTAAAAAGCAATAAAGAATATATCAGGAAAGGTAACATATATATCACAAAATCAGGAAAGCATTAATAAAGATGGATTTTTTTTTGGAAAGAAAGAAATTGAAACAGTAATAAAAATGGCAGAAATGTCAGCAATAATAAAGATGGATTTTCCATGGAAAGGAAACGTATACAACACAAAGTCAGCAAAGCAGTAGACTTTCTACCTCCATGGACTCTTGTACTCCCAGTTGGAACAATGGAAGCAGTCCATTCACCACCATCCCAGTTATCTGGCTGAGAATGCACATAAAGAATTAAAAATTTAACAGATGTACATGCCTTGTTCATATTTGTTTATGCACGATACTATATGACACAATAATCATTCAATATATAAGCTGATAACAAGATACCAAGCCAAAGTACGTAATTCTCCTAATTTCTCAGTAATTACCTACACATCCTGCATACATTACTGCTCACCAAACAGTAACTTGAACTGCAATTTCTTCTACCACTATGCCAAACCATGAATTTTTCAATAGACCAAAATTGTCGTAAATTATAGCTCAAAATTGTATCATCTAATAAATTATGGAGTTTACATAGCAAGATTCCATTGAAACAAATTAAAAATAACCCCAATGTTGCTAGCTCAAAATGACTTAGTTGTCATGATGAATAAAAAATTTAATGTTATTGTTAGCATACAATCTCAAGTACATTACAAGAAAAAAAAATTCAAAACCTCACAAATCGAAGGGTGCATAATGAGAAGAAAAATGGGAGAAATCTGCAGAACCCATGTTCCTCAGGTAGTGCATATCCTTAGCATAAGACTCTGTAAGGCTTCAGGAAACTGGGCATAAAGCACTACAATAGATATACTACAATAACAACAAAGACAAATATAGTAAGTTTAACAACAGAATATGCTAACATGATACTTTAGATATCTTTCCAAACTACCATAAGCTCACTCTTAAAAGAAACTGTATTAATGCTAAAACCAGAGCTTCAAGCCCAAAGGAACAAATGATCATACTAACTCAAATCATAGCTCATTAAGCAACTGATATGAACAAACAAAAGCTAGCAAAAGCCAAACATACTCAGTCATTTTCTTGCCAAAAAGAGCTTACTACATATTATAACCAAAAATTAAAAAGACTCGAACACAATTGTTTTAACACAAGATTAGGAAACTCCACATATTATAACCATATATTAAAAACGTTCATGTAATTGTCTCAGTTTTATGAGTGGGCAGGGGGATCAACTTATATCTGTAAGTTACTTTTGTAATATGGCATTCCATGCACATATCAAATGCAACATAATATTCCTGGCAATATGGCATACCAAGGAATATTGTATTCCTGGCAATATGGCATTCCACATATCAAATGCAACATAATATTCCTGGCAATATGGCATAGCAAGGAATATTGCATTTCTGGCAATATGGCATTCCATACATCAATGCAACATAATATTCCTGGCAATATGGCATACCAAGGAATATTGTATTCCTGGCAATATGGCATTCCACATATCAAATGCAACATAATATCTATACAAAAGCCATGATATCCATCATGAAAAGATGTGCAGCTAAAATGTGAATATCAGATAGGTGAGCAATTTAAAAAGACGAATTAAATAAATTTATTCAAGGAGACTGAAGGTAATTTCAAGTAAAGGCAAACTGCAGAAAACTGTTTCCACATAGTTTGGTAGAGTTCATCAGTATTCCAACCATGAGCCAACATAATCTATAAAAAAATTTATGCATCTGTTGTAGATGTACCTACTCTAACACTAGATACTACAATATCCCTTACCACACTCTAATCTGGACAGAGATGTACACATAATCTTGCATTACTAGACACATACATTAGCACACAATATTCACTCAACACTCACATTCACAGATGCATACTCTGTTGAGACACACACCTGCAGATTGCCTGCACTCCTACAACTATCTCTAATCCCCTCCTACCTGCTGCTACTAGCCTAACCTGCTGCATCTCTAACCTGCACTCTCTGCTGCTTGCACATGCTGCACATATCAAACACAAGCCCCTACGATCTCCTGCTGCAACTACACGTCAAGTCTCTCACACGATTCGGTTCTTCAAACTGCTCTACCTGAAGGTTATTCATCAAGTCTGTAGGAGCTCCAACACAACACACACAGTCTCACTACACTCACACACACTTAGTACATGAATTAGTCTAATTTTGGACATGTTCCTCCAATTATAATGTCAACAAAAGATAATATGATATGTTTATCTATATATATAGCATTTGTCCAACCATGAGCCGACATAAACTAAATTTTGGACGTGTTCCTCCAACATATACGAACAGAAGATAATATGATAATGTGATAATGCTCCTCCAATTTTGGACATGTTCCTTCAATTATAATGTCAACTTATCTCTATAAGTTACTTTTGTAATATGGCATTCCACATATCAAATGCAACATAATATTCCTGGCAATATGGCATACCAAGGAATATTGTATTCCTGGCAATATGGCATTCCATATATCAAATGCAACATAGTATCAATACACAAGCCAAGATATCCATCATGAAAAGATGTGCAGGTAAAATGTGTATATCACAAAGGTAAGCAATTTAAAAAGACAAATTAAATGCATTTATTCAAGGAGACTGAAGGTAATTTCAAGTAAAGGCAAACTTCAGAAAATTGTTTCCACATAGTTTGGTAGAGTTCATCAGTATTCCAACCATGAGCCAACATAAACTAAAAAAAAATTATGCATCTGTTGTAGATATACCTACTCTAACACTAGCCAAATTCAAGTAATTTGCATGAAAGATAGCATCTCTACCTAAACAGGTTAAACCTCTGAAAGCTTGAGTATTATGTATGGAGCCTACCCCAAAAATTATATTAATTCTGTAGAATGAAACTTTTACAACATGCTCTGCTAGCTTGGTGATACATACTTAGTACGTACTAGGCATAACATCAATTTCTCAAGAAGGGAATCTTGGGCAATACCAAAATCATGGTCACCAAGCTTAACATAACTAATTGATGCCATCCTTAGAGATCCTTTCATACATTCTATCCAGCATTACAGCGCAAAAATAAAAGTTAGTCAAATCCTTACTTTTCATTGTTATGAATGTTACATTATATGCTCTTCGAACTTATCAATACAAATCTGAGTACCAGTATTGACCAACTCCAATGCTAAATTTATAAATTAGCGGACCATAATAACCAATCAAACTTATCAATTCATTGGAGTTTTCCCAGTTTCCTTGTAACAGAACAGTCAGAAGTCAAAAGGTACGAACTCCTTAACCCATGTTCGGGTGTACTTTCAAAGGACAAATAATCTGAAACAATAAATTCAACATGCTGTAGAGCCTTTAGATACTAAAAAGCAATTTATTCTATCATGGAGCCCACCTACATTATTTTATCTAATAATCAAAGAAGTTATCCATGGCTCCAAAGCAAGTAATGTGAAGGATATATTGTAAAGATAATATAGAATAATCCTTGATCAGAAAGTGGCTCTATACACAGATGAGAAGAAAACAGTATCCCAGGTCAAAAGCTAGACAAGGATGTGAATGCAATGCAGCAAAAAAAGAGCTTATATATTGGTTTCTAATTTCTTAAATTGGAAGGACATCAATACAAGAAACTATTGTTAAGAGATCTCATGAACCCACATACAACTGTAGTTTGTAAGCACAAATATTAGGCAAGACTCTCATGCAATATATATTATAAAATAAATTGTTAGGGAAGTACCTTAGCCAAATTGTTTGGGAAGTACCTTCTCAACACAAATCTGCTGTACTTGAAGGTTATTCTTCAAGTCTGCCGGAGCTCCAAACACACAATAAAATAAAAATCACAATATGGAGTGTTTAAAAAAACATCACAAAAAAGATAAGGATTACTTACAAATCATTTGATTCTTTGTTATCTGACATCAAGTGCTATCAATCCATACATCCTCGTCCTGACAATCCACTCGTGCATAGTTAGCTTGATCGTTTTCACCCATGACATCAAATGTTTCGATAGATGGCAATCTTTTCGTAGCACCTTGACAATCTAAAATAGTATCACCAAGATCATCTTCATTAGATGTGTCATTATAGTCTCCATGCGGAGATACCAGAATAATTGACCATCCCAGATTCAGCTGGTCTTCAACGTAAAGCACCTGTTTCGCTTGTGAGGCCATAATAAATGATTCTGATTTATATCTGATCCGCCGTAGGTCAACCAACATAAATCCAAGCTCATCTTCTTTAACACCACCATGGTTTTGTACCCAATCACATTTGAAGAGTGCAACTCTGATTCGATTATAATCAAGTTCCCATATCTCTTGTATAACTCAATAAAATAACATATCTGAAAGTCAGGATATTTATCTTTTGCACTAGAAATTTGTATTGTTTTTGCAACTATGCTTACTCCACTATTCTGTTGTACTCGTGAAATATCCCGCTCCTTTGTGTAAAAACGGAATACATTGATAACATAGCCAGGATATTTCATTACTTGCAAGAGAGGTCCATTTGCTATCCACCTCAATGATTTCGAAACAGTATTCCGTGCTTGCTTCAATTGAGTTCCAATCTATGTGTACAACACAAGAAAAATACACACATATATATATAATCGTAGAATTATTATCTAAATTAAAAAACATAATACAAGAATATATTTATGTGAACATACATTATCGCTCACCTTCTCATGCAACCAATATATAAATGTACGATTATGTTCATCCTGCAACCATTTATGCCTTTTTGAACGAGTAGGATTTGCGCCCTTTATGTACTCCATATGCTCCTTGAATACATAAGAGCATATAAAACATCGTATAAATCATCATGACAGAATAAAATAAATTATATGACATAACATGCATGAAAATAAGTTTAAGAGAAATGTACATACTCAATATAAGGTTGTACTTCAGCTGTGTTTTCCAGAACATAATGGTGTGCCTGCTCCCATTCTACACATCCAATATTGATCACACAACCTCCAGTAATAGGTTTTCCACTAGGATATCCCCAGGAGCGAACCACACTAGACGGTATTCCTATTGTCTCCACTCCAGATAAGTATTCGGTGCAAAACTCAAGAGCTTCTTCAGCAATGTAGCATTCTGCTATGCACCCTTCTGGCCGATTGCGATTATGCACATAACCCTTCAAAATTTTCATGTATCGCTCAAATGGATACATCCATATCAAACAAACTGGTCCACAAAGTTTGACCTCCCTAACGAGGTGCACTGATAAGTGCATCATGATGTCAAAGAAAGATGGGGGAAAATACTTCTCAAATAGGCATAATGTCTTCACGATCTCATTTTGCATTTCATCCAATTTCGATGCAGTCAATGATTTGCTACACAGATCATTGAAGAATAAACAAAATCTGGTAATAGCATACCTGACATGCTTTGGTAGTACTGTATAGGCAATAATTGTTGCATTAATGTATGATAATCATGAGACTTCAACCCACATAATTTCAAATCTTTCATTGAAACGAGGTTTCTAAAGTTTGAAGAATAACCTTCAGGAACTTTAACCTCCAACAATGTCTTGCATACCTTTTTTTTCTCATCCTTAGACAAAGTATAACATGCTGGAGGCAAGTAGGTTCTTTTCTCGCCAATCTTTGGTGTCAATTCAGTCCTTAACCTATCCTCTACAAGGTCCATACGAGCTGCAAATCAATCCTTCGTTGACCCCGGTATATTCAGTATGGTGCCAATAAGACTCTGACAAACATTTTTCTCAATATGCATGACATCAAGAACATGACTGATAGGCAAATATTTCCAGTAATCAAGGCAAAAGAATATTAACTTCTTTTTAAAACAACAAGTTTTGGAATCATCTTTAGATGAACTAGAGTTCACCTTGTTCTTTCCCCATGTGAAATTAAGGAGCTCCATTCATTCTAATATTTCATCTCCACTCAACGGACTTAGAGCTAAACGAGATTCTTTTTTACCATTAAATGCCTTCATCTGGCTACGATATGCATGGTTCCTTGGCAAAAATCTTCTATGCGCCATGTACGACATCTTCTTGCCATGTTTCAAACGTTTAGCACAAGTTCCTTCCCTACAAATTGGACAAGCCTTGTACCCTTTTACTTTTCAGCCAGATAAATTACCATATACAGGAAAATCATTAATTGTCCATAACAATATAGCTCTTAACCTGAAAATCAAGCATTAGTTATTAGTTACATAAAAATGATTAAGCTCATGTTCTTATATTTCTTATATCAAGAAACAGTATAAAAATTCAGAATACAAAATAAGCTAACATTTATTACAAAAGAAAAAATAATTGCTCCTCACCTTAATTTCTCTCTGCAATATGCATCATAAGCTTCAATTCCATCGTCCCATAAAGTTTTAAGATCATCAATCAAGGGTTCCAAGTAAACAACAAAATCGTTTCCTGGCTGGATGGGACCCGATATCAACAAAGTTAGCATCATAAATTTCCTTTTCATGCATAACCAAGGTGGAAGATTATATGTCACTCATAACACTGACCAACAACTATACATGGTGTTTAAAGTTTTATACGGATTAATTCCATCCGCAAAAATGGCAAGTCGGAGGTTTCTCGGTTCAGCTGCGAATTCTGGCCACATATTATCGACTTGCTTCCAGTCTTACGCGTCTGATGGATGGCGCAATTGATTATCACTTTCTCTTTCACAAGCATGCCATATCAAATTTTTTGATGTTTCACTACTTTAGAACATTCTTTGAAACCTTGGAATGGGAGGGAAGTACCACAAAACTTTTGTTGGTACTCCAATTGTTGGTTCTGTTGAATTCTTGGTGATCTTCCATCTTGACATTCCATAAGTAGGACATGTGACTTCATCCTTACTTCTTCCTATAGAATACACAGCCATTTGGACATGCATGGATCTTCTCATACTCCATTCCTAATGCAATAAAGGTTTTCTTAGCGTCGTACATGGATAATGGTATTTCATTATTTTTAGGTAACATTTCTCCTATCAATTTCAACCACTCTGAGAAACATTGATCTGACATATTGTAGCTTGCTTTCAAGTTGTACATTTTAACCAGCGCGGATAACATAAATTTTGTACAACCAATATATAATGGTTTTTCAGCATCCTCAAGCAATTTCCTAAATTCATCAGGATTGCTTTCACGATGATCATATGACCCTTGCACCATATCTATGGCACTAAATACAGGGTCTACATTAGTTCTTTCATATTGTAAATCAACATCTTCCTTAGACTCACGAATTAGTTCTTCTCCATGCTAATGCCAATTACTATAAGTTGGATTAATACCATTGCAATACAAATGATATTTGATAACCTTTTCAGTTTGAATCTTGAGATTCGCACATCTCACGCATAGGCAAAGTATGTGATTTGGGTCACGAGCATGTAATAATGCAAATCTCATAAAGCTTTTAACTCAATCATCATATTCCTTAGATAATCTATAAGCAAACATCCAAGATTTATCCATAATATTATTATCTACAAATACGGAAACAGAGAGAAAAAAGAAGTTAATTGGTTTTGTAAAATTAACTGAATTCGATACAACGATAAAATTCACTGAATAAAATTCAAAAATACATTTACCTCTGGTTATAGTGGCACGATTGTCGACGAAGTGGCTGGTGGCAGGGGAATGAGTCAGGCAAGGCGTGCGCTATGCCCTGAGGGGATGTGTCGGGATCTCCTACTGAATCTTGAAAAAATTAGATCAGGAAGAAAGCGATGGGGGCGGAGGCCACGAGTCGGAGTCAGATCGGCTGAGACAGAAGGGGGCTATCGATGTAGAGGCAAGGAGGCGTTGATGGCATTAGTGTCGGTTGTAGAATTCGACGCTGATTTGGGGAGTTTCCATGAAAGGACTCGACAAATAAGCTCGATTGGAGGACTCGGTGACAGTCAGAGAAGCTCATAAAAAGGCCGTCGATGGTGTCGTAGTTGCAGTTGCTAGATCATGAGAGGGTTCGGGAAAGAAGAAGAAGAAAGGGGATGTGGGTTTGACTAGGAGAAGAGGAAGATTAGGAAAAAATCTAGATGTGAATTTTTTAGAGGAAACCCAGCCCTAGAATAAGTCGAATTCGTGAAAGGAGAGAGAGAGAGAGGGGAGAGAAATAGCGGGGATGGGGGTTTGGGTATTCCAGCTAGTATAAGTATATAGTAAGTGGTTTTAATTTTGATAAGCAATAAAAATCAAAAGAATAAAAATATTTATTTTTATTTTCATTTTAATTATTTCTTGCTATACATATTTTTTAATTAATATTTTATCTTAATCACAAAAAATGTAGAAAGTATTTTTTAAAAGATACTATCTGGTGTACATACGATATTTGTACATGACCTTCGTACTGGACTATGGCCAACTAAAAATACATAATTTTTTTTAGTTAAAATAGACTAAATTATATTTAAATATATCAATTATTTAATTTTGGCTCTTTAATATATAGTAATATTTTTATTAATAAAATGATACTTAATATTTTATTTTCTCTTAAACTTTTACATTTTTTTGTCAGATAAACCTAAGTTTAGAAAGATCAAAATATCCTAACCCAAATTATAATAATTAATTATATTCAGATTAAAATTTAAAGAACTAATCATGACTCTATTCCTAACATATACATTCTTTGTCTAATTTGGATTCAATCCAATAGTATCAATCTTTAATCAATATTTTATGACACACAACATGTCTCTATCATTGTTTATACTAAATATGACTCTTAATATTATTATGTCATTGTTAGTCCCACATCTTTTCTTTCATACACAAAAGATGACATCCATAAATTTTTTTACGACCCTTATTTTCTTAATCGTCATCATAATACACATTTCATGACATCATTTTTTTTACTGTCATTAATTCAGTTATTAGTGACGATCATCTACCGAGCTGACATTAAAAGAATCATTAATGACATTTTCTTATGAGTGCCATCTATAAAGTGTCATTGTTAACCATTTTTGTAGTAGTGAGCAACTTCGGGCCGTTTTCCTAAACTAATTTTCAACCTTTTGGAGGTGTCATATAATCTAGTATAGTCAGATGTAAGTGTTTCCATTCTGACTTGTGCACACTGGAGACTCTTTCTCTCCTTAGATAGGTCTTCCTTTAGCTGGATGATAGTTTGGTCTTTTTCTTCGGATAACTTGGTAGTCTCGTGTAATAACAGCTTAATAGAAGAAAGCTTACCAGACTCAGTAGAAGAAATATTATTTCTAGCATCAGCTAGTTGGTCGGTAAGTCTTCCTATCTCACCTTTGTACTCTTTAAGTACCTTCTTATAGGTTTCATATTTACTATGGAGTTTTCTGTAGTCATTTAACAGGTCACTGAAAGCCTCTCCTAGTTGCTCAAAGGTGAAATCATCATAAGAATCAAACAGAGGATTAGTGGTTACCTGATCGCAAGCCATCAAGCATACATTTGCAGCATCATCCGATTGTTTGTCTTCTTAGTCGCTGGCTTCGCTCTTATGCCATATGCTTGTATTGGTGTACTTCCTTGATGTAGATCTCTTCAGGTAGCCTTTGTCATATTTGCTGCTTTTTTCTTGTTGATGATGATGTTGTTGTACAATCTTTCTTCATATGTCCTTTCTTCTTACATCCTAGCAAATAGGATCTTTCTCATTATTGTTGTTGTTGCTGTCTTTTGTTCTTCTGTTGAATCTCATGAACTTCTTGAATTTTCTTACCAGAAGAGCTTGATCTTCAGAGTCAGAGTCGATGTCGTCAGAATCATCTTCGATAGTTCTTCTATGTTGAGCCTTGAAAGCAATCGACTTCTCTGACTTCTCCTTTGGTGTAGCATCTTCAAAGTCTTTAAGTTCTAACTCGTGAGTGAGTAGCTTACCCATGAGTGTTTTCAGAGACATTATTCAGAGGTCGTTTCCTTCAATGATTGCTGTAGCCTTTGGAATCTAGTTCTTCGTGAGAGCTCGTAGAAGTTTGCGAATCTTCTTATAGTTACTGTATTCCTTGCCTAATAAAGACAAAATATTTATAATATCCAGGAATCTCGTAAACATCCGAGTGACGGATTCATTTGGCTTCATCTTGAACGCCTCATACTCTTGAGTAAGTCTGCTGATCTTTGACTCATTGACTTGCGTTGTTCCTTCGTGGGTTACTTTAAGAAGTTTCCATACTTCATTCGATGTTGTGCAAGTCGACACCAGGTTAAACTCAGTTCTTTCTAAAGCACAAAATAAAGCGTTAATAGCACGTGCGTCAAGACTGGCCTTTTTCGTATCATCCTCAGTATATTTATCATGGCGTTTATCAACTAAAACTCCCTCAACAGTAATATGAGGAGGCTTTTTGTAGCCATCAATAACTATAGACCATAAGTCAAAATCAAGAGATTTTAAGAATAAACTCATCCGTGTTTTCGTAGTTTGTGCCGTCAAACAGTGGAGGTCTATTTGTGGCTTGGCCTTCACTTGTGAATTTTATAGTTGCCATGTGTTATACTGTTATTTATATAGCAATTAAGAATAATTGAATATAACTGCAATTTTACCTTGCTTTACCTGTATAACCCGCTCTGACACCAATTGTAGGAACGAAGTCGTAAAGCAGAAGATTCTAGAGGGGGTAAATAGAGTAGGTAGCAGAATATTGCTAATTAAAAACTTGTTAGCAGTAAGATCACAGAATTAAATCAATAATCATAAAATAATAACTGTAAAAGATATGAGATCAGAAGGAAAATGCAAACACAACGATGTATACGGGTTTCCCACTTTGATACGAAGAACTCGACCAACTTCAATTTTGAATCTACTATTGGAAAATCTCGCAAGTTTTCATACGAAGTCCTTGCAACTTCTACAGATGCGAGCTTTGATACGAAGAACCCGACCAACTTCAATTTTGAAGAGTCTTCCTTTAATCAAGCCTCTGATTATAATTTATCTGAAATCTTCTAGACCGTACCGTACTGGCAAATGGACTAGAGAATTGTAACTGGCTTGGGATTTGAAAATGAAAGCTTTTTAGAACTCTTTGGAAAGAAACGTAAGCTTAGAAGAGAAGAGATGAAAGTGAATGGGTGATTTGAAATGATCAGAATTCTTCTTTATTTATAGTTTTTCCAAAGGTAGAATTCGGGCAGAATTCGAAAAAACTCTATGTAACAATCCGCAACATGAAGGGAGACCAAGTTTTTCAAACGTTCAAAAATCAAACGGTCACTAACCGAACTCTGGCCGAACTCAGGCCAAACTCGGGCCGAGTTCTGTCAGGGTTGGTCAGGGTTTTTTAAAAGTAATTTTTAGGTTTTTTAAAATCCTTCTGAAGCTTTTGTAAATAAGGGATGTTTTTCAAAAACATAGGTTATTTTTAAAAACGATTTTGGATAGCCTATTTGCCAGTACGACTCGGTGTATAATGTATTCCTAGACTAAATAAAAATAAAAATTACATTGCATAAAGAAATACAGACTCGAGTGGCAAACATAGCTTCGGTCTTGAACTGAGTAGATATCTGATCTTGATCAGTGTCCAAGTATCCAAAACACCTTGAGTAAACATTTGAGTAGCTCCGTATATTGAGACAGAGTTTGATCAATTGTTAAAATCAGGTTTGACCATGACCAATGGGCCAACAATCTCCCCTATTTTGATAATTGACAAACCTTGACGAATATAATATCTTTGGTATCTTTGATAAGACAAGAAGTATGATCATCAGACATACAATAGTAAAGCGTCCCAAACCATTTATACATGGATGATCATGAAGCTAGTCATACCAAAATAGAGAACTAGCAAGAGTAATAGTCATACATGATAAGCTCTAGCTATAGTCTAGAATACGCACACCATGTTTTAGCCCGTAGGCTAAATGTCAAGATCCAAAAATACGAGCTAAACACGTGCTCGGAGGCTAAACGCCATAAAAGAATAATGTACATATCAAGTGGAAGAATAATAAGAAATCCACTCAGGTACTCTGGTGCTTCAGATGGTCACCGTCGAGTAGATGGTACGAAAGATCCTCTGGGCTCCTCTATCAGATCTGGCCAAACTAAACAAGTGGGGTCAGACCCCAGATAGCAAGTACCACAAAGGAAGCCAAACTATGAACTAAACCTAGCAATAGCTAACATAGCAATGGTTAGAGATATAATTAAGTACAAGCAGATCGAGACTCGTGCACTACCAATGCACTTATCCCGAACCTAGAAAGACAATAAGTAAAGCATCTTGGAGTATAAGGTAATTAACATGTGACGTAATGTAAATTGTGGACTTGTTAAGTAAACGGAAGGTTGAGAGTATGTAAAATCAACTGGTCATGTAAATATGTGAGATAGTCGGGTCATGTGAACATGGTGACCCAGCAAAGGGATCATGTATAGCTTGTGAGATAACTGAATCATATGAGCATGTGAGATAACTAAAGCATGAGAGCGTGTGAGAACTATATAGAACGACAATGATAGGATGACTTAGGAACTATTCCGGAATTCAAGTTACAACCCGTAAACCAAACAAGGACCGGGGTTGTAACCTTTCTTCTGAACAGAACTTAGTCTCTAATCATTGTATAGCATAAGGATCTTGTATAACTTGTGAGTACTGAATAGGACAACAAATGATAAGATGACTTGAGAGATATTCCGGAAGCCAAGTTACAACCCTTAAACCAGACAAAGACCGGGGTTTAAACCCTTCTCCGGAATAGAACTTAGCCTCCAACCATTCATTGACAAAAGTAAAGCATGAACAATAATATACTGAAATAAACATACGAACACTGCCTAGACAAAACTAGACTGGACTGGACTGACTCCATCCATCAAACACGGCCAAGCAATAAGTACGGCTTGATACGTTAACTAACTAGGGTTATCACAAGCCTAGTTACTAACAAAATGCAGTTTTGAGAAATCTATACCAGTTACTTGCCCTGCAGACTGCCAAAAAGAAAAGCAAAGGTGGATACATCGCCCAGGAGACAAATGTATCCAAGATATAATAGTGGGTACATCGCCCAGGAGACAAATATACCCTATAGACATATACAAGATGCAACACTCGGCGGTGCGCTAGAAGTGTGCTCATCATGACAAATACCTCCAAATCCATTCAGGTTAGGGCCGGAACAAAGGGCTTGCAGGTAACTGGGAATTCTCCCCTCCTAATGATCTAGATAATCAAGCTAGTTATTTAGTCCTTAAAATTTTCTTGTTGAATTCTGGATGTGGCATTCCGCAGAATCCATCCTAGACATGATATGCAAGACTTGACAATACAAAAAAGTACACTATAACAAGCCACAACAAGAAAATATAATAAGCTGGAAGATAGGAGTGCGCTACGATGAGCCACTATAGAGAAAATAGGGAGTGCACCATGACAGGCCACTATCATGTAAGCAAGGAAAGATATGAACAAGAGTGTACCACAACGGGTCACTATTTAGTAAGCAAAGAAGACATGTAACATGAGTGCGCCACGACGGGCCACTGTCAAGAATTATCATGTTAAGGTTTACTTGTCATGTTAAGAGTACTTATCAAGAGTGCGCTTCTACGGACCACTATCATGTAAGCAAAGAAGGGACGTGTTCTAGAGTGCACCACGGCGGGTCACTATCATGTAAAGCAAAGAAAATGCATAAATCATGAGTGCACCACAACGTGTCACTATAATGAAATTCTAAACATGGTATAGATTGTAAAGTACAATAAATTCAAAAAAATATGGAAACACATATCATATCACATAAGAAATATTCGAAAGGAAAGACATATCCTGACATGTGAGAAGGGATAAGTAAAAGTAATTAATTGGCATAAAACAACAATTGAATCTGTGCTAGTGTTAGGTGTACAAAGGGTGTACAATCATTTTCTAACTGTACAAGATCATCAAATCATGTTAAAAAATTTATTGCAGTCGAAGAAAACCTCAAAACGTCAAGTACAGAAAACATGCCAAAAGGAGCAAAACTATGATTGTGTTTGCCCATTCCATGGTCACACCCAATTTTAATAATCGACATAAACTTAAGTCAATATACAAAATATACGAACTGCTGCTAATCATTTCAGGTCTTGTAAAATCCATATCAATAAGCGTACTACTACATCATCAAGCACGTAAATCATCAGTTTGAAGCTTACTTTCATTGGAATCTAGTCTGAGTCATTTTACAATTTATTATGTATTTTATCTTTATTGAGTTTAGGATATAAATTATAAGATTGACTGGGTAATACTGGCTTAGGTTAATCATAGCCCACTTTCTATACACCTTACCTATCCATATTCCATCTACCAAAAAGTTCTATTCCATTCTGCAATAATATTTTACAAATGTTTAACATTTTTACCTAGACAGAACTCAAACCGAGTTTGGCCTGAGTTCGGTCCGAACTCTGCCTGAGTTCGATCATTTTAAATTTAAATATTTCTTGCCTCCAAATCTACATGCAATGTTCATATGCGAAATCTTTACATCAGAACTCTGCCCGAGTTCGGTCCCAGAAAACACCTATAAATAGAAGAGAATTTCTCATTCCAAATCACTCAATCATTTTCATCTTCTCTTCTCTATTCAATAAATGTTTTTATCCGATCAAAAGTTTTCATATCACACCTACACTCCTTTTAGCCAAAAGCCAGTAATATCTATTTCGATCTATAGTCTTTTGGTTCTCAAGAGTTGTAAAGAGGTAGTTCAAAGTACATAAATTATATCTGTTGTGGAGCTGGTCGTGCGATCATCACCAAGCACGATATTGTGAAGTTGGTCGTGCACTTGTCACCAAGCACGATGTTGTAAGAGACTGCAAGCTCTCAATTAGCTTGTGTCTTAGTGGATAACATCGAGCAAGAGTACTCGAGACTAGATTAGTCCTCTCAGAGGGATACCAGTATACATCGCTGTGTCACTAAGTTTGATCTCTCTATCTCTTGCTATATTTATTTATTGTCTCTTATTTACTGCCATAGTTATCTGTTTATAATTTTTAAAATTGGTCATTATTTTTCGCTGCACTCACACTCACTCTATTCACCCCCCTCTAGAGGTGCTCAATGGTCCTATAATTGGTATCAGAGCAGGTTATATTCTAATATAACAGACCTCAGAGAGTATACATGGCAGCTGTGAAATCAATATTTAACGGTGAAGGGCAATCCACAAATAGACCCCCACTACTTGATGGTACTAATTATACCTATTGGAAAACACGGATGACTTTCTTCTTAAAGTCTCTTGACTTTGATCTTTGGTCTATAGTTGTTGACGGTTATAAGAAATTGGCACATACAGTAGTTGATGGCCTGCTTGTAGACAAGCCTCATGACAAATATACAAAGGTTGAAAAAGCAAAGGCTAGTCTATATGCTCGTGCCATCAACGCATGTTCTGCACAATTGACAAAACGAAATTCAACAGAGTTTTAACCTGTAAATGTCTCACGAGATTTGGAAACTTATTGAGGTAACTCATGAAGGTACCTCCCAAGCGAAGAAATCCAAAATCAGTAGACTAATACAGGGGTATGAACCTTTTAAGATAAAATCCGGTGAGTCAATTACACACATGTTTTTTCTTTGATATTACTAATCCTTTGCAATCATTTGGTAAGGATTATAGTAATCATGAGAAGATCAGAAAAGTGCTACGGGCTTTAACCAAGAACTGGAACCCAAAGGCAACAACAATCGTTGAAGGAAACCATCTCACCATCATGTCTCTGGAAACACTTATGGGCAAGCTCATGACCCATGATGTTGATCTGCAAGAGTTTGAAGAAGCAACCCCAAAAGAAAAGTCTATCGTCTTCAAATCTCAAGCTAGAAAATCTACATGCAATAAATCTGAGGAAGAATCATCAAGTTGTGATGAACAAGCCCTACTCGTGAAGAACTTCAGTAAATTTCTAAAGTTTGAGAAATCAAACAGAAGGAAGAGAGATATCCAAGAAAGCGATGAAGATGAAACAATATGCTTTGGATGCAAGAAATCAGGGCACATGAAGAAGGACTGTCCAACTTCGAAGAAAAGCAGTCCATACGATAGATCAAGATCAAGCAGAAAAGCAACAAGCAGTCGAAAGTATGCTAACACAAGTATCTGGCATGAAAGTGATGCCTGTGATACAGAGGAAGAAGATAGACCCTGCGAAAATGCCAATATTTATCTTATGGCTTTTGATAAGGTATCCTCAAACCCTTTGTATGACGACTTTACTTTCGATGAATTAGAAAATACATTTAGTGAACTACTTGAAGAACACAGAAATATGCTTGACAAGTATAAGCAATCTCGAGTAGAGATTAAGGCATACACAGCCGAGATAGCTAGACTGTCCAGTCTTATTGAAGACATTAAAGAGACGTCTACTACCAGTAACACGGAAGAGATAGCCAAACTCAAAGTAGACTATCATGAGGCTATCCTCAAAGTTGATAAGAAAGAAAGAGACTATGTCAAAATAAAAGAGTTATATGACATAGAGAAGAAGCACTTAGTCACAGAACAAAGACTCTCAGACATGACTGCTAAATATGAAGAGTCTTTTGCGGTTTCTAAAAAGTTAGAAATCAAGTTAGAAAAACAGGCAATACCTGTGACACAGCCTAAGTTTAGTCCTAATGCTAAACATACACCTAAGAGTACTAAAACTCAGAAAGCACGAAAGAAACACGATTATCACCATGCTTTCACTTATAGCTTTTCAAAGAAACCAAATAGGCATGTCAACACAGTTTCAACTACCACTGTTTCTAAACTCACTTGCACATATTGTGGTACTCATAGACACATATCACAGTATTGTTTAGCAGGAAAACTTATTGATAATCGTACTTTATTTTGGAGACCTAAGACTAATCAATATGGACCCTTCAGTAAATGGGTACCAAAGGATTCATCTACTTGTTTTGTAGGTGGACCCTCAACCCTCTCATGCTAAAAGCAAGTGGATCCTCGATAGCAGATGTTCGTGGCACATGACTAGTGATGCATCTTTGTTCGCCATGCTATCGATGAAGAAAGAATGATACGTCTCCTTCGGAAATAATCTGAGGGTGATATCATTGGCAATTGTACTGTTGGTATATCTCCTTATCCTGTAATAAATGACATTTGTCTAGTTACAGAATTGAAATATAACCTACTAAGCATAAGTCATTTGGCTGATAATGGTTATGGTATCAACTTTGTAAAAGGCAAATATACCATATATGATATGTTATCTGGTAATCCCGTATATGAAGGGATTAGAGGAGACAATATTTATGTTTTCTTTCTGGAGAGTACTAATAATGCAGGAAGATGCCTAGTAGCTAATCTAGATGAAAGCTGGCTATGGCATATGAGACTAGGACATGCAAATATGGACACTATCTCACGATTGAGCACTAAGAAGTTGGTAAAAAGACTCCCCGAGATTCCATTCAAGAGAGATATGGTATGTGCTGACTTTGAAAAGAACAAAGCACATAGGTCTACATTTAAATCCATCAACGCTGTAAGTACTTCTAGACCTTTGCAGTTGAGACATATGGATTTGTTTGGTCCTAGTAGAGTTGCTAGTCTTGGCGGTAAGCTCTACGCTTTCGTTATTGTTAATGATTTCTCTCATTTTACTTGGGTTTACTTTTTATCAAATAAAAGTGATGCTATTTTTGAATTTTAGCTATTTTATAAAAAGGTACAAAACGAAAAAGGCTTCATGATTACTCGTATCCGAAGTGATCATGGTGGCAAATTTGTAAATACTGATTTCAAAAAGTTTTTTGATGATAGTGGGTACTACCACAAATTTTTTTGTCCTAGAACTCCTCAACAGAATGGTGTTGTGGAGCAAAAGAACCGTACTCTAAGCGAGATGGCTAGAGTCATGCTGAATCAGCATAATCTTCCTAAATATTTTTGGGCAGAAGTTCTTAACACAGCCTGTCATGTTTTAAATAGGGTATTAATTTGACCCATCTCGAAGAAGACTCCTTATGAACTTTGGTTTGGTAGGATTCCAAACATTTCTTATTTTAAAGTTTTTGGATGTCGCTATTTTATCCTGAACACCAAGGACAACTTAGGTAAGTTCGACTCTAAAGCAGATGAAGGGATATTTCTCGGATATGCTGCTAAGAGTAAGGGATATAGAATTTTCAATAAAAGGTCTATGATTGTTGAAGAATCTATTAACGTTACTTTTGATGAGCTCAATAGTCACAGATCTAGCGACAGTGATGATGAAGGTGTACAAGAAAAAATCGATAAGAGTCATGTGGAAGATCTGACTCATAAATTTGAATCATTGAAGTTTTAACCAGATCATCTAGAGACACTCATTATAGGTGATGTATCAAAAGGTGTAAGTACATGCTCCTCTATTAGAGATTCTGAAATAGCAGCAAATGTATCTTTCATTTCTCAAATAGAACCTAAGAATATAGAAGATGCATTTACTGATGAGTTTTAGATTAATGCCATGTAAGAGGAACTTAATCAATTTGAGAGAAACCAAGTTTGGAAACTCGTTCCTAAACCTATTGGTCAATCGATAATTGGTACCAAATGGGTGTTCCAAAATAAACTTAGTGAAGATAGATAAGTTCTACGCAACAAAGTACGTCTAGTGGCACAAGATTATAATCAAGAAGAAGGTATTGATTATGACGAGACATATGCTCATGTTGCTAGACTAGAAGCTATCCGCATGTTTTGTACATTTGCATGTTTTAATGATTTTAAATCATTTCAAATGGACGTGAAAAGTGCATTTTTGAACGGAGTTCTAAAAGAAGACATTTTTGTGAAATAACCCCCTGGCTTTGAAGATTTTCAAAAACCGGATCACGTCTTCAAGCTTAAGAAAGCACTCTATGGACTGAAACAGGCACCTCGTGCTTGGTATGAACGCCTAAGTGCCTTCTTACTTGATAATGGTTTTTTAAAAGGAATAGTTGATACAACTTTGTTTATCAAATCTTTAGATGACATTCTTCTTGTGCAAATATACGTTGATGACATTATATTCGGTTCTACTAATGAAAAACTCTGTCAAGAGTTTGCTAAGTGTATGCAGAGTGAATTTGAGATGAGTATGATAGGAGAGCTGAACTTCTTCCTAGGACTCCAGATCAAACAACACTTAAAGGAAACATTCATCAATCAAGCCAAATATACGAAGGATATACTGAAAAAGTATGACTTCGATAATGTAAAGACTCTCAGAACTCCAATGGCTACGTCTACAAAGCTTGACACTGATGAAAGTGGCAAACTTGTCGACCAGCGTAAGTATCGAGGTATGATTGGTAGCTTATTATATTTAACTGCTAGTCGCCCTGATATTATGTTTAGTGTTTGCATCTATGCACGATACCAAGCAAATCCTAAGGAATCACACCTAAGTGCCGTTAAGCTTATCTTTGGATACCTTAAGGGAACTTCTACAGTCGACTTGTGGTATACTAAAACCAAATCCTTTGACCTGATAGGTTACTCGGATGCAGATTTTGCAAGATGCAAAGTAGACCGTAAAAGTACCAGCGGTACGTGTCATTTCCTAGGAAAGGCATTAGTCTCATGATTTAGCAAAAAACAAAATTCTGTAGCATCATCAACTACTGAGGCTGAGTATATCGCCGCAGGACATTGCTGTGCTCAAATTTTATGGATGAAGCAAACCCTAGAATACTACAATCTGCACTACACTAAGATTCCTATTTATTGTGACAACACTAGCACTATTAACCTGACTAAGAACCATTTATGTCACTCACGCACAAAATGTATTAAGATTCGTCATCACTTTTTACGTGATCACCAACAACACGGGGACATCTGCCTAGAGTTTATTGACACAGATCATCAACTAACAGACATTTTCACAAAACCACTGGCTGAAGATCGATTTAACATTATGAGACGAGAGCTCGGCATACTTGAATTTTCAGATTCATAATATAGTATGTTTATTAAATTTATTTTTATAACTCGAAACTTTGTAATTTATTTAACAAAAATTATTTTGGGTACAAGCTGAAAGGGTCCTTCTGTCATACAGGTATAAATAGTCTGAAGTGACACGGTGCACTAGTCTTCGGACTACCGCTAGCTGGGATCCGGCCCTTACAGCTAACCCAAAGTAATAGAAGTTATTAAATGAAGAATTCAACAGTTATAAATTCAAATTTTTAAACAAATGCTGCATTTATGGCATTGGAAATACAAGCAGCCGAACTCGGACCGAACTCTGACCGAGTTCGGACCGAGTTCGGTCGGCGCTGTTCAGATTCCAGAACCGAACAGCCGGCCCTAGCTCTATTTAAACCTCTTCTTCCTTCCACTTTTTCTCATCCTTTAACCGAGAAAAACCCTCAAACACTCCTAAGAACTCTTCCTCCTCCTTCCATTCGAGCTCCTCAGGAGTCTATTGGGCCATTCTTCTCCATCTTCTTCCTCCACTCGAAGGTATTCTATTATCCTCTTCTTCACATCTATGGCACCCAAGCACCAAAAAAGAAAGGTTGATTCCTCACATGCAGGATCATCCTCCTCTGACTATGTTTCCACTAATGTCTTTAGTCCAGCTAGACCTATGGGATCCGATGATTATGATTCCGGTCCCTTTTCGGACAAGGAATTTTTGGACCTTTGGTTTGACTCTTTTTTTGGTCGTAGAATTTGTGCTGGAGCACGTGTAAACTTTACTATCTTTTCGGAATATGCTCCCACTTTCGACCGTCTCGGCTTTCGTGACTTTTTCGAAGTAGCTAAGAATATTTATGATAATGTTGTCCGTATGTTTTACTGCAACCTGCAAGTAAAAGATAACAGAAATTTCTATTCTTGTGTTGCTGGACAAGAACTAGAATTCAGCGCCATCGACATCAGTGAATACTTCCATGTTCCTAATGTAGGTGAAGCTTTAGTGGATATTCATCACATTCAATTCCCTGAAGGTGTCACTCTTGATTCCTTCAAAGAACTTTTGTGCCATTCCAAACCTGTTCCTAGAAGAGTTTACTCTAAGCATCTTAACCAAAACATCTATGAACTCTATAGGTTTGTATTCTCTGTTCTTCTTCCGAAGAAGGGATCCTCTGATGAGATTACCTTCCTGGTATTGTCAGCCATGTACCACATTCACTTTGTCATTCCATTCTTTGTTCCTAAGACTATGATGGCTTGGATGCTCAACTGCAGAAATGTAGGACGCAACCTCGTCTATCTCATGCATTTGGCTTCTATCTTCAGAAGGTTTGAAATTGATCTTCAAACGTGTTTTTACTCCTCCACTGCCATAGATCTTAGTAGGTCTAGGTTATACCCTACTCCTCCTCTGCCTCCTGGTGCTGAGCCTGTTCTAGATGCTGACCCCAAGGCTCCTCCTGCTGCTGCTGCTCCAGCCCCTGCTCCAGGTTTTGACCCTCTCTGCTTAACGACATCAGGGCTATCTTGACTCAGAGTTCCTCTATATCACCCTGGCTCAGGTATTGCGGAACAACATTGCTGATCTTCCCAGGAGTCTCTCTCATGACCCATTACATCCAGTTATCATACTTCCTCACCCCAGCTTCCCTGGACCCAGGTTCGACAATAAGGCGACATTTCCTCACTTCGATCCTACTGCTGCATATTTTCTACCGGATGCTCCTAGAGGTGACGACACTCCGATGTGATGAGGACTTGAGCTAGTAGATTTTGGATAGGGCTGATAGATGATGATCTATGATGTAGTTTTTTTTGTCTAAACTTTACAGTTAGACATTTATTAGAATTTTGTGATGATGATGATGGTTGTATCTTTCTATTATGCATAACATTTTCAGTATTTCACTACTAGTTTTTTCTTTTTATGCACTTGTTATTTGTGGAAATGTTGTTATCCCTCTAGTATTACTTTGTCTGTTTGATGAACATTGTTGGCTTCACACATTATGGGGGAGCCAAAACTATTTTTTTATTGACAAAGGGAGAGAAAGTGTCATGACCCGCACCCAGTGTAAGGGCACGAAAAGGGGGTACGTCCAGCCTACGCCGTAGTATCGGCGGTAGAACGCTGTCCTAGGTCACATATATCTAACAGTTATAAGGTACATTGCACAGTTATACTCTCCGAATGGAGGAATAATATAAAGTAAAATCTCAATCACAACTAAGGAAGATGTACGATAAGATAGATAAGAGTATCAACAGAATCCACAGATGAAAATACGATAAAAGAGATAATCCAAAGTGTCTAAGATAAACATCAAACAAGATCCACAAATCCACATCATCACAATATCTAATACAATATCCAGATGAGATACAACTGAAATAAGAAACAAAACTAAGGGAGTGTCGTCAGCAGGTAATGGATCCTGCTCGAAGTCCAAGTCACAGGTATCCTCTAGTGTTGTCCCGTAGTAAGTGGTACAACATGCCTCATCCTCATCCTCTGTAATATTTTCAACAGGTCCAGTCATGACAGGAGCGAGCACCGTACATCTCACGCAGTTCATATTATGACAGGAACATAAAACATGTAATAGAGTAAAATACATGAAATGTTGTAAGAAAGGACATGAAATAAGGAGAAGACTGTAATAGAAATATCTACTATAAGTAAAGAGCTATAGTGAACAAGTGATTTAGAGTACAAGATAGACATGTAAACGGCTTGATAATAAACATGAGAGGTTGTACATGGCTATACTACTTTAGAAATATTCACATGACTATTTCTACTCCCCCATCCCCAATTAATACACAATGATCCGTTCAAGTTTTGTTATTGTACATGATTTTACATGGGGGCCCATAAATAGGTGCACATAAATATAAATATGGAGGATCCGTGAACATGAGAGTACATGAATCACGAGACTGCACATGAATAGTGAAAGCACAGAAATACATGATGAAAGTGAAACGCATATGACATGATGTATCCGATGCTCCTGAGGGGGATAACATCGTATAAAAAGGTTCATATAGTACTAATCCATGTTTCCATCATGACAACATCAATTAAAGTAATCTAGAGGAAGAATATAGTCTTAGCAAGTATGAAACGGTCAGAGAATGTACTCGCCTGATATCCTGCGTATCCGAAGAGAAAATACTATCTGAGGAGAGGTGTCTGGCTCCTATTTAGAATAGCACAAGTCACAACATGTCGAAAATGGTAAAATAAAACACTACAATGTATTCTACATGATGTTTGGGTTAATCTAGGCTAAAGTTAACATTTGGTCAACTCTAGTCAACTATACTAGTCAAACTAGGTCAACTAGGTCAAGTCCTAACCCAGACAAGTCTCACTAAGCCTAACCATGTCTATCCTAGCATTCACACAAGTCACAACAATACACTAACTATCAACACACCATTCATGTATATACATAACCATACACACATAATGTATACATAGGCATTCATATAGGAAAATCATATAGGCTATATGTCTATGTACCAATCAATATTAGCATACACACTTATAGGTATTCACCATATTTACATATACAAAACATATATAGGCAAACATTCATATATATATTACATGTTATCATACAAGAATATAGATATTTATATATATATACATATATAGAGAGAGATATATAGAGTGACAGTAGCAGTAGGGTGTGTGTGTGTACCATGTTCCTGTGTGTGTTTGCAGTGTGGTGTGTGTGTGGTTCAATGTGTGTGTATAGCAGTAATATGGGGTGCTCTCAGTTTTCTGTGTGTGTGTGTGTGTCTCAAGTTTCCTGTTTACAGTTCAACGTGACATGGGTGTGTGTGTGTAGTAGTACATAGGTTTGAGCATTTGTGTGTGTATACAGTGCATAGGTTCTCAGGTACCTGTGTGTATGAGTGTATATAGCAGTACATATAGGTGTCTCAGGTTCATGTGTACATGTGTGTGTGTGTGTGTATTATATTACAACATAGGTTATAGTGTATGAACATGTGTGTGTGTGTATATATAGATATCAGTTTTCAGTTGAGGGTGGGTTCTCAGATTTTATGAATGGCTTGTGACAGTTCAATGTGTGTGTAAACACAATGTATTCTCAGGTTTATGAACATGCATTCAGATTTAACATCATAGGCTTGGGGTGTATAAACAAGTGTGTGTCATTCAAGAATCAGTGTATACATAGATTTCAGTTTCAGTTTTAACACAGTCCATTAGCATTTCGAAAACCCAATCACCAAGCCAACATGAATCCCAACATTGTAAACTAAACTCAGACATGATATATGTGATCTAACATGATAAATTAATCATCTAAAAATTAGTTAAAAGTACAATTAAACTCAGGAAATAAGTTTTCAGAACCTTGTATCAGAAAATTGGGGAAACACAAAATCAAAATCAAAACACAGTTAATAACCCAATTAATTGGTTGGTAAATGACAGTGCACATGTGTATGTGTCACACAAGTGTCATGGTGTCCATAAACTGGACACAAACGTGTCCAAAACAATCCAACACACGAGCACATTGAAACAGTGCACTGACAATATGGTGCGTGCATGCCATAGATTTGTGCACACGACACGAGTCGAATCATGACACGTGCTCGTGTCCCCATGTTCACCCAACGTAGGGCAACATGTTCGTGTCCCTGACATATCACCACGACGTGTCCACGAGGGACACGAAGCCCGTATCAGAGGAACAACACATGCGTGCACACTACAGTGTGAAACACGTGCACACGCAATTTCTTCCTCGATACGAAACTATATTGCATGAAATTTCTTGGGTGTCATGTCAGACATGTGCTTCGTATGTCCAAGAAATTTTGTGTCAAATCGTGTCGTGTACAGTGTGCACGACACCTCGAGCAGCAGGGCATCGAGCACACTACTCGTGCTACGTGTCCAATAAAAAATTGGACACGAAGACGACACGATTTGTGTTCAGTGCAAAACAAAATCAAATCACACATATATAGCTACAATATTGTTTAAATAGTTTTTAAAAATATGAAATAAAAGTTGTCTTTGGCATTTCAACAAACACCTACAAATAGGAAATGATACGTGTCCGATACGGACACGAAACCAATGCAAAACTTCACCAATCACAAACTACAGCTAGGGGACACCTAGATCAGGGCTATTATGCAAAGAAATTAGGATTAAAAGATAGTTTAAGGTGTTTACCTATAGAGTATCATTCACAAGGAAAAAGCCCCCAATAGGAAGATTCTCTTGCAAGCCAAAAGCTCTAAATTGTACCAAATCTGATATTTCTCTCTATAAACAGAAAATAGAGTGGGATTAGGTTCTAATGCAAGAAACTAGAGTCAAAAAGGAATTAAAATAAAAGAGTTATGAATTGGGGAAGAAGGACCAATACCTCTTTCTTTCTAAAGTTGTTTTGATGCAAAAGAGGCAAGAACTAGGAAGAGAGATTAAATGGGGGGATCCCTATGTGGCCGACCATGAAGGGAGAAATTAGGGTTAAGGTAATGACTAATTTGCTTGGGCCAAGTTTCAACTATAAATGAAATCAATCCTTAAGTCAAAAGTCCAAGAACCTGATTCATGTATTCTCTATATGAAACTTGATTCAAAATAATTTAACTTGGGTTGACTTAAGTTAGACTAGGGTCCCACCATGCTAATCAAGTCACCATAGCTAAGGTCAACATCTAGGTTAGTCTCCAAAGTCTCAACTAGCAAAGGTCAAAAATAACAACCATCACTCCAATAATTCAAAATAAATCCAAAATTCTCAAAATGACCAAAATATCCTCAAGCTAAAATATGGTAGTGACAAATCTACCCTCCTTAAAAGAATTTCGTCCTCGAAAGTGAAAGGCAAAACTAAACTGATGAGAAGGATAGACAATCATACCTCAAGGTCCAAAAAGATATGGGTATCGCTTGCGCATCTCATCCTCCCACTCCCAGGTAGACTCTCCTGGAGAATGATGCCTCCATACGACGCGAACCAAGGGTATCACCTAGTTTTTCAATACCTTCTCCCGGCGATCTAGAATCTCCACTGGCTGCTCCGGATAACTAAGAGTAGGCCCCACCTCAATCTACGAATGGTCGAGTACATGGCTAGGATGAGCGACATACCGTCTCAACTGTGATACGTAGAATACGTTGTGGACACCCACTAGTATAGGTGGCAATTCTAGCCTGTATGCCACGTTACCGACTCTCCTGTTGATCATGAAAGGTCCGATGAAGCGTGGGCTAAGCTTTCCACCTCCACCAAAATGTATGGTACCACGAGTCGAAGATATCCTCAGAAAAACCATGTCTCTGACCTAAACACAAACAAGGTCTAAAGTTACAAAATAATCAAATATGATCAAACAAACATAAATAAACAACCTACTTCTAATCCTATCTCTAATCTGTACCTCAAACTCCAAAGGCCTGTAGTGGCTATCGGCCCAATGCTGATGTTTGTCCTGCGCCACGCGAAGTCTGTCCCTGATGAGCTTCACCTTCTCGGCTGCGTCAACTACCATCTCATGTCCCAATAAAGCTCGCTCTCCAACATCATCCCAAGATAGGGTGTACGACTTCTACGCCCGTAAAGTGCCTCGAAGGGTGGCATCTCATTGCTGGCCTAAAAACTATTGTTGTAAGCAAACTCCACCAAGTGCAGGTGATCCTCCCAGGATCCTTCAAAATCTAAGACGCACGTCCGCAGCATGTCCTCGAGCATCTGAATAGTCCTCTCTGACTATCCGTTTGTCTGAGGATGGTATGCAGTACTAAATTTGACCTGAGTGCCCAAACCAGTCTACAGACTCTGCCAGAAATGGAAAGTAAAACAACTATCCCGATCCGAGACAAAGCTGACCGGAACTCCATGAATCCTGACAATCTGCCGCATGTACATCTCTGCAAGCCTCTCTGTAGACGTACCTACTTTAAATGGCAAAAAGTGGGCTAATTTGGTCAACCTGTCTACGATGACGCAAATCCCGTCTTATCCTCCTGGTGTACGTGGCAATCCAGAAACAAAATCTATCGTGATGCGCTCCTACTTCCACTCCAGAATGGGCAATGGATGCAATAAACCTCCTCGCCTCTGCCTCTCTGCCTTGACCTGCTGACAGACCAAACATCTGGCTACGAAGCGAGCTACCTCCCGCTTCATCCCATACCACCAGACGTGCTCCCTCAGGTCCCTATACATCTTGTTGGCACCTGGATGTATAGAGTACTGAGATCGGTGGGCCTCCTGCATGACCTGCTCCATGAGCTCTCAACTGGGCACACACAGCCTGGAACCGTGCCTCAAAGCGCCATCATCTGCTAGAGTAAACTCATCATCCACCAGCCCTACTCGAACCTGCTCTCGAATACATCGCAGAGCAACATCTTCGAACTCCGTCGACTTGATCCTCTATATCAAGTCCAACTGAATCTGAAGGCCTCACATCTGCATCTGAACTCCTGGCACAATCACCTCAATTCCCAGTCTCTCTAAATCTGCTAGCAAGTGATGATCCATAGTCAAACACATGGCTGTCGGATACCTACTCAAGGCATCGGCAACCATGTTGGCCTTCCCTGGGTGATACTGTAGTAAAATGTCGAAGTCCTTTATCAACTCCAACCACCTGCGCTGCCTCATGTTGAGCTCCTTCTATGTAAACACATACTTCAAGCTCTTATGATCTCTGAAGATCTCCACCCGCTCTCCGTATAAATAGTATTTTCACAACTTCAAAGCCAATATAACTGCTGCCAACTCCAAGTCGTGGGTAGGGTAGTTCTTCTCATGGGGACGTAACTGCCTGGAAGCATAGGCAATCACCTTCCCATGCTGCTGCAAGATACAACCCAAACCCTTCCTTGAGGCATCACTGTAGATAGTGAACCCTCCTGATCCTGATGACAATGTCAGAATCGGAGCTGTCGTCAGCCGCTTCTTCAACTCATCAAAAGCGACCTGACACTCCTCTGACCAAACAAACTCTGTATCCTTCCGGGTCAGCCTAGTCAATAGCTCTGCAATTCGGGAGAAATCCTACACGAACCTCATATAATCGCCTGCCAATCCCAAGAAGCTCCTGATCTCTGCTATTGAACTCGGTGCCGACCAAGCCTTAACTCCCATGATCTTCTTCGGGTCCACTGAGATCCTATCTCCAGTCACCACATGACCCAAGAAGTCAACTCTGTCCAGAAAAAACTCGTACTTCGAGAGCTTGCCATAAAGCTCCTCCTTCCTGAGTGTCTCCACAACCACTCTGAAGTGCTCCTCATGCTCCTCCTCAGTCTTCGAGTACACCAGGATATCATCGATGAACACCACCACGAACTTGTCCAAGTACTATTGGAACACCTTGTTCATCAAGTTCATAAATACCGCCGGGGCGTTGGTCAGCCCAAACGGCATAACCAAGAACTCAAACTGACCATACCGCATCCTGAATGCGGTTTTCGGGATGTCCTCCTTCTTCACCTTTACTTGATGATAACCTGACCTCAGATCAATCTTCGAAAAAACCCGAGCTCTGCTCAACTGATCAAAGAGATCATCAATCCGCGGCAGTGGGTATCTGTTCTTGATCGTGAGGTTGTTGAGTTTTCTGTAGTCGATACACATCCATACCGACCCATCCTTCTTCGGTACAAAGAGTACCGATGCACCCCAATGTGAAGAACTTGATCGGATGAAGCCCTTGTCCTGGAGCTCATCCACCTGCTTCTTCAATTCCACCAACTCGCTGTTGTTTACTCGATAGACATGCTGAGAAATTGGTTTCGTGCCAGGAACCAAGTCTATCGAGAACTCAACGTCTCTGTCCGGTGGAAGCCCTGGCAAATCCTCCGGAAAGACGTCCATGAACTCTACAATCAAAGGATGTGGAACTGCCTGCTCCTCGACTGAAACTCCGAAGAAAAGTTCGCTGCTCTGCTCTGCCTGCCGTCGGGTGAACTCGAACTCTGGCTCTCCTGCGCTCCGAACAGAACTCTACCCCAACGGCAATCTATGATGGCATGATGCCTGCTCAACCAATCCATACCTAATACAATGTCGTAGTTCGGTAGTGGCATTACGAGCAAACTCACCTCCAACTCTCGGCCTCCCAAAATAATACTCCGTCCTCTGCAAAAATCACTCACGAGGATAATACCACCCCCGGTCGTGATCTTGCAGGTCCAAGGCAATGATTCAGAAATAAGACAGTATCTAATAGCAAATAATACAGACACAAAACTGTAGGAAGCCCCGAAATCAAATATGGCGAAAGCTGGAATGGAGTCGAGAAGAACAGAACCTGCGATCAGCTCCCCAATAGCCTCTGTATCCTCTGTCGCCATGGCAAAAACTCGCCCCTGCTGGCCTCCCATGGCCTGCTGCGGATGCTGCACGAACCGCTGCTGCTGAGTTGGCAGCGATCCCTTCTGCGGTCCACTGGAGCCTTGGCTCCTGCTCCCTGTTCTGCCCTGCCTGCGAAGAGGGAACAGTCTCTTAGCTGATGCTCCGAAGAACCGAAGAGAAGGTACTTCCCCAGCCACTTTCTGCACTCGATCCATCCATGCCCCGGTTTCCTGCAGAAGGTACAACTAGTAGACTGCCGCCCCGGATGCTGATGCTAAGCTGGCTGAAGTCTCGACTGCTGGAACTGCTGTGGCTGAAACTGTCTCTGCTGATGCTGCTGCTGAAAGTGCGACCTCTTGGCCGATCCTCCGCTACAACTGGCTCCCTGAGTGTCTCGTCCCCTCTTGAGCCTCAGCTCAAGATCATCCTCTACTGCTAAGGCACCCACCAGGATCTTCTCAAAAGTGGTACTGCGGGCACTCTTGGTATAGTACTTCACCTCCTTGACTAGCCCCTTCATGAACCTTCGAGCCTTCGTCGCCTCAGAGAGTCCCTTAACAAATCTGTCCAGACGGCAGAACTCCCTGGCGTACTCCTCGACAGTCTGATTGCCCTGCACCAAAGCCTCGAACTGTGTCTCGAGGGCACCAAGTGCTGCATCGGGGAAAAACTTCTACTTGAACAGCTTCTTGAAAGCTGCCCAAGTCTACACAACTGTACCAACCCTCGGGTCTGTCTGGTACCACGTGCGAGCCAAGTCCTGCATCATACTAGTCGCAGCCTCAATCTACAGTCTCGCTGGAATCTCTGCTAGCCAGAAGATCTCCTCCATGTGTTCGATCCACTCATCTGCACAGAGGATGCCCACTGTACCCATGAAGTCCTGCGGGTGCATCTTCTGGAAATCTTGTATGCCCTTCTCCTTCGGCTGATGCTGCTGCTGAACTGTCGGAGGCTGAGTCGTAGCCCTCTCAACTGTCGTCAGGGCCAGATCGATGCCCCGACTGAACTCTGCCGTCTGACGCTGCTGCTGAGCCTGCTGGGCCTCCATGAACTGCTGGAAGAAAGTGAATAGCTTGTCTGTATCGACGGATCCTGAAGGCGGCTGCTGCTGCTGGAGCATCTCAGGAATGACTAGGATCTGCCTACATACTCGTGGAGGGGCTCCTCCGAATGCAGCTGAAACACCCTCCCCAGCTGGCATAACTCGTGCTGCGGTACCGGGGGCTGGCTGCACAGGATGAGAGGTGGCAGACCTCTCATCAGTGTCCCCCTGTCCTGGGCGTTGAGATCTAGTCTCGACCATCCTGGAGACAGATCAAACAAGACCAATTTCTGAGAATGAGTCGAAATAGCAAAGGAGGACAGTTTGTATTCAAGGAAAGACAATAAGTAGCAAATTTATATAAAAGGAATCTGATTAAGAGTTTTTCCTAATGTGATTGAGTACCTTCAAAAATATCCTAATCCTACTGCAGGCTGTAGTGATACTCTAGTTCGAGTACCACCACAAATCTAGAGACCTGCATGGGCCACCACTAAAAATGTGTCACGACCCGCACCCAGTGTAAGGGCACGAGAAGTAGGTACATCCAGCCTACGCTGCAGTGTCAGCAGTAGAACGCTGTCCTAGTTCACATACATCTAACAGTTATAAGGTACATTACACAGTTATACTCTCCAAATGGAGGAATAATATAAAGTACAATCTCAATCACAGCTAAGAAAAATGTACGATAAGATAGATAAGAGTATCAACAGAATCCACAGATAAAAATATGATAAAAGAGATAATCCAAAGTGTCTAAGATAAACATCTAACAAGATCCACAAATCTACATCATCACAATCTCTAATACAATATCCAGATGAGATTCAACTGAAATAAGAAACTAAACTAAGGGAGTGTCGTCAGCAGGTAATGGATCCTGCTGGAAGTCCAAGTCACAGGTATCCTCTAGTGCTGTCCCCTAATAAGTGGTGCAACATGCCTCATCCTCGTCTTTTGTAATATTTTCAACAGGTCCAGTCAGGACAGGAGCGAGCACAGTACATCTGATGCAGTTCATATCATAACAGGAATATAAAACATACAATAGAGTAAAATACATGAAACGCTAAAAGAAAGGACATGAAATAAGGAGAAGACTGTTATGGAAATATCTACTGTAAGTAAAGAGCTACAGTGAACTAGTGATTTAGAGTACAAGATAGACATGTGAACGGCTTGATAATAAACATGAGAGGTTGTACATGGCTACACTACTTTGGAAATATACACATGACTATTTCTACTCCCCCATCCCCAATCAATACACAAGGATCCGTTCAAGTTATGTTATACATGATTTCACATAGGGGCCGATAAATGGGTGCACATAAATATAAACATCGGGGCTCCGTGGACATGAGAGTACATGAATCACGAGAGTGCACATGAGTGGTAAAAGTACAGGAATACATGATGAAAGTTAAAAAAACATGACATGATGTTTCTGATGCTCCCGAGGGGGATAACATTGTATGAAAAGATCCATATAGTACTAATCCGTGTTTCCATCATGACAGCATCAAGTAAAGTAATCTAGAGCAAGAATATAGTCCTAACAAGTATGAAACGGTCAGAGAATGTACTCGCCTGATATCCTGAGTATCCGATGTGAAAATACTGCCTGAGAAGAGGTGTTTGACTCCTATTTAGAACTGCACAAGTCACAACATGTCCAAAATGGTAAAATAGAACACTACAATTCATTCTACATGATGTTTGGGTCAATCTAGGCTAAAGTCAACCTTTGGTCAACTCTAGTTAACTACACTAGTCAAACTAGGTCAACTAGGTCAAGTCCTAACCTAGACAAGTCTTACTAAGCCTAACCATGTCTATTCTACCATTCACACAAGTCACAACACTACACAAACTATCAACACACCATTCATGTATATACATACCCATATACACATAATGTATACAAAGGCATTCATATAGGAAAATCATATATAGCTATATGTCTATGTACCAATCTATATTGGCATACACACTTATAGGTATTAACCACATTTACATATACAAAACATATATAGGCAAACATACATATATATACTACATGTTATCATACAAGAATATAGATATTTATATATATATATATATATACACATATATAGAGAGAGAGAGATATAGAGTGACAGTAGCAGTAGGGTGTGTGTGTACCATGTTCCTGTATGTGTATAGCAGTATTGTGGGGTGCTCTCAGTTTTTTGTGTGTGTGTGTGTCTCATGTTTCCTGTTTACAGTTCAATGTGACATGGGTGTGTGTGTAGTAGTACATAGGTTTGAGCATTTGTGTGTGTGTATACAGTACATAGGTTCCCAGGTTCCTGTGTGTATGAGTGCGTGTAGCAGTACATATAGGTGTCTCAGGTTCCTGTGTACATGTGTGTGTGTGTGTATTATATTACAACATAGGTTATAGTGTATGAACATGTGTGTGTGTGTGTATAGATATCAGTTTTTAGTTGAGTGTGGGTTCTCAGATTTTATGAATGGCTTGTGACAGTTCAATGTGTGTGTAAACACAATTTATTCTCAGGTTTATGAACATGCATTCAGATTTAACATTAAAGGCTTGGGGTGTATAAACATGTGTGTGCCATTCAAGAATCAGTGTATACATAGATTTCAGTTTCAGTTTTAACACAGTCCATTAGCATTTCGAAAACCCAATCACCAAGCCAACATGAATCCCAACATTGTAAACTAAACTCAGACATGATATATGTGATGTAACATGATAAATTAATCATCTAAAAATCAATTAAAAGTACAATTAAACTCAGGAAATCAGTTTTCAGAACCTTGTATCAGAAAATTGGGGAAACACAAAATTGAAATCAAAACACAATTAATAACCCAATTAATTTGTTGGTAAATGATAGTGAACATGTGTATGTGTCACATAAGTGTCATGGTGTCCATAAACTGGACACAAACGTGTCCAAAACAATCCAACACACGAGCACATTGAAATAGTGCACTGACAGTGTGGTTCGTACGTGCCATGGATTTGTGCACACGACACGAGTCGAATCACGACACGTGCTCATATCCACGTGTTCGCCCAACGTAGGGCAACACGTTTGTGTCCCTGATACGTCACCACGATGTGGCCACGAGGGACACGAAGCCCGAATCTGAGGGACGAGACACGCATGCACAGTGCAGTGTGAAACACGTGCACACGCGATTTCTTCATCGATATGAAACTATATTGCATGAAATTTCTTGGGTGTCATGTCAGACATGTGCTCCGTGTGTCTAAGAAATTTTGTGTCAAATCGTGTCGTGTACAGTGTGCACGACACCTCGAGCAGCAGGGCATCGAGCACACTGCTCGTGCTGCGTGTCCAATAAGAAATCAGACACAAAGACGACACGATTTGTGTTCAATGCAAAACAAAATCAAATCACACATATATAGCTACAATATTGTTTAAATAGTTTTAAAAAATAGGAAATAAAAGTTCTCTTTGGCATTTCAACAAACACCTACAAATAGGAAATGATACGTGTCCGATACGGACACGAAACAATGCAAAACTTCACCAATCACAAACCACAGCTAGGGGACACCTAGATCGGGGCTATTATGCAAAGAAATCAGGATTAAAAGATAGTTTAAGGTGTTTACCTATAGAGTATCATTCACAAGGAAAAAGCCCCAAATAGGAAGATTCTCTTGCAAGCCAAAAGCTCTAAATTGTACCAAATCTGAGATTTCTCTCTATGAACAGAAAATAGAGTGGGATTAGGTTCTAATGCAAGAAACTAGAGTCAAAAAGGAATTAAAATAAAAGAGTTATGAATTGGGGAAGAAGGACCAATACCTCTTTCTTTCTAAAGTTGTTTTGATGCAAAAGAGACAAGAACTAGGAAGAGAGATTAAATGGGGGGATCCCTATGTGGCCGGCCATGAAGGAAGAAATTAGGGTTAGGGTTATGACTAATGGACTTGGGCCAAGTTTCAATGATAAATGAAATCAATCCTTAAGTCAAAAGTCCAAGAACCTAATTCTTTTATTCTCTATATGAAAGTTGATTCAAAATTAACTTAACTTGGGTTGACTTAAGTTATACTAGGGTCCCACCATTCTAATTAAGTCACCATAGCCAGGGTCAACATCTAGGTTAGGATCTCCAAAGTCTCAACTAGCAAAGGTCAAAAATAATAACCGTCACTCCAATAATTCAAAATAAATCCAAAATTCTCAAAATGACCAAAATACCCTCAAGCTAAAATGTGGTATTGACAGAAAGAGCGCAATACCAAAATCAACATTCAAAGAAAGACTACCAAAACCATTTTCTCTAGTAATTTTTTTGATCTATTTTAGATATATTTTGGTATAGACTCAAGTTTGTCAATTATCAAAATGGGAGAGATTGTTGGCCCATTCCACGGTCACACCCAATTTTAATAATCGACATGAACTTAAGTCAATACACAAAATATACGAACTACTACTAATCATTTCAGGTCTTATGAAATCAATATCAACAAGCGTTCTACTGCATCATCAAGCACGTAAATTATCAGTCTGAAGCTTACTTTCATTGGAATCTAGTTCAAGTCATTTTACAATTTATTATATATTTTATCTTTATTGAGTCTAGGATATAAATTGTAAGATCGACTGGGTAGTACTGGCTTAGGTTAATCATAGTCCACTTTTTATATAGCCTACCTATCCATATTCCATCTACCTAAAAGTTCTATTCCATTCTGCAATAATATTTTACAAATGTTTAACATTTTTACCTAGACAGAACTCAAACCGAGTTCGGCCCGAGTTCGGTCCGAACACTGCCCGAGTTCGGTCCGAACTCTGCCCGAGTTCGGTCAGTTTAAATTTAAATATTTGTTGCCTCTAAATCTGCATGTAACGTTCATATGCAAAATCTTTACATCAGAACTCTGCCAGAACTCTGCCTGAGTTCCGTCCCAGAAAACACCTATAAATAGAAGAGAATTTCTCATTCCAAATCACTCAATCATTTTTATCTTCTCTTCTCTATTCAATAAGTGTTTTCATCCGATCAAAAGTTTTCATATCACACCTACACTCCTCTTAGCTAAAAGCCAGTAATATCTATTTCGATCTAGAGTCTCTGGTTCTCAAGAGTTGTAAAGAGGTTATTCAAAGTACAGAAATTATTTCTGTTGTGGAGCTGGTCGTGCGCTCGTCACCAAGAACGGTATTGTGAAGTTGGTTGTGCACTTGTCATCAAGCATGATATTGTAAGAGACAACAAGCTCTCAATTAGCTTGTGCCTTAGTGGATTAACATCGAGCAAGAGTACTCGAGACTAGATTAGTCCTCTCAGAGGGATACCAGTATACATCACTGTGTCACTGAGTTTGATCTCTCTATCTCTTGCTATATTTATTTACTGTCTCTTATTTACTGAAATAGTTATCTGTTTATAATTTTTAAAATTGGTGATTATTTTCAGCTACACTCGTACTCACTCTATTCACCCCCCCTCTAGAGGTGCTCAACGGTCCTACAGATTGAAATGATCAATTGCATATGAACTCCAATTAAAGTGAAACATGAAAATTCTTGAAGCCAAGACAAAGATCTACAAATTTACACTAAGGACCAAGGGGACAAGCATGGATAAATGTAACAAGAATTATCATGGCAAGAAATGACGAAAGGGGTCAAAAGGGGTGCCAGTGACAGCATGCGCCAGGGACAGCATGCGCGAGGACAGCATGCGCCAGGGACAACATGCTCCAGGACAGCATGTGCCAGGGCAGCATACGCCAGGACAGCATGTGCCAGGGACAGCATGCGCCCGGACAACATGTGCCAAGAACGGCATGCGCCAGGACAGCATGTGCCTTGGGCCAAAAGGCACCATCCACAGCATGTGCCAGGACAGCATGTGCCAGGGACAGTATGCGCAGGACAACATGCACCATGGGCCAAAAGGCACCATCCACAACATGCGCCAGGACAGCATATGTCAGGGACAACATGCGCTAGGACAGCATATGTCAGCATGCATGCGCCAGCATGCATGTGCCAGCATGCATGCACCAGCATACATCAGCATGCACTAATCATTTTCTCCAACCAGCTTCTAAGTGTTCATGAGAACCCATGGACTAGAAAGGCAATAAATCTCTCAAAATAAGTCGAAATCGGGACTTCCAAGGGTCTAAATTGGGTAGAATCAAATTTTCTACAACATGGAACCATTAGTTTTCGAAAATATTAAACTTTAAGAGATTAAAACCAAGAAAAACAAGAAAATATTAAAACTTAGATCTACAAAAATATAACCATCAAAACGAAAAACTCCAAGTTCTAAAGAGGCTTAGAATCATGAAAGAAAGAGAATAGAACAAACAAAAATAACATTTGTTCAAGATTTGACTTCCAAGGGTCTAAATTGGGTAGAATCAAATTTTCTACAACATGGAACCATTAGTTTTCGAAAATATCAAACTTTAAGAGATTAAAACCAAGAAAAACAAGAAAATATTAAAACTTAGATCTACAAAAATATAACCATCAAAACGAAAAACTCCAAGTTCTAAAGAGGCTTAGAATCATGAAAGAAAGAGAATAGAACAAACAAAAATAACATTTGTTCAAGATTTGACAAGATATACTTGCCTAAGGTTGGGGGAGGAGTAAATGAAGAAGAAGATGAAGAAATAAATCTAAGTAATGAAGAGAGAGAGAGAGAGAGAAGTCGATTTTTATACAAAATCCTTCTCATCTAAAACCAACCCAAACCAAGCCATGCCAAGTTGAACCAAACCAAAATAAACCAAGTCAAGGATAAGAAAGACAAATCAAAACACGGGTCACCTGACAAATGTCAGAATTCCATACATGTATACTAAAAATACGTAACCGAAAATGAGAGTGACTGGCATGTCGTCGGTATACACTGGTATACTGGGGGTATGCCGGTCAAGGAGAAAATCTATAAGTTGGAAAAATTTAAATCGTTCCGAAAACCAAGAAAATACGAAATACAATACAAAATATGTATCCGTATATAAATACTGATACTGTGAGATGAGTCTCACACTAAAGCTCACGCAACCCAGAATAACTGCTACAAGAATAACTGCCAAACAGTTATTCCAAAACTCTATAAATGGAGTTTCAAATCAGTCTCAATTCGACGAATGATCATAATCTCCTGCTAAAGTGCTGTTGCATCCTCCAGAGGCTCGTGTCTTCTATATCACATCGTCCAAGGGATAAAGTGATCATCTTCTGATCAGATTTCTATAGTTGTACTTCCCCAGAAATCAATTATACTTTTGTACTTTTTCTTAGTTTGTAGAAATCAAGCTTTTGTTTTTGCAAACAAAATGGTGACTCTGCTGGAGATGACTTTCTCCTCTGACGAGAAAGTGATAACTCAACGTGATATTGCGTCGATCGGCAAGACGTTGAAGACTTTGGTCATTCAAGTCGACCAAACCGCTTACGTGGCAATGAGCAGTGCTGGGGGTACCAAGTGCACCGCCGTTGCGGCTAAGAGCAAAGGACAAACTGTGTGGACTCCCAAGTCTTTCCGGCCAACCATGGCTCCTTTGCAACTTGTGCAGTCTGTCCCTCGACCAACCATGGCTCCTGTGCAATCTGTACAATCTGTCTTTCGGCCAACCATGGCTCCTGTATAACCTGTATAATCTATCTCTCGGCCAACCATGGCTCCCGCACAACCTGTGCAGTTTGTCTCTCGGCCAACCATGTCTCCTGTGCAACCTGTACAGTCTATCTCTCGGCCAACTATGGCTCCTGCGCAACCTGCACCGAATGCTTCTCTGTCAACCAGAACTCCTATACAACCTGTGCAGATTGCTTCTTTGCTAATCAGAACTCCTGTGCAACCCGTGTCTACTATTTCTTCGGCTCTGAACAAAAGGAAACGCCTTTTGGCTACTCCCTCATCTTCTCCAGTTCTGAACTCGGAGAAGAACCTATCTAGTGAGAGTGTTAAACAGAATAAAGGAAAGCGTCCTTTGGCCCTTCCTCAACTTGCACAACTTGAGCCTATGACCTTTCAATCACTAAACAAAGGAAAATACCTTTTGGCTACTTCCTCATCTTCTCTAATCCTTGACTCGGTAGAAAGTATCTCTGGTGGCGCCCATGCGCCACTCAATATGAAAACTCTTTTGGGCAGGAACTCTACTCCTCTGAATAGAGACAATCAAATCTTTACTAAGAATGTGGGTTCTGTTCAAACTGAGATTTCTGTCACTCAGTTGTACCAGAGCAAGAACATAAGAACAGGTTGCACAGCACAAAAAGGAATTCTGCCAAATCCGAAAAATACAACTACGAATCTTCCTACCCTGCTCATCTTAAGATCCAAGCAGGGTAAACTACAAGTATCTCAGACAGATACACAAGTAGTAGATCTATCTGACCTGTGCACCTATCTCAAAAGGCGCCAGTCAACCCCTACTTCAGCAAAATGCAAACAGACTGCACCATTGGCTAACTTGCACCAGAAGCAGACTTCTGAAGTCAAGAATCCTTTTACCTATGCTAACCAACTCAGCACTTCATTGTACACTCAAGGAATGGGACATCTCAAGAATAGGAATCATGTTCCGAATATTATTAAAGAATATGCTCATTTGACCTCTTCTCATCCAGATATTGTAACTGATCTTCGTGAAGTTCTTAAACAGAAACAAAAGATCCCAATTCTGTCTCATCCAATGCATTCCTAAGAACATCACTGTAATCATCACCATGAGGTAGTTATCAAATGTTATTATCAATCAGCTAAACGGTCTATCTTCGACCGTCTGAATTACTCTCAGGTTCCTTAACCGATAATACAGGATGAAGATGAATTGCTATATACCTCTGTCAACATGACGTCTCGAAGCACTAAGGATGGAAAATGCCCGAGACTTAATGAATTCTGCAATCCCATTCAACAATACCTAGATCAGATTCATGAATCCGGCGAACGAGTATACCAATATACTAGATCAAGAAGCCGAGACGCAATCGGTCAAAGGAATCTTCCTTTCGACCAAGACACAATCGGTCAAAGGAATCTTTCTTCCGACCAAAAAACAATCAGTCAAAGGGATCTTCCTTTTGACCAAAAAACAATCGGTCAAAGGAATCTTCCTGATTCTAATCTCCCTATGTCTTATTTTGGGGGTGGTTCCTTATATGACTTTGATGCTGATAGTAAAAGTTTTGAAAGGACCATCTTTTCTACTAGCTCGTCTTCAATGGCTAGAGAAGTGACTACTTATGTCATCACAGAAGATTAAGATACTTCCAGTTCTAACAGTCAAGAGCAGAGAATTGCTGCTTTGGAGGCTAGTTTGAACAACATGGTTGAGATGATGACAGCATGCATGTAGTAATTATGATACAACATACGGTTCCACCAGTCGCAAATCTAATTCTGACCCAATAACCTGTAACAACACCAGCTCCTATCAATATTGGTTTGGGGGTACAGTCTCCTCACACCGCTTCTATACTTGCACAGGCTATTCCAAGTCAATCTGACGCAGGGGTAGTACTTATCATGCAGTGCCCCCTCCTAATATATCAAATCAATCTACTGCTCCATAATCATCGGGAGATACCAACGAGGAAATAAAACTTTTACGTGCTCAATTTGAGGCTTTCAAACAGAAAGATGGCTTGCAAAAGCTTGGGATCAAGCAGCCTTATCCCATAGAATGGAAAGAAGTCCAATTTCCTTCCAAATATAAACCCGCTACTATTACGTTGTTTGATGGCAACACATCTCCAAGTCAGTACCTTAATCACTATGAGATAATGACTGATCAACTCCAACCAAATGATGCTCTACTCACTAGGGTGTTCGTCGAATATTTAGCAGGTGCAGCTTACGACTGGTACCGTAGTTTGCCAGATGGTTTTATAACCTCTTTCTCTAGATTTAAACAAATGTTCCTAGAACAATTTTATGAGGGGACAAATGACATGACTATCTCTGCTCTCATTAAAATTAAACAACGACACAATGAGATAATTGACGGTTCATTGAACGATTCTGCCCTGAGGCACTCAAAATGCCTCTTGGAACTCCAGATGCTTTGACTATAGACACTTGCAAGTCAAACATGTTGCTATAATCAGCATGTGGACTGGATCGACGTAGTTCCAGGATTGGCCTTCATTCACAGTGAAAGCTAAAGCGGTAGAAGAAAGTGTTGACAAGTTTAAACAATTAGGTATTCAGATGCCTAATCTTGACAAAGATGAACGTGCTACACCAAATAATGGTGGCCGTCAGAACAATCGTAAGAGTAAAGATACTTTGGCTATCAATGTTAAAGGTAAAGAAACTATAGCCGTAAACATAGGTCAACCAACACCTACTCCAACAGCACCACCACAGTGGGCACTACGTCCAAAAGAAGAATACTCTTTTGATGAAGATGATGTCATGAGTATCTTTGATTGTCTGATCAAGAGCAATAAACTTCAACTACGAGAGCCAAAACGGCCAGATGAAGTAGGTAAAACCGACCACCCCAAATATTATGTTTACCACAGATTTATCGGACATCCGACTCGAGCATGCTATGTGCTTAAAGGCAAGATCCTGGAGATGGTTAATTCTGGTACAATTACTCTCCAACAAGATAAAAAGACTATAACTGCAAACGTCGTCTCTTTACAGTTTAGCAATTTTCCTGTTCAACTTGTGTCGGACGGCGTCATTTCCAACCCGAGAACTACTTTGGAGATTGTTAATCTCCCATATGCACGAACTGATGGTCTTATTCCTCTGTCTACTGATAAAGGGAAAATTATGTGGATTTATCCTAATTTAGTGGCTGATTTTGAAGCACCTTCTTTAAAGTCCAAGAAAGCAACCAGATATTAGTCATGTCATATGACTTCGTTGGGTGAACATTATCCTCCACCTTTAACTACCACTTTCACTTCTGCTGCAAATCCTTCTTCTTTCTCCCCTTCTGAGATAACACTGTCAAAGGCAGAAGCCAAATATCAACCAGCATTCCATCTGTTTTGTAATGCCCCATCCCTACATCGTGCCCTATTTTCATCCACGGGGTACGCGAGAAAGGAACACTGTCGCTATCGATTTGGTCGGGACCGATAGGTCAAAATTGGCCGAGTCGATCAAACCAGAATGGTTGAATTAAGATCCATTCCACGTTATGGAATGGCTTCTTCGGACCCAAGTCCCATATTCAGCGGGTTGTGCGTCGAGGATTGGCTCTGCGATTGAGTCGGGGGAGACCTCCCGTTGCTCTGATTTTTATACCGTACTTGATTTGGCTTTGGCTTTGGTTTTCGTAAATGCATTTTTCGTGAATATTTTTCGAATAGGTTTTTGTGACTTGCATTTTTGAGCTTCGCATTCATATCGAATTACCTTGAATTACACAGTGTTCTAATCAGTTGCTTATGAGATTGCAGGTGATCGCGTAGGCGACGTCAGCACAGCCAACCGGTTGCTCGCTTAAAGCAAGTCTAAGGCGAGTGGCTGACCTCCTTCGCCTCGTCCCTCTACTTCAAAATGAATATGAAGTTAAATGAATGCTTATCATAATAGTGTAAAATCAAAGAAATCGTGGCACGATTCTTCATGAAACATTTGCTATCAAACTGCCGGTATTGAAAATGAATAACGTGCTTTCTTATGCAATTCCACTTAGCCTATGCAAAATAATGAATAAATCGACTAACGTTTATTGCAACGATACGGGTAAGTAATCAAATCGACTAAGTTCAAAAGAATGGCTAAGTTTCGCACATAAAAGAGAAAGGATAAGGTTCTAGAAAAGAGAGAGAATTTTTCAAGACTCTGCAAAACGGTCATTGGATAACTTGTCGACAAGGTGTAGTTTTCTCAAACGGTTGCCAAGGCCAAGGGACCGATTCGGCCCGGGAGGAACGAGTATAGCAAGCGCCAGCCTTTCATCGGTGTGGGTTATGCGGAAACTTTCGGACAGGGATCGCTACCCACTGCGAAAGGGTCGCCATCTAACCCAGCTATAGTCCGCGATGGCTTGACATTGCCAATGGCCTTCACGCCCTTTCATGGCTTAACAAATACACATGACACGAGATGAAAACGATAGTTGCTTAATGTTATACAATTTCATATGCTTGCCTCAAAACATGTTAACATGCAAATCGAGCAGGATGGTTAGAAAGATCACAGAAATAGCTAGCTAACATGTTTATGAAACTTCTTGAATCAAATGCAGAGCTTGGATTTTAATAAGCCATTCGACAGTACATGTGATCGTGCTAATCCTCGCTCTTTGCAGGTCCCGCGAACCAGAAAGGACGTGCCAACTAGCTCGACGACGTTCGTGATTTTGAAGCTTCGGCCGCGCATCGAAGACTTATCCCACAACTCAACTTTTGAAGACTCTCAACAGTCCAAGGAAGATGGCTCAGCGTCTCTCCCATCCAGATCACTGGAGTACTTTGTTGTATATTGAGGGATGTGTGCAATGTATGGAACGGCTATCTCATCGGCACTCTTTTGTAATCAAGTCATGTTGTAGCCCTCACGGCATGAGTCTTGTACTGGAGTCTGTAAAAGATGTTCATTATCAATAAAGATCAAATTTTCCTTTACTTAATGAATGATTCAATTTGTCTGCGTACTCTCTTAGATCTCGTATCTCGGATTACCTTATAACTATGCCTTGTGCGATCGCAAATTAGGTTTGCACGGCATCACGCCCGGGGGACGACTATCGATTCGATGGAATCGGGGTGTGACATAATGGTATCAGAGCACGGCTTTACGTCTTTGGCCTCCAGTGTCGAGTTCTAGTCTCCAACCGTTGACCTCGTGTCGATGAGATGAGTTGTTCCATATGCTGAACCTAGGACGTTTTCTGAAACTAACGAGAGTTGCTTTCTTTTTCCTATATTTGCGGAAGGTCGGGCAGAGGACGAGACGAGCGCTTCCAGCTGCTCGAGTACTTCTAGACCCGAGCATTCCGTCAACCCAACGGGAATGATGCCTACCGTAGCCGGACCTTCCGGCGACCCGATGCAGCGAATGCTGCTGATGCTTGAAATATAGCAACGCCAAAATGAGCTCCATCGTGAGCAAGCGGAGGCTCGTAAAACTCAATTCGAGAATCGGTTCGAGGCTCAATTCAAGCTGCAGCAGCAGCAGCTGAATACCCTCCAGCAAATCGTACAATCGGTCGTAGGCAACAACAACATTTCAACGATGACACCTGCCGTGATCGAGCCTGCGGTTCGATCCAACGAAGCTAACCCGGAGGCGCCCATGCTCTCACCTGCGGCACCGAGAAGTTCCAACATCGACGTGTCAAAATTCACAAAAAGCTGCCGCACTTCCTTCAATGGCACAGAAGATTCCTCTGTTGCGATCGACTGGTTGGAGGAGCTGGAAGACAAGTTCGAGCTTCTGGGTGTCGAAGACTCGAAGAAAGTCCCGTGTGCTTAACTTCTACTTCGAATGAACGTGCACAATTGGTGGGCTGTATAGAAGCGGGCTATTCGACGTAAAGACGAGACAACGACAATCTCATGGGCTACATTCAGAAATGCGTTTGAGACCGAATATCTTTTTGCAGCCGTACGACAGGAAAAAGAAAACGAGTTTATGCAGTTGAGGCAAAGGAATATGACAGTGCGAGAATATGCGATCGAATTCAATAAAATGGCCAAATATGCTGGAGCCTATCTACCGACCATTGCAAGTCGAGCTCGGCAATTCGAAGTGGGTCTGCGTTCTACTATCCGTGCTCATGTCTCGGTGCCTGAATACAAAACCATGGGCGAGACACTCAACCATGTCCTCCGTTTGGAGTCCGAGTATCCTTCTGCTACTACTGGCGTTGTTCACTTTAATAACAAATGTCATAGTAATGCGGAAGGCAACAACGTACATAGGAGTCAAATCTGCGGCAACGAAGGCGGCAACCAGACGAAGGATCGTGTAGTCTACAATTTCTGCCACAAAGAAGGGCACATGGCCAACGAGTGTCGATTGAAGAACGGAGCTTGCTTCGGATGCGGCCCAATGGACCACATCGCACACAACTATCCGGAGAAGCCAAATCAATGCCCCAAATAACATTAACAGAACCGAGGCCAAGCACCTCGGGCGCCACCGACTGTACAACAGAATGGCCAAGACCGTCGCCCTAATGCTCAGGGCCATGTCTACGCCATGACTCGAGATAAAGCGTTCGTATCTGACACAGTAGTGACAGGTATACTTCAATTCAATAATAAACCTGCTCGTGTATTGTTTGATTCAGGTGCCACGCATAGTTTTATATCGGCGGACTTCACCGCCGAGCACAAATTCCCTCTGACACTACTAGGTCTCGATCTTACTGTTAACGTACCGTCGAGCACGCCACTACTTGCAAATTTAGTCTGCGGAGATAGAATCATTTGTATAGGTAGTCAAAAGATCAGTCTTGATGCGATAGTGCTAGATATTAAAGACTACGACATCATTATGGGGATGGATTGGCTCGGTCCGTGCAACGCAACCATAGACTGTGCTGAAAAGAGGGTCATATTCCAAATACCTGGAGTGCCTAAATTTTGCTACTCGTGTGGTGAGGCATCGCCGACCTGCATGGTGATCTCCGCAATATCTTCTTGACGGATGCTGCATTCCGGGTACAAAAGCTATCTAGCTTTCGTTCGAGACATGCGACAGGAAGGTACAAACGTGGGTTAGACCGACGTTGTGGCAGAATTCCCAGATGTGTTCCCAGACGAGCTGCCCGGCATGTCGCCCGATCGAGAGATTGAGTTCACTATCGATATATTTCTCGATACCCAACTGATCTCGAAAGCTCCGTACAGAATAGCCCCTGCAGAGCTTAAAGAACTCAAAGTACAGTTGTAAGAGTTGCTCGATAAGGGATTTATTCGACCCAGCGCCTCACCGTGGGGAGCGCCCGTGCTGTTCGTCAAGAAGAAGGATGGCTCATTGCATCTTTGTATCGATTACCGCGAGATGAATAAAGCCACCGTCCGGAACAAATATCCCCTACCTCGTATAGATGATTTGTTCGATCAGCTGCAAGGAGCTACGATGTTCTCTAAAATTGATCTGCGCTCGGGTTACCATCAACTCAAGATTAAGGCGGACGATGTGCCGAAGTCTGCCTTTCGCACTCGATACGGCCATTACAAATTTCTGTTAATATTGTTCGGCCTAACAAACGCCCCTGCTGCTTTCATGGATTTGATGAATCGGATGTTTCGACCATTCTTCGATAACTTTATAGTAGTCTTTATCGACGATATACTCGTCTACTCGAAGAATAGGCAGCAACACACTGAGCATCTACGGACCGTACTTCAGACCCTTCGAAAAAATCAGTTATATGCGAAGCGAAGCAAATATGAATTCTGGCTGAGCAGCATCGCATTCCTCGGACACATCATTTCAGCTGAAGGCATTGCAGTCGACCCAAAGAAAGTTGAAGCCGTTGTCGATTGGAAATGGCCAACGTCCATTAGTGAGATTCAAAGTTTCCTTGGCTTAGCGGAATACTACCGAAGCTTCGTGAAAGACTTCGCAAAGATCGCATCGCCTCTAACTCACCTCACCCAGAAAGGAGTCGCATTTGAATGGTCATAAGACTGTGAAGCTTCGTTCCAAGAGTTAAAGCAACGGCTCGTTTTGGCCCCGATACTCGCACTTCCAGAAGGGACTAAGGGTTTCCAGATATTCAGTGACGCGTCCGGTCAGGGCTTGCAGTATGTGCTGATGTAGCGGAACAAGATGATATCTTTTGCTTCCCGACAACTAAAGCTACACGAGAAGAACTACCCTACTTATGACATGGAGTTAGCGGCAATTGTGTTCATGTTAAAATTATGGCGTCACTATCTTTATGGCGTGGCGTGCACGATCTATACCGATCACAAGAGCCTCAAGTATCTATTCATCCAGAAGAAACTAAACTTTTGGCAAAGGCATTGGCTTGAACTGATCAAGGATTACGACTTGACTATTGACTATACGCCGAGAAAGGGAAATATTATGGCGGACGCTCTGAGTCGAAAGTATATCGCCTCGCTATCCATCGACCGCAGACTGCTATGCAACCTAGAAGAGATGGGCATTAAACTTCGAGTCGGATTCAAGAATGTACAGTTGGCAAAGTTGCAGTTAGAGTCGAGCCTGCAAGAAAAGATCAAGACCGCTCAGAAGGACAATCCGTACCTGAAGAAGATGTGAGAGCTAATCTCGACGGGCAGGACAACCGACTTTGCGGAAGACTAAATCGGCACACTTTGATTGAAGGGTAGGCTATGCGTTTCGGACGATTCAGAACTTAGAAAGAAGATATTGTCAGAGGTGCACTATGCGAAGTACACCTTGCATCCCTGCAGCACGAGGATGTACAAAGACCTCTGCAAAAACTTCTGGTGGCACGAAATGAAAAAAGATGTGGCACTCTTCGTGTCGTAATGCATGGCCTGTCAGCAGGTTAAAGCTGAGCACTAGAGACCGGGCAGAGAGATACAGAATCTGGCAATTCCGGAATGGAAATGGCAGCACGTGTATATGGATTTTATTGTTGGTCTGCCAAAGACGCCGCAGGAAAATGATGCCATCTAGGTCATCGTCGATCGACTAACCAAGTCAGCGCACTTCATTGCTATCAAAGTTACTTGGAGCGTTGATCGCCAAGCACAGATTTATCTTGATGAGATAGTACGGCTGCGCAGAGTTCCAGTATCCATCGTCTCTGATCGGGATTTACGGTTCATGTCGCGATTCTGGAGTTGCCTTCAGTCGGCGCTGGGTACCAAGTTACAGTTCAGCTCAGCTTACCATCCTCAGACCGACGGCCAAATGGAGTGCGTCAATCAGATTCTCGAAGACATGCTACGACTCTACGCCATTGACTTCAAATCAAGCTGGGATGTTCATCTACCTCTGGCTGAATTTGCATACAACAATAGCTATCAATCCAGCATTCAAATGGCACCGTATGAAGCCTTATATGGACGAAAGTACCGGTCACCCATTTGCTAGGACGAAGTCGGAGAACCGTAGATTCTCGGCCCAGAACTGGTGGAACAGACTGTGCAAAAAGTTTGGCTCATTTGAAAAAGATTAAAGACCCCACAGAGTCGTCAGAAAAGCTACACGGACATTCATCGTCGACCCCTCGAGTTTGAAGAAGGCGATCGCGTATTTCTCAAAGTGTCGCCCATGCGAGGAGTTACTCGGTTCGGCGCGAAGGGAAAGTTGAGTTCGAGATTTGTTGGGCCGTTCGAAATACTCGAGCGGGTCGTCCAGTGGCCTATAAAATTGCCCTACCGCTGGCGCTTGAAGGTATACACAATGTCTTCCATGTCTCTCAGTTGCGAAAGTACGTGCACGACCCTAGCCACGTGATGGATTTTGGCCAGCTAGAGCTGAAGTCCGACTTATCATACGTTGAAGAGCCAGTTCAAATCTTAGAATTCAAGGATAAGCTGCTGCAAAATTGAGCAATCCCTCTCGTCCGCGTCCTCTTGAGGAACCATTCGGTCTAAGATTCGACGTGGGAGCTTGAATCGAAAATGAAGGAGAAATTTCCTTCATTGTTCTCGTAGAGGTAGGTTATATCCTTAAGTTTCAAGGACGAAACTTTTTATTATTTGGTTATGGTATAGTGCCCCGTCCCTACATCGTGCCCCATTTCCATCCACGGGGTGCACGAGAAAGGAACACTGTCGCTATCGATTCGGTCGGGACCGATAGGTCGGAATCGGCCGAGTCGATCGAACGAGAACGGTTGAATTAAGATCCATTCCACGTTATGGAATGGCTTCTTCGGAACCAAGTCCCACATTCAGCGCGTTGCGCCTCGAGGATTGGCTCTGCGGCTGAGTCGGGAGAGACCTCCCGTTGCTCTGATTTTCATGCCGCACATGATTTGGCTTTGTCTTTGGTTTTCGTGAATGCATTTTTTGTGAATGTTTTCCGAATGGGTTTTCGTGACTTACGTTTTTGAGCTTCGCATTCATATCGAATTTCCTTGAATTATGTAGTGTTCTAATCAGTTGCTTATGTGATTGCAGGTGATCGCATAGGCGACATCAGCGCAGCCAACTGGTCGCTCGCTTGAAGCAAGTCTAAGGCGAGTGGCTGACCTCCTTCGCCTCATCCCTCTACTTCAAAATCAATATGTAGTTAAATGAATGCTTGTCATAATATATAGAATCAAAGAAATTTGAGCACGATTCTTCACGAAATACTTGCTATCAAACTACTGGTATTGAAAATGAAGAACGTGCTTTCTTATGCAATTCCACTTAGCCTTTGCAAAACAATGAATGAATCGATTAACGTTTATTGCAACGATACGGCTAAATAATAAAATCGACTAAGTTCAAAAGAACGGCTAAGTTTCGCACATAAAAGAGAATGGATACGGTTCTAGAAAAGAGAGAATTTTTCAAGTCTTTATAAAACGGTCATTGGACAACTTGTCGACAAGGTATAGTTTCTTCGAACGGTTTCCTAGGCCAAGGGACCGATTCGGCCAGGGAGGAACGAGTATAGCAAGCGCCAGCCTTTCATCGACGTGGGTTATGTGAAAACTTTTGCATAGTGCTCGCTACCCGCAGCGAAAGGGTCACCGTCTAACCCAGCTATAGTTCGCGATGGCTTCACATTGTCAGTGGCCTTTACACCCTTTCACAGCTTAACGAATGCACGTGACACGAGATGAAAACGATAGTTGCTTAATGTTATACAATTTCATATGCTTGCCTCAAAACATGTTAACATGCAAATCGAGCAGGATGGTTAGAAATATCACAGAAATTGCTAGCTAACATATTTATGAAACTTCTTGAATCAAATTGTCACGACCCGCTCCCGAATAATCGGACACGAATCGGACACATCCAGCCTTCGTCGATGGATACGACGAAGTAAGCTATACAATTCTAAAGAAAACTCCAAGATACAAGATACATAAAACAACACAGCTTCTATACACGTTCCCAGAATCACCACAGTCCACAAGTTATTGGTACAATATCATCTAGAGACAAATCCGGTAACATGAATAAAATTATACAATCCTGAAATCTTGAATACAATACATGATAAAATCCCCTAAAACAAATCTAAGAAAAGATCTAACTATAACTATAAAATTCTAAGTCTATCCTGAGGCACAACTCAATCCTGGCTTCGGGCTCTGGCCTATAAAGATGAAACAACATCCTCAAGCATACCTGCAACGTATCCTGTCAGAAAAAAAGCAAAGTACAATCCCGACATGAAGCACTAAACAATGTGAACTGAAATGCATAAAAAAGAATCTCAATATGAACTATGGTACAAGACAAGAATATGAAACTGTAGTACATGAATAACGATAAAACTATGGTACCAGATCCTGAACAATGAACTAGACTATCAGTGTAATATGCATTTCAAATGACTATCAGAGTATGTGACCGGCTGGGTAAACAATGAACAAGAGCACATGAATAATGGTACGGCTTAGAGTCTTACATGCACGATGTGAGACCTAAGCTATTAGTCAATGCCTAGCTAAAATAGGATTGGTCACATATCTGTAGTATTTCCCTACCCAATGTACAAGTAAAGAATAATGAACTATAAACAATGAACGATGAACGATGAACGATGAACAATGAACAATCGTGTGTACAACGTGTCAATATGAGAACATGAAGCAAGACAGAAATACAGAGTAAAGGGTTCGAGTCGGTGTACTTGCCTCGGTTTGGTTGCACGAGTGTAATAGAGCATCAATCTATATGTCCACCTAGATTTGTACAAGTTGGTTAGGGGTTTTACGAAAAACATTAACTATTATGACTATTTAAACTATTAACCATTTGCTAAACATAGGATATATACTAACTATTTTTAAGAAAGAGGTTACTTAAATTTAGAAAGATACGTTATAAATCTTAGCATATCAAAATAGCATTACTTAGTTTATAACTACTAACAGAACTATTGTTATAAAATATTTAGACAATAATTTAGGAAACATAATATTTACTTTTAGAGAAGATGACTTAATTGTGGTCATTTAATAAAACCAAAATTTATAATTGAGTTTAAAAATAATAGCTACTAATAGAAAACACTTGTACAAATAATATTGAAAATAATGAATGTTAGCCTCAAAAGAGAGTAACCCAATCCATAAACTGTTGGGCCCCAAATACTCGGCCCGACTAGTTTAAACACAACATTCAACTGATCATTCAAAAGATCAAGATCCCGCCCACAAATTACTGAAATTTGCTCACATAGAAACACTAACCCATGGTTCAAAGAACACTATCAAGCATTCAGTAGGACACACCAATCTTAATGTCCCAATCATTCTTGCAACCCAATGCTCTATCACAAGCATACACTTACCTGTAGCTCAACTCAGGATCAGCTAGATTATGAACTCACCACTTGTAGCCTAATAAGTTACCAACCCAAAATGCTAAATGGATTAGCAATACAAAATTATAAGGTTCAAAGGCAGATTTGAACCCAGCTTGCTAAGTACCCAGAGTTAGGATTTCTCCACTCAGCCCAACAGATCATAAATCCAGCAACAAACTGAACCTAGCAACTTAAACACAGCAAGCTAGTTCAGTTGGCTTCCCTCTTCCCGGTTGAAAATTCAAGGTTGAGAAGGTGAATGCAGGAATAAGAAACCCATAGCAAAGTGTAAACAACTAACTCAAATATAAAATCCCTTCATCCCAAATCAAGCTCTCCAACCTATCACAGAACTTAACAACATTACCTAAAGTCTAAGCTCAGCAGGCTTAGAATCCAACAGTCATTTGAAATCAGAGGAGTTAGAAGGAATAAAGGAACACACACAACTAAATCTAACAAGGTTGACAAAATGAAATATACAGAAAATAGGATATAAAACTCAAATATACAATCAAATAGATAAATCCTATAGTCAATCAACTCTCCAACTCGGCCAACTGCTACTCTGGTTCCTGATAGCCTACTGCAATGGTGACAACAGGAACAACGCTGGTACACACGGACACCACGGCACCCGGACACGACCAGCATCAAGAATATGCACTCAGAACATAGTAAAATGCTGGACACGAACACATAACTCTTCCGATCCCAACCCAACCCCTGGCCGACACTATAAATCAAAATCTAGTAATAGTAATTCAATAACAGAAAAAATGTAGAAAAGTTTACCTGGAATGCACGGTGGGTTTATCCAAAGTATCCGATACGATCTGTTCTCGACGGCAAATCAAAATCGAAATTGAACCCCAAACATACTGTCGTCGAGTAGCACCCTAAAATCCGATCGAAAATGAAAAAAACATTAAATCAGGAAATTAACAAGAACATCTCCAATACTCTGGATCGAGAGTTAGAAGGTTGACCTAACTCACCGAGAAATCAAATTTGGATCGACGAAGATGTGATCTCGTGATCGCTGGAGAAGAAAGTGAGATCGATCTGGAATTCCTGATCGAAAATAATTAGATCGATTGGAAACTATGAATTATTGGGAGAAGGAACAAAACTCACCACGAATTCATCGGGGAAGACGACTCAGGAAGAGGTCCTCCGGAGCGGATGAAGTCGCCAAGAAGCCTCAGAGAACTGCCACGGTCGAGAGTTCTATCGAGTTGGTGGAGAAAGGGCTGGAGCCGACGTCGCCTGAAAGTGCCATCGAGAAGCGATCATGCGGCCGTCTGGAGCTACTGTGCACCACCAAGGAAGGAGGTGCCCAGTCTTCGTCGCCGAAAAGAGAGTAGAGACTCAGACGCCGCTGCCCGCCTCCACATGGATGGCCGTCACCTCCATCGCCACCGTCGAAAAGAAGATTTAGGGTTAGGGTTAAGGTTAGGGTTAAGGGATTTGGGGGAAACGAGGGAGAGGAGTGAAGAGCTCTCCAGAGTCTCTGCTCATGAATTATCAGAAGAATGGAATAATGGAAAGGGAGAGGGAAACTTGGGTTTAAATAGAATGATTGAGTAAAATTAAGAAATTTACAAAAACCTCCAAATAATTTGTTTTATTGCAACTGATAACAATAGTTAGCTAGAAAGTTTGTTACAGGTTGTTAGGAAACTTGGGCAAGGGGTTGCTACAAATGGAGGGAAAACTTATTTGAAATTAAAAAAAAAATTTGAATTGTACTCTTTTAAAATCATCAAATTATCAAATCATCAATAATTAAAAAACCATAGATAAAATATGTTTAAAATTCTAAAATAGCAGAAAATATGAAATTTAATAATTTTGGGAAAGCGGGGTCACAAATCTACCCCCCCTAGAAAAATTTTGTCCTAGAAATTTTAGATGGCACGATTAGACACGTTCAAGATAATTAAGTACAAAATTTTGAAGTTGGCAAAATTTTAAAGTGGTTCAAAGAAATAGTCACGAAAATGAAATTAATGGATAATAGTCTCCATAGTATCCGACAATCTTCATATCTGAAATCACTTTCCTACAGTTCCTGTCCCGCCAGTATGCATCTGGCTGTAGTGAGCTTTCGGTTCCATGCTCTCGATAGTACTAGATTATCGCAACATTTTGTCAACTTTATCCAATATGAAATGAATTTAGGACTTAGATTCAATAATATCTGAGAACCTTAGAATACCCATAATTACTTTGACTTAGAGTCCCTGTCTCGCCAGTGTACAGCTAGCTACAGTAGACTCACGACCTCCATAATCCAGGTCATAGTAGATTGTCAAATATTTTCTCAACTTTATCCAGAAGTTTCAAGGTTGTTATGAAAATTTTAAATCATGATAGAGAGGAGTAGTATCTATTCTTATAAACAAATTTTTATTGGATACCAAGAGACAATCAACAGTCAACAAGTAGCTCATAGGTACTATAAAACAACAATAAGATAGGGAGACTGTAAAACAAGTCTCGAATGAAGAAACAACAAAGAAATACAAAAAAGAACATCAAAGAAAGGTAGTGATCCACAAGTGCCCCTGGGTCGTCAGTACTCATCGGGGATCGAGATGGTCTCCACTTCCTCGGTTGTCAAAAGGTAGACTCGCCCCTCTGGCTAATCTCTCTGCGGCTGCTGGACATGAAGACGTAAGTCCTCCTGCTGGGGTCCCGGTGCTCCTCGTGCTCGTCCCTCAGCGGCTTCTGCACAATCTCTGATCTGGTAAGCAGGTGATCCACAGAACAAGCAAAGCCTCAGCCTCTTGCGGCATTCGTCATAATGATGTCCCGGACGACGATAGTTGTTGCAAGTGACTGTCAACTACTGTCTCTGTGGTAGATCTGCATGAACTCTGGCTGGACGGTGATGCTGCTGTGCTGGCTGCTGTAGCCTCGCCTGAATCTGAGTCTGGGTCCTCTTCGCCGGTATCTGATAGCTGCTGCTGTCGATGTCCCAATTCCTTTTGGGCCTCGGGTCCATCTCCTTCTCCACCGCCTGAGCAATCTTGAGAATGCTCGAATAAGTCATCGCCTGGCTGATCGCCATTGTATGCCGCAACTCCCTGGTGAGGCCCTTCTTGAATCTCCAAGCTCTATCCTTCGGTGGTCTAACTAGGTTCTCCGTAAACCTGCTGAGTCGAGTGAACTTTGATGTGTACTCCGCCACTATCATGGTCCCCTGTTGCAACGCCTCGAACTGCATCCGAAGCTCATCTCGTTCCACGTCGGGGAAAAACTTTTCCTTGAACAGAGTTTTGAAATCTGCCCAAGAAACCTGGGGCTCAGCTAACTGGGGCTCCTCCCGGTACCAAGCTCTGGCAAGGTCAAAAAGTCGCATGCTCGCAACATCCACCTTCAAGTCATCCGGGATCTTCGCCATCTTCAGCGTCCTCTCTGTATTTTCTAACCACTCATCAGCATACTCTATCCCTTCATGGCCCCAAAAATCCATAGTACAGAGATTCTGGTAGTCTCTGGCTGTCTCCGGTCTCGGTACTGCTGGTGCTGGAGGAGCTACTGGTGCTGGTGGAGCCGGCTCTTGGGTCCTGAGGGTATCTACAATCGTCGCTCGAAACTACACAGCCTGATGGTTCTGTGCCTCTAGGAACTGCTGGAACAAGGCCATCACCTTGGTACCATCGAACATTACTGTCGGAGGCAGCGAAGGAAACTGAGGAGGTGGTGGTGGAAGCTGCTCTACTGGTATATCATCTGCAGTCTGATCCAAAGCTCCTGTAGCTCCGGACTGATCTGCGGTCTTCCTGGTGGTAACCATCCTGAAATAGAAAGAAAACTCGTTGATTGCTAGTCCTAGGAAAATAGTCAACCTTCTAGAAAATATTGAGTATAATGAATCTCTATATTCAATAACTATAACCATTTCCCACGGATCCTATGCTGTGATGAGTTTTCCTTAGTCTAACAGGTTCCCCAATAGCACTCTATAGCCTAAGTGCCATTAGGACAGACCTGCATAGGCCACTACTAAAAACATGTCACGATCCGCTCCCGAATAATCAGACACGAGTCGGACACGCCCAGCCTTCGTCGATGGACACGACGAAGTAAGTTGTACAGTTATAAGGAAAACTCTAAGATACAAGATACATAAAACAACACAGCTTCTATACACGTTCCCAGAATCACCACAATCCACAAGTTATTGGTATAATATCATCCGGAGACAAATCCGATAACATGAATAAAATTATACAATCCTGAAATCCTTAATACAATACACGATAAAATCCTCTAAAACAAATCCAAGAAAAGATCTAACTATAACTCTAAAATTCTAAGTCTATCCTGAGGCACAACTCTATCCTGGCTTCGGGCTCTGGCCTATAAAGATGGAACAACATCCTCAAGCATACCTGCAACGTATCCTATCAGGAAAAGAGCAAAGTACAACCCCGACAAGAAGCACTAAACAATGTAAACTGAAATGCATGAAAAAGAATCACAATATGAACTATGGTACAAGACAGGAATATGAAACTATAGTACATGAATAACAAAAAAACTAAGGTACCAGATCCTGAACAATGAACTAGACTATCAGTGTAATATGCATTTGAAATAACTATCAGAGTATGTGACCGGCTGGATAGATAATGAACAAGAGCACATGAATAATGGTACGGCTTAGAGTCTCACGTGCACGATGTGAGACCTAAGCTATTAGTCAATGCCTAGCTAAAATAGGATTGGTCACATATCTGTAGTATTTTCCCACCCAATTTACAAGTAAAGAACAATGAACTATGAACAATGAATGATGAACGATGAACAATGAACAATCTTGTGTACAACGTGTCAATATGAGAACATGAAGCAAGACATAAATACAGAGTAAAGGGTTCGAATCGGTGTACTTGTCTCAGTTTGGTTACACGAGTGTAATAGAGCATCAATCTGTATGTTCACCTAGATTTGTACAAGTTGGTTAGGGTTTTACGAAAAACATTAACTATTATGACTATTTAAACTATTAACCATTTGCTAAACATAGGATATATACTAACTATTTTTAAGAAAGAGTTTACATAAATTTAGAAAGATACGTTATAAATCTTAGCATATCAAAATAGCATTACTTAGTTTATAACTACTAACAGAACTATTGTTATAAAATATTTAGACAATGATTTAGGAAACATAAAATTTACTTTTAGAGAAGATGACTTAATTGTGGTCATTTAATAAAAACAAAATTTATAATTGAGTTTAAAAATAATAGCTACTAATAGAAAACACTTGTACAAATAATATTGAAAATAATGAATGTTAGCCTCAAAAGAGAGTAACCCAATCCATAAACTGTTGAGCCCCAAATACTCGGCCTGACTAGTTTAAACACAACATTCAATTGATCATTCAAAAGATCAAGATCCCGTCCATAAATTACTGAAATTTGCTCACATAGAAACACTAACCCATGGTTCAAAGAACACTATCAAGCATTCAGTAGGACACCCCAATCTTAATGTCCCAATCATTCTTGCAACCCAATGCTCTATCACAAGCATACACTTACCTGTAGCTCAACTTAGGATCAGCCAGATTATGAACTCATCACTTGTAGCCTAATAGGTTACCAACCCAAAATACTAAATGGCTTACCAATACAAAATTATAAGGTTCAAAGGCAGATTTGAACCCGGATTGCTAAGTACTCAGAGTTAGGATTTCTCCACTCAGCCCAACAGATCATAAATCCAGCAACAAACTGAACCTAGCAAATAAAACTCAGCAAGCTAGTCCAGTTGGCTCCCCTCTTCCCGGTTGAAAATTCAAGGTTGAGAAGGTGAATACGGGAATAAGAAACCCATAGCAAAGTGTAAACAACTAACTCAAATATAAAATCCCTTCACCCCAAATCATGCTCTCCAACCTATCACAGAACTTAATAATATTACCTAAAGTCTAAGCTCAGCAGGCTTAGAATCCAACAGTCATTTGAAATCATAGGAGTTAGAAGGAATAAAGGAACACACACAACTAAATCTAACAAGGTTGACAAAATGAAATATACATAAAACAGGGTATAAAACTCAAAGATACAATCAAATAGATAAATCCTATATTCAATCAACTCTCCAACTTGGCCAACTGCTACTCTGGTTCCTGACAGCCTACTGCAATGGTGACAACAGGAACAACGCTGGTACACGTTGACACCACGGCACCCGGACACGACCAGCATCAAGAATATGCACTCAGGACACAGTTAAATGCTGGACACGAACACATAACTCTTCCGATCCAGACCCAACCCCTGGCCGACACCATAAATCAAAATCTAGTAACAGTAATTCAACAACAGAAAAAATGTAGAAAAGTTTACCTGGAATGCACGGTGGGTTTATCCAAAGTATCCGACACGATCTATTCTCAATAGAAAATCAAAATCGAAATTGAACCCCAAACATACTGTCGTCGAGTAGCACCCTAAAATTCGATCGAAAATAAAGAAAGCATTAAATCAGGAAATTAACAAGAACATCTCCAATACTCTGGATCCGAGAGTTAGAAGGTTGACCTAACTCACCGAGAAATCACATTTGGATCGGCGAAGATGTGATCTCCTGATCGCTGGAGAAGAAAGTGAGATCGATCTGGAATTCCTGATCGAAAATAATTAGATCGATTGGGAACTACGAATTATTGGGAGAAGGAACAAAACTCACCGCGAATTCACCGGGGAAGACGACTCAGGAAGAGGTCGTCCGGAGCGGATGAAGTCGCCAGGAAGCCTCAGAGAACTGCCACGGCCGAGAGTTCGATCGAGTTGGTGGAGAAAGGGTTGGAGCCGACGTCGTTTGGAAGTGCCATCGAGAAGCGATCACGCTGCCGTCCGTAGCGACTGTGCACCACCGAGGAAGGAGGCGCCCAGTCTTCGTCACCGAGAAGAGAGTGGAGACTCAGATGCCGCTGCCCTCCGCCACTTGGATGGCCGTTACCTCCATCGGCATCGTCGGAAAGAAGATTTAGGGTTAGGGTTAGGGGATTTGGAGGAAACGAGGGAGAGGAGTGAAGAGCTCTCCAGAGTCTCTGCTCTCAAATTATTAAAATAATGGAATAATGGAAAGGGATAGAGAAACTTGGGTTTAAATAGAATGATTAAGTAAATTAGGAAATTTATAAAAAACCCCAAACAATTTGTTTTATTGCAACTGATAACAATAGTTAGCTAGAAAGTTTGTTACAGGTTGTTAGGAAACTTGGGCAAGGGGTTGCTACAAATGGAGGGAAAACTTATTTGAAATTAAAAACAATTTGAATTGCACTCTTTTAATAATCATCAAATTATCAAATCATCAAAAATTAAAAAACCATAGATAAAATATGTTCAAAATTCTAAAATACAAGAAAATATGAAATTTAATAAATTTGGGAAAGCGGGGTCACACAAATGTATAGCTTAGATTTTAATTAGCCATCTGCCAGTACATATGATCGTACTGATCCTCGCTCCTTGCAGGTCCCGCGAAACAGGAAGGATGCACCAACTAGCTCGACGACGTTCGTGATTTTGAAGCTTCGGCTGCGCGTTGAAGACTTGTCCCACAACTCCACTTTTGAAGACTCTCAACAGTCCAAGGAAGATGGCTCAGCGTCCCTCCCATCCAGGTCACTGGAGTACTTTGTTGTATATTGAGGGATGTGTGCAATGTATGGAACGGCTATCTCATCGGCACTCTTTTGCAATCGAGTCATATTGTAGACCGTACGGCATGAGTCTTATACTGGAGTCTGTAAAAGATGTTCATTATCAATAAAGATCAAAGTTTTCTTTACTTAATGTGTGATTCAATTTGTCTGCGTACTCTTTTAGATCTCATGTCTCGGATTACCTTATGACTATGCCTTGTGCGATCGCAAATTAGGTTCGCACGGCATCACGCCTGGGGGACGACTATCGATTCGACGGAATCGTGGCGTGACATGTATAGTCCACAGTTTCCTGAACTAATGACAAAGTGGGATATGATCTACAAAAGGGTCCTGTCTTGAATCATGGAAAAGGATCTCCCGTAACTCTTTCTCTATGCCTTTCACATAACCAATCTCGGGTTGGTTTGGGTTACTGGACGAACTCTTCATCTTGTCAAAAGAAGCTTTCTAGAAGCAAGATCCAGGCAACAAGTTATAATATGGTGTCCTTCGAACCTGTATCCGAAGAAGAAGCCATAACTGGTACCAGGTCTAGAAGAATTTACCTGAGAGACTATTCAGACGGACAGAAGAACCCTGTTCTAACTCCAGAGGCTCCTCCAGCATCATCTTCTCCTGTTGTCAATGTTCCATCGGTTTCATCACCTTCAGTGGAACCAACTCCTTCCAAACCAATGACAGTTGACAAATGAAAGCAGCCTGTCCATTTTGACAACGTGTTGAAGAAGACTCTAGTTCTAGGACTCGAGAAGCCGTATAACTTTGATATACTGGCTCAACTGGCTAATACCCTGACAAGGTTCAATTTTTGAGTTACTACGTCTCTCAAAAGAAACTCGAAAGACATTGAGTGAAGTCTTGATACAAGCTGATACTTGTCTAGCACTCCTCAAGAAGCCAGAAGAGGAACCAGTAACTTGCTTTCATTGTCATAGTGTGATGGAGCTGATGTCTAACATTACCGTGACGCATTATGATATGTTGTTGGACGATAACCGTCATGACTGACCCCTCTACTTCACAGGATATGTCGATACTATGAAGGTTGATCGCATATTGATCGACCCTGGATCTGTGCTCAGTATCATGCCAAAGACTTTACTAGATGTATTAAAGATTCCCGTACATAATCTTTCAATAACCATCACGACAATCTTGGGATTTAATTCTGGAAGAAGTGAACCTTTGGGAAAGATCCGTTTGAAAGTTCAAATAGGTAATCTTCGTACAAAGGTTAATTTCTACGTAATTGATAATCACGGCTCTTATAATGCCTTGCTGGGAAGACCCTTTCTGCATGAGCATAACATTGTACCATCCACTCTACACCAATGCTTCAAATATATAGACGTCAATGGAGAAGTCCAGAAGGAAGTAGCTGAGCTAAATCCTTTCAGGGGCATTGAAGCATATTGTACTGATTCTCGGATGTACAAAAAAGAGTTCATGAAGGTTGTATTAGCGATGGATAGTGAAGAAGATCAGAAGGATACTTCAAAAGATGTTCTCGTAATCCCTGTCAATGGACGTACTACTCGTCCCTCTTCTTCTTAGGTGTTGACTGTCCATCTTTTCTCTCATAATAAACAACCTCCTGCTGTAGAAAGGGAAGAAAGGGACTTCTGAGCCTCTTGTTATCAACCTTGGTCGTAACAAACCTTCTCCTTCTCCTCCTCTGGTTATCAATCTTACTAAGACTTCTTTTAAGGCCAAAAATCCTCCTTCTCCTCCTCTGGTTATCAATCTTACTAAGCCTACTGTCAAGGCTAAGAATCTTGTTGTAAATAATGATGTACAAATTAATAAATTAGCATCTCCTTTACAGTATACTGATATTTTTTATTATACTCGATGTCATTTAGAAATGCTAGATAACTTCGAACCACTTACCATAGGAGCAGTTCAACCTCTCCAAGACGAAGTATTGCTCGAACCAATGCAGGACTCCTTCTTCTTAGTTCCTTCCAGAAAGAAAGATGAACTTCCTATACTTTTTAGTAAAAGAACAGAACAGAAGATCACGTCCGATAGTGAAGAAAAAAATTACGATAGAGGAAGACTTCAACTAAGTCGTTATAGTCAACAATGAAAATATATTATTCAAAAGATGGGCTACAATTTTAAAACTGGTCTCAATTGTGGTAAAGGAAGGCGAACTCCTATTCGTATTCCCGCTCCAAAAGGAAAGTCACAACAATATTACAGCAAAAAGAAGTGGGGATTGGGTTATACCATGCCAATTCCGACTCCAGAAGCCTCTAAATCCAACGAAGAAGAACGATCTAACTCTTCTGATTCTGTTTCGTGGAATTCAGATACCAGTGTAGGGCATGTACATCGAGTGACTCTATCTTCCAATATGGTAACTACCGAGTTCTTGGAAGACGACGAAAACTTTGTCGAAGCCTCTGAATCTGAACCTTGGGCACAAAACATGGATACTCAATGGGAGCTTCGCTTCGAGCAACGTGAACCACCTACCGAAGATCAGTTGGTTCAAGTCGATGTTGGAAACGAAACCTCCTCAAAACCAATATTCGTCAGCAAAAGCCTCCCTGAAGCGGATAAACAAGAACTGATCCAACTTATTAGGGAATACATTGATGTATTTGCTTGGAGCTATGAAGACATGCCGAGATTTGATCCCCAGATTGCTACCCATAAACTCAATATTATGCCAAATACAAGGCCAGTCAAGCAACAACATCGTCGATTTTGACCTGACATGATGGACGCCATAGAAGCTAAAGTCAAGAAGCTTATCGACTGTGACTTCGTCAGAAAAGAACAATATCCAGACTGGGTGGCTAATGTTGTCCCAGTTTTAAAGAAACAGGAAAGGTCCGAGTCTGCATTGACTTTAGAGACCTTAATGAAACTTGCCCCAAGGACGAATTTCCTCTTTCGATCACTGATGTCATGATTGACAATACTTGCGGATTTGAACGAATGTCTTTTATAGATGGATTCTCAGGATATAATCAAATTAAGATGCATCCAGAAGATAAGAAACATACATCTTTTTGCACTCCTCTTGGAGTCTATTGCTATACTATCATGTCGTTTGGTCTCAAAAATGCTGGTGCAACTTATCAGCAGGCCATGAGTACTATCTTCCGTGATCATTTATAAAAGATAGTTTAATGCTATCTAGACGATATTGCTGTTAAAAGTCGTCTAAAGGAAGACTATATTCAAGACTTGAGAACTATATTCGATTTAATATTCCAGCATCAACTCAAGATGAATCCCACCAAGTCATTCTTGGGAGTCTCTAGTGGCAAATTTCTTGGATTCGTTATTACCTCTAAAGGTATACTTGTTGACCCTGAGAAAATCAAAGCTATTCAAGAGATGCGTCCTCGACGCAACCTAAAAGAGCTACGATGATTCCAGGGACGGCTTGTGTACATCAGGAGATTCATCTCAAATCTCTCTGGATGTTGTAGATCGTTCACTCAACTCATAAAGAAAGGTGTGTCTTTTATTTGGACTGAAGAATGTCAGCAAGCATTTGAAGACATAAAGCAGTACTTGATGAACCCTCTAGTTCTAGTTCCTCCAGTTTCAGGAATACCCTTCCTGATGTATGTTCGAGCAATGGACCATTCATTGGGTGCCTTACTAGCTCAAAAGAATAAAGAAGGTCAGGAACAAGCTATCTATTATCTTAGCCATACAATGATCGGAGCTGAACATCGATACACTCCAGTAGAAAAAGAATGTCTAGCTTTGATGTTTGCTGTTCAGAAGATGAGATATTATATCACCGGCCAAACTATTCATGTTATTTCTAGAGTTAATCCTCTCCGGGTCTTGATGAAGAATCCCAGTACACTCAATTCCAGGCTTGCTACATGGGCCATATTATTAGCACAATATGATATGGTTTATGTTCCTCAAAAGTCTGTTAAGAGTCAAGCTCTTGCTGACTTCCTTGCAGCTTATCCAATTCCCGAAACATCTAAACTCTATGACGAGATTCCAGATAAAACTTTGGAATCCAACATGATTTCAGAAAAAATTCTTATCTGGCGTCTATTCTTTGATGGTGCATCCAGAATAGGACCAAAAGGTGCCATTGTCACTGGAGTTGGAATTGTCCTCGTCTCACCAAAAGGATTAGCTATTCAAAGAGCTTATTCTTTAGACGAGTCGTGTTCTAATAATGTGGCTGAATACAACGCTCTACTTATTAGTCTCCAATTGGCTCAACAATTAGATATTGAATATCTTGAAGTATATAGAGATTCTAAACTGATTGTCAATCAGGTTAGAGGCACGTATGAAGTTCGACACCAGGATCTTATCCAATATCATGAAGCAGCAGTTAGGCTGGCTACATCGTTCAAGGGTTTCTTCATTGAACATGTACATTGGGCATGCAATACAGAGGCTGATGCATTGGCTAATCTGGCAGCCGTATTAGCAATCCCAGAGAAAAGGCAATAGATGATTATCGTAACTAATAGAGAGTTATTTTGCATTGAGAATAACTCAAATATTGATTTCAGCAATTCAACTAAAATCAATGTCATTAGTAAAAATTGGAGAGCTCCTTTCATTGATTTCATGGTACATGACATTTTACCTGAAGATTCTAAAGAAGCTACAACAATCCGTAGGCGATCACTTCGGTTTTATTATAATCATACTTCTAAGACCCTTTATCGACGAACATTTGATGGTCTACTCTTACGTTGTCTTGTTGGAGATAAAGCAAAACAAATACTACGGGAAGCTCACGATGGGGTATGTGGTGAACATCAGCCTGGTCCAAAGTTACAAGATCGTATCCGACGTATGGGCTACTATTGGCCCACTATGGTATCAGATGTCATTGAATATGCAAGGAAATGTCGAGCCAGTCAAATTCATGCAGACTTCATCTATCAACCGTCAGAGTTCCTTCATCCGACAACCGCATCATGGCCCTTTGAAGCTTGGGGTATAGATGTCATTGGTCCTATCAATCCATCGTCATCTAGAGGATATCGGTTTATACTAGCTATAACCGATTACTTCTTGAAATGGGCAGAAGCCACACCTTTATCTGAAGTCAAGACTAGCAGCATCATTAATTTCATCAAACATCATGTGATATACGGATTCGGCATTCCTCTACGAATCATTCTTGATAATGGACCACAATTCATCAGTCAAAAGTTTACTCGGTTTTGTCATGATAATAGAATTAACAATGTTGCTTCCACAGCCTACAATCCTGCAGCAAATGGTTTGGCTAAAGCATTCAACAAAACTATTATCAAGCTTCTCAAGTAATTCGTTTCTACCAATAAAATAAACTGGAGTGAAAATCTTGGAGAATGTCTATGGAATTATCGCACTACTATACGTACTCCAACCGGTTGCACACCTTTCTCCTTGGTATATGGATACGAAGCTGTCCAACCATTAGAAATTCAAATTCCCTCTTTGAGGATTGCAATTGCCAATAAACTCACAACAGAAAACAATAATCGTCTTCGACTTCAGGAGCTTGAAGCATTGGACGAGAAATGGCTCCTAGCTCAACAACATATTGAGTTATACCAAGCCCGTATATCAAAAGCCTTCAACCGTAAAATTAAAGTACGGGCATTTCAGAAAGGAGAACTAGTTCTAACCGTCAGACATCCTATGACTATAACGCACATGAGCAAGGGAAAGTTTGAAGGAAAGTGGGAAGGTCCCTACGTTGTAAGCAAAGTTTTCTCAAACGGAGCTTATCAACTGACTGGTATGGATGGTCGAGTCGCCATGATGCCTATCAATGGCAAATTTCTCAAGAAATACTATTTATAAAAACACATTAGCACAAAAACCAGAATGTAAATAAAATTCCTTTTATTGTATGACTTAGACAGAAGGAAAAACATAAAATCAATGAGATCCAGATGTCGGACCGTTGAGCACCTCTAGAGGGGGGGTGAATAGAGTGAGTGCGAGTGCAGCAGAAAATAATCACCAATTAAAAATTGAAAGCAGATAACTACGACAGTGAATAAAAAGACAGTAAATAAATGTAGCAAGAGATCAGAGAATCAAACTCAGTGGACACTACGATATATACTGGTTTTCCTCTTGGAGGACTAATCCAGACGTAGGTACTCTTGTCTGCTGTTAATCCACTATTCACAAGCTAATTGAGAGCTTATAGTCTCTTTACAATACCGTACTTTGTGACAAGTGAACGACCGACTTCACAATACCGTGCTTGGTGACGAGCGCACGACCAGCTCCTAGAACAGAAATGATTTCTGAACTTGAACGACCTCTTTACAACTCTGAGAACCAGAGAACTCTAAATCGAATCGATATTACTAGCTTTGGCTAAGAGATGTACAGGTAAATTATGAAAGCTTTTTAGAATACTGAAAAATACTTTAGGAATAGATAAAGGGAAGAAATGATGAGTAATTTGAAAAAGGAAATTTCTCTTTTATTTATAGGTGTTTTTGAGAAACGAACTTGGGCAGAGTTCGGGCAGAGTTCGGATGCTGGGATTTCGCATACGAACGTTGGATGCAGATTTGGTGGGAACTAAATTTCAAATAACCTAGACCGAACTCGGGCCGAACTCGGACCAAACTCGGTCAGAGTTCTGCTTGGTCAGAACAGTAAGGAATGAACCAAATTTGTATAGGTTTTGGGCTTTTTGGAATTGTAGACTTTTGGGATAAGTAGTTAAGCTTATTTTTGTTTGTGGACTGTGAATAACCTAAGCCAGTAATACTCAGTCGATTTTACAATTTGTATTCTAGACTCAATAAAGGATAAAATACAAAATAAACTGTAAAATGACTAAGACTGTTTCCAGTGCATAAAAGCTTCGGGATGATGATTTACATGCTTGCGGATGTTGTAGTATGCTCTTTGATATTGATTTCACTTGACCTGAAATGTTAGCAGCAGTTTGTATATTTTGTGTATTGACTTAATTCATTTATTGGTTTATCAAAATCGGGTGTGGCTATTAGGAAATGGGCCAACAATCTCCTCCATTTTGATAATTGACAAACTTTAGTCTATACCAAAATATATCTAATAACTTAAGAAAATATATCTAATAACTTTAAAAAAATCGTGACGGTTTGGTATTTTGGTATTGCTCTTTCTCCCCCTTTGTCATGATCAAAATATTATGGCTCCCCCGTAATATGTGAAGCCAACAATATGTTTACCAGAAAACAAAAAAAATAGAAGAATATCCATATATAACAAATCACATGAAAAAGTAAACTAGAAGTAGTAGTAAAATAACTAAAATGGAACTAACATAACCAGCATAAGTCATAACTCAACAGTTTATGACTATCAAAAAAAGTCTAAAAAGTCTAACTCATAAGTTTAGACTAGTACATCATCAAAAAAATAAAAGCTATGTCGATCATCATCTAGCATCATTAACCAAAAACCATCAACTGAAGTCCCACGTCACAACGGCGTATCATCACCTCCAGGAGCATCCAGTGGAAAGTAAGCAGTAGTAGGATCGAAATGAGTATAGGTAGCCTCATCATCGAACCTTGGACCAGTGAATCTGGGGTGAAGGATCATCGGAACAGGATGAGTGGGATCATGAGATAGACTCCAGGGTATATCAGCAATATTGTTCTGCAACACCTGTGCCTGGGTGATGTGGCGGAACTCAGCATCAATGTAACTCTGATGACGTTGAGCTGAGAGGGCAACAAAGTCATCAATACACTGATAAAATCCTGGGTCAAAGCCAGGAGTAGGGGCTGGAGAAGCTGGAGCAGGAGCCTGAGGGTTATCATCATGAACTGGAGCAACAGGTTCGGCACCGGGTGGAGGAGGAGGGTTGGGATACAACCTAGCTCTACTAAGCTCAGTAGCAGGAGAAGAGAAAGGACAAATTGAAAGATGAATTTCAAATCTCATGAAGATAGATGCCAGGTGCATTGGGTAAACAAGGTTATGCCCTATACTTCTGCAATTGAGCATCCAGGCCATAACAGTCTTGGGGACGCAAAAAGGTATGCTAAAGGAAATATGATACATCGTAGATAATTCCATGAAGGTAATCTCGTAACAAGATCCTCTTTTTGGAAGTAAAGTAGAGAAGATAAAGCGATGCAATTCATAGAAATGTCGATTCAAGTCTTTTGAATACACTCTATGTGGGACAGGACGAGGGTGACACATCAATGCTTTGAAGGAGTCTAGGGTGACACCTTCTGGAAACTCTACATGGTTAATATCCACTAAAGCTTCACCAATATCAGGAACGTAAAAATATTTACTGATATCAATGGCACTGAACTCAAGTTCTTGTCCAGTAACACAGGAATAGAAATTGTCATTATTTACTTGCAAGTTGCAGTAAAACATCCTAACGACATTATCATAAATATTATCAAAAATGTCAAAGAAGTCCCGAATTCCAAGTTGGTTAAAAGTATGAGCGTATTCAGAAAAAATTATAAAATTGACACAAGCTCTATTACAGATTTTACGACCAAAGAAGGAAGTAAACCAAAGATCAAAATTTTTTTGTTAGGAAATAGACCGCAATTATAGTCGTCATTGTCAGAAGGATGAGCTGGACTAAAAACATTGGTTGGGACATAGTCAGAAGAAGATGATCCTAATTGGGAGGTATCAATCCTTCTCTTTTGGGCTTTGGGTGCCATAGAAAGCAAAGAGATAGGATAGATGATTACCTTTGTAGGAAGGAAGAAGAAGATAAAAAAGATGAAGATGATCACTCGAAAACTCCACAAAACTTGAAGAGAAGCAGGAGAAGAACCTTCACTTAGGGTTTTAGAGAGGATTCTCGGTGGGAAGATAAGAAATAGAAGTGGAAATAGTGGGGTTTATAAAGACCAGGGCCGGCTGTTCTGTTCTGGAAAACAGTACAGTTACCATCCGAACTCGGTCCGAGTTCGGTCCAAACTCGGTCCGATTTCGGTCCGAGTTCGACTACTTGAATTTCCAATGTCATTAAGTTGTATAATTGATAAACTTCAATATATAACCTTCATACTTCTTTATTTAATAATTTCTATTACTTTGGGTTAGCTGTAGGGTCCGGATCCCAGCTAGCGGTAGTCCGAAGACTAGTACACCGTGTCGCTTCAGGCTATATATGCATGTATGACAGAAGGACCCTTTCGGCTTGTACCCAAAATAACGTCCATTAATAAAGGTCAAAGTTAGTTATAAATTGATTTACTAATCATGCTATATTATGAATCTAAAAATTCAAGTATGCTGAGCTCTCGACGCAGATTATTAAAGCGGTCTTCAGCTAGTGGTTTTATGAAAATGTCTTCTAGTTGATGATCTGTGTCAACAAATTCTAAACAAATATCCCCGTGTTGTTGGTGATCACGTAAAAAGCGATGACGAATCTCTATGTGCTTTGTGCGTGAATGACATATAGGATTCTTAGTCAGGTTAATAGTGCTAGTGTTGTCACAATAAATATGAATCTTAGTGTAGTGCAGATTATAGTCTTCTAAGGTTTGCTTCATGCAAAAAATTTGAGCACAATATCGTCCTGCGGCGATATACTCAGCCTTAGTAGTTGATAGTGCTATAAAATTTTGTTTCTTGCTAAACCATGAGACTAAGGCTTTTCCTAAGAAATGACACGTTCCGCTGGTACTTTTACGGTCTACTTTGCATCCTATAAAATCTGCATCCGGGTAACCTATCAGGTTAAAGGATTTGGTTTTAGGATACCATAAGCCGACTGTTGAAGTTCCCTTAAGGTATCGGAAGATACGCTTAACGGCACTTAATTGTGATTCCTTAGGATTTGCCTGATATCGTGCATAAATGCAGACACTAAACATAATATCAGGACGACTAGCAGTTAAATACAATAAACTACCAATCATACCTCGATACTTACGCTGGTCAACAGGTTTACCACTTTCATTAGTGTCAAGCTTTGTTGATGTAGCCATTGGAGTTCCGATTGGTTTTACATTGTCGAAGTCGTACTGTTTAGTATATCCTTTGTATATTTAGCTTGATTGATGAATGTTCCTTTTGAGTGTTGTTTGATCTGAAGTCCTAGGAAGAAGTTCAGCTCTTTCATTATACTCATCTCAAATTCACTCTGCATACACTTAGTAAACTCTTGACAAAGTTTTTCATTAGTAGATCCGAATATGATGTCATCAACATATATTTGTACAAGAAGAATATCATTATTCAAAAACTTGATAAATAAAGTAGTATCAATTCTTCCTTTTGAAAAACCATTTTCAAGTAAGAAGGCACTTAGGCATTCATACCAAGCACGAGGTGCCTGTTTGAGTCCATAGAGTGCTTTCTTAAGTTTGAAGACATGATCAGGTTTTTGAAAATCTTCAAAACTAGGGGGTTGTTTCACATAAACTTCTTCTTTCAAAAATTCGTTTAAAAATGCACTTTTTACGTCCATTTGAAAGAATTTAAAATCATTAATACATGTATATGCACAAAATATACGGATAGCTTCTAGTCTAGCAACAGGAGCATATATCTTGTCATAATCAATACCTTCTTCTTGATTATAACCTTGTGCCACTAGACGTGCTTTGTTGCGTAGAATTTGTCCATCTTCACTTAATTTATTTTGGATCACCCATTTAGTACCAATTATCGATTGACCAATAGGTTTAGGAATGAGTTCCCAAACTTAGTTTCTCTCAAATTGATTACGTTCCTCTTGCATGGCATCAATCCAAAAATCATCATTAAAAGCATCTGCTACATTCTTAGGTTTTACTTGTGAAATGAAAGCTACATTAGGTGCTATTTCAGTATCTCTATATGAAGAGTGTGTACTTACACCGTTTGATATATCACCTATAATGAGCGTCTCTGGATGATCTGGCAAGAACTTCAATGATTCAAATTTATGAGTCAGATCTTCCACAAAACTTTTATCGGTTCTGGCTTGTACATTTTCATCATCACTGTCGTTAGATTATGACTATGAGCTCATCAAAAGTAACATTAATGGATTCTTCAACAATCATATATCTTTTATTAAAAATTCTATATCCCTTACTCTTAGCAGCATATCCGAGAAATATCCCTTCATCTGCTTTAGAGTCAAACTTTCCCAAGTTGTTCTAGGTGTTCAGAATAAAACAACGACATCCAAAAACTTTAAAATACAAAATATTTGGAATTCTTCCAAACCAAAGTTAATAAGGTGTTTTCTTCGAGATAGGTCGAATTAACACCCTATTTAAAACATGACAGGCTGTACTTACAGCTTCTGCCCAAAAGTATTTAGGAAGATTGTGCTGATTCAGCATGACTCTAGCCATCTCGTTTAGAGTACGATTCTTCCGCTCCACAACACCATTTTGTTGAGGAGTTCTAGGACAGGAAAACTCCTTGTAATATCCACTATCATCATAAAACTTTTTAAAATCAGTATTTACGAATTCGCCACCATGATCACTTCGGATACGAGTAATCATAAAGCCTTTTTCGTTTTGTACCTTTTTACAAAATATCTGAAATTCAAAAATTGTATCACTTTTGTTTGATAAAAAGTAAACACAAGTAAAGTGAGAGAAATCATCAACAATAACAAAGGCGTAGAGCCTACCGCCAAGACTAGCGACTCTACTAGGACCAAATAAATCCATATGTATCAACTGCAAAGGTCTAGAAGTACTTATAGCATTAATGGATTTAAATGTAGACCTATGTGCTTTGTTCTTTTCACAGTCTACACATACCATATCTCTCTTGAATGATATCTCAGGAAGACATTTTACCAACTTTTTAGTTCTTAGCCGTGAGGTAGTGTCCATATTAGCATGTCCTAGCCTCATATGCCACAACCAGCATTCATCTAAGTTGCGACTAGTCATCTTCCTGTATTATTAGTACTATCTAGAAAAAAAATATAAATATTGTCTTCTCTAATCCCTTCATATACGGGATTACCAGATGATATATCATATATTGTACGTTTATCTTTTACAAAATTGATACCATAACCATTATCTGCCAAGTGACTTATCCTCAGTAGGTTATGTTTCAACTCTGTAACTAGAAAAACATCATTTATTACAAGATAAGGAGAAATACCAACAATGCCATTTCCAATGATATCACCTCTCAGGTTGTTTCTGAATGAGACTTATCCTTCTTTCTTCATCGACAGTGTGGCAAAAAAAGATGCATCACCAGTCATGTCCCGCGAACATCCGCTATCGAGGATCCACTTGCTTTTAGCATGATAGGGTTGAGGGTCCACCTACAAAATAATTAGACGAATCCTCAAGTACCCATTTACTGAAGGGTCCATATTGATTAGCTGAAGGCATTTTCTAGCTCATCGAAAGTAAAATCATCATATAGAGGATTTGAAGATACCTTATCGAAAGCCATGAGACAGACATTTGGAGTGCTGCAGGGTCTATCTTCTTCCTCTGATTCACTAGAATCACTTTCATGCCAGATACTTGTATTTGCATACTTTCGACCAGTTGTTGTTTTTCGGTTTGATCTTGATCTATCATATGGACTGCTTTTCTTTGGAGTTGGGCAGTCCTTCTTCATATGCCCTGACTTCTTGCATCCAAAGCAGATTGTTTCTTCTTCATTCCTTTCATGGACATCTTTCTTCTTTCTGTTTGATTTCTCAAACTTTAAGAATTTTCTGAAGTTCTTCACTAGCAGGGCTTGTTCATCACCACTGGATGATTCTTCATCAGAATCATTGTATGTTGATCTTCTGGCTTGAGCTTTGAAGGCGATAGATTTTTCTTTTGGGATTGCTTCTTCAAACTCTTGTAGGTCCAGCTCATGGGTCATTAGCTTGCCCATAAGTGTTTCCAGAGTCATTATGGTGAGATCGTTTCCTTTAATGATTGCAGTTGCCTTTGGTTTCCAGTTCTTGGTTAGAGCCCGTAGCACTTTTCTGATTTTCTCGTGATTACTGTAATCCTTACCAAGAGATTGCAAAGGATTAGTAATATCTAGGAAACGAGTGAACACTTGTGTAGTTTACTCATCGGATTTTATTTTAAAAGATTCATATTCCTGTGTTAGTCTGCTGATTTTGGATTCCTTCACTTGGGAAGTACCTTCATGAGTTACCTCAAGAAATTTTCAAATCTCATGAGACGTCTTACAGGTTGAAACTCGATTGAACTCCGTCTTGTCAATTGTACAGAACACTTTGCTTTTTCTGTGTTTGTATATTTATCATGAGGCTTGTCTGTAAGTACGCCCTCGACTACTGTTGGTGCCGGTTTCTTATAACAGTCAATAACTATAGACCAAAGATCAAAGTCAAGAGACTTTAAGAAGAATGACATTCGTGTTTTCTAGTAAGTATAGTTTGTTCCATCAAATAGTGGGAGTTTATTTATGGATTGCCCTTCACCGTTGAATATTGATTTCACGGCTGCCTTATATACTATCTGAGGTTGTTATATTAGAATATAACCTACTCTGATACCAATTTTCGGACCGTTGAGCACCTCTAGAGAGGGGTTAATAGAGTGAGTGCGAGTGCAGCGAAAAATAATCACCAATTAAAAATTGAAAGCAGATAACTATGGCAGTGAATAAAGAGACAGTAAATAAATGTAGCAAGAGATCAGAGAATCAAACTCAGTGGATACTGTAATATATACTGGTTTCCCTCTTGGAGGACTAATCCAGTCGCAGGTACTCTTGCCTGCTGTTAATCTACTACTCACAAGCTAATTGAGAGCTTGTAGTCTCTTTACAACACCGTGCTTGGTGATAAGTGCACGATCGAATTCACAATATCGTGCTTGGTGACGAGCGCACGACCAGCTCCTAGAACATAAATAATTTCTGAACTTGAACGACCTCTTTACAACTCTTAGAACCAAAGAACTCTAAATCGAATCGATATTACTGGCTTTGGCTAAGAGATGTATATGTGGAGTATAAAAGCTTTTTAGAACACTGAAAAATACTTTAGGAATAGATAAAGAGAAGAAACGATGAGTGATTTGAAAAAGAAATTTCTCTTCTATTTATAGGTATTTTTGAGAAACGAACTCGGGCAGAGTTCGGATGCTGGGATTTCGTATACGAACGTTGGATGCAGATTTGGTGGAAACTGAATTTCAAATAACCTAGACCAAACTCGGGCTGAACTCGGACCGAACTCGATCAGAGTTATGTCAGAGTTCTACTTGGTCAGAACAGTAAGCAATGAACCAAATTGGCATAGGTTTTGGGCTTTTTAGAATTGTGGACTTTTGGGATAAGTAGGTAAGCTTATTTTTTGTTTGTGGACTGTGAATAACCTAAGATAATAATACTCAGTCGATTTTAAAATTTGTATTCTAGACTCAATAAAGGATAAAATACGTAATAAACTGTAAAATGACTCAGACTGTTTCTAATGCATAAAAGCTTCGGGATGATAATTTACAAGCTTGCGAATGTTGTAGTATGCTCTTTGATATTGATTTCACTTGACCTGAAATGTTAGCAGCAATTTGTATATTTTGTGTATTGACTTAAGTTATTTGTTGATTTATCAAAATCGGGTGTGACCATTAGGAAATGGGCCAACACCAGAGCCCTCTTGATCGAAGACATATTTCGCAAGAAGCTCGAAGACATTATTGTCCGATGACACCAACAGTTCGCAGGCAGCCTTCCTCGGAGCTTCTTCCTCGGTAGTGCTTCCAGGCTCTACGAGTCTTGCAAGGATGTCCTATTTTGGCTCAGGAACAGTCGAGCTTTCCCCTGCTCTTTCTGAACAGGCAACGGAGGCTCATCAGAATAAATATCGATGGTGGCTTCGATCTTTGGGATGACCTCAACCTCCTTGGGCACATCTTCAAAAGACATTTGCAATGAAGAAATAGGTGTTGACAACATCCTCAAAAAGGTTTCGCACTATTTATAAACTGAAATGCTAAACAGTTTGTCTCGGGAACCGAAATGAGATTTCCTCGAAAAGGCATGTCCGTTCATTCATCTCTATTCATCTCGTGAATAGATCTTCATTTATTGTCTGTCTCGAGAACCAAAACAATCTTTCCTCAAAAAGGCATGACGACTCATTCATCAATCTTTTCGTCTCTATTCATTTCGCGAATAGGCCTACATTTATTATCGTTTATTTACTTTCTCATAAATAAAGCCATAGATAATAAATACTCAAAATCCCCAGTGGAGTCCATATGAATCATCAATTCTGTCTTTTGAAACCCAGTTGTTTTAAAAGATATCTTATCTTCGTGTCCTAGTCAATTCAAAAGATAAATTCGTATTATCATAGATATCGCCTTTTTAGACATGATATCATGTCTTTAAGTCCCAGCTAACTTGAAGATCATCAATAGAAAAAAGAGTTCACGTCCACATTACCTCTGAATTCTATTTTCCATATCAAACACTCATCATATCCATATTACTCTCAAAATCACAATGATTCCAGTAAAAATAAGAGAGAAAATCATTCTTTACTCTTTCTCTTTAAAAAAATAGTTACATCTTAGTGGAAATCTATTACATCTCGGATTTTCATTCTAATATAATAAATAGAGGTCTATTACATCGTTGGATCTTTTTGTTGGTGCCAGTTTCTTGTCGACTCAACCTGAAGCAGCGAGCAAGGCAACGGAATCAACTCTGGTCTTCTCACTCAGAACGACTAGAGAAGAAAGACAAGAGGCAGCAACCCGAGAATATGCTATCATCAACACGGGCAAAGATAGGAATATGCTCATCCTTCCTTGTGATATAATTCATAGTTCTGTTCTGCCGCAAAAGGATCTCTTCTGCCCAAATACTTGGGTTAGAGTTGTCTTCACCGTCCAACTCTCATGTATAAAGGCTCTTCCTACCATCTTGAGGAAGCCCTTCTAAACATAAAGAGTTTTGAGTTGTCTGATGTGTGTGTCAAGGTGGTTCAGCTCCATAACATGCAAGATCATCGACACCAGTTCTGGGGAGTCTTGTCAGCCGATCCCCTACAAGCATTAGAAAGAAGATGAGAATACAATGAGTGCTCTCTTTCTTTCCTCATAAATATTTATATACAATTGAAGCTAAAACGTCATGCATTTCCCTAGACGTATATTTTGGGAGGGATAAAACACAAAAGATTTTAAATCACACGTGAGGTGCCACGTGTCGTTTAGAAGTTGGTGTTGTCAAAAACGAGAAAAGTCTAAAGCGTTGGATGTGTCAAAACAGTTACACAACAAAACTTAAACGTGCTAGGATTTAATAGAGCCAAACTTTTTTATTTCATAATGGAAAAAGAGGAAAAACACTACAGACGAAGGCGCTATGGCCATTATAGAAAATGACGCTCTCATATCACGTCACTTCTTCTTTCCATCACCAGTCTGACGCATAGCAGCACTTAAGTCCTCCATGTTATGGATCCCCGAGCAGTGCATCAAACGGAGGAACCCTTTCCTCTGTTCCAATGCGCCACGCTCTTCGGATGAAGATGACGGCCCACCACTGGAACGAGCGAAAACTGTTGGGGTCAGGCCAAAGCAGTATAGAAAGTTCTCCGCCCTCAAGGATGGGTCAGCTTCCAACAAATATGCGGTAGGCGCAGAGTGTGACTTCTCCTCAGAAGCTTTGCCGTCGACATTGATGTTTGTCTCCTTCTTCATGTTCTTTTTGGAAGCCATAAGAGTGAATGACGATAGAGACTGGGCATCATGCCCATATATATACAGTGAAGATCAGCCCACTTCGACGCTTCAGATTCCCCATGAAAAAGCGAGTTGCATTTAAAGAAAAGCTTGAAACGAAGAAAAAGAAAAGAAAGACGTTTCGGAAAATGAGCGCCCCCATAAATAGGTTCATCGTCGGGAATGAACTGAGCACTTAATAATCATTTTTGGTTAATAAACGCGTGACTTTTATGTTGCGTGACACTCATGTTGCGCAGCACTCGAATTGTGCGACCATCAAGTTGCATCCTACATTCATGCTGCACAATATATCAAGTTGCGCCCAAAAGACAGTACAACTTTCGAAATGTCGCACAACACAAATCAACAGCAATCCAAACCATAAAGAGGGAGGCGTAAGTGAGTGTGCCCAACTCAAAAAAGAGTGGGCACACATTGCCAAAATCGAGCCGAACCCTAAAGAGGGTGGTCGATGATCGGTTTGCGGTCGAATATTCACCTTCCATGGCCGGGTTGGCCGTCTCTCGGCGTGACGAACGCGGAGCATGCATAGAGGACTCAGCCACACTCTTGCCCTTCTCGGCAACAGAGCGCTTGGGCGCCATTGATGCTGGTCGAAGCTCTCGAAGATCGAGAAGTAGGATAAGAAATAGGGTTTTCAAGAAATTCTAAACGATGGTGAAGAATAAAAAATCCAAAGGTTACGGCTATTTATAGCTTTGCAAGTGAGGCTGAACCGCGCAACTTGCGCTGTAGAATCGGGCTCGAGTTGACTGGCGCAACCCAGACAAAACTATTCTAATTCAAAGTATTTCAAAACCTTAAAATCTTTTCAAGTTTTGAAAACTTTGAAGGGGGTCTTGTAGGGGCTAAAAATTGAGCTATAATACTCACCCATAAGTAATCTCATCAAAATGCATCATATTAATACGTTGCGCCATATCAGGTTGTGCCTACATCAAGTTGTGCCACATCAGGTTGCGCCCATCTCAGGTTGTGCCAACCTCTGGTTGTGCGAGAGCCACGTGGCACACCTCCTCGAGAAGCTGTAACGACTGTCATTATTTTTTGACAACTGATAGCACGAATATCGAAGAAAATCCATTTGAAACCCGCACAACACGGAACTCGAGAAGATTTGGTCATATTTGATGACAGCTAGCAATTCGTGTAAGTTGACTATATTACGCCCCCGTGCAACCTGACAGCAGTTCGCACAAGTTGCTACGTTGCGCCCTCGCGCAACCAGATGAAGCTTGCACAAGGTGATCAAACAGTGTCCAGAACAGGGTGACGTGGTGCACAAGCTACTAACTTCGCAAAACGTATCCACTATACTGCCTACGACCATGCGCATCTTAGTCAAACGATGCCACGCGTCTACAGCAGTTGGTGTAACCACTTGCGCTAGTGAACTGGCACGCAACCTAAAGCTCGTACAACCCAGAATAATTGCTAAACAGTTATTTTCAGAACTCTATAAATGGAGTTTCAAATTAGTATCAAATCGACGAATGATCATAATCTCTTGCTAAAGTGTTGTTGCATCCTCCAGAGGCTCGTGTCTTCGATATCACATCGTCCAAGGGAAAAAGTAATCGTCTTCTGATCAGATTCCTATTGTTGTACTTCCCCAGAAATCAATTATACTTTTGTACTCTTTCTTATTTTGTAGAAATCAAGCTTTTGTTTTTGCAAACATCGTACTGGCAAATAAGTTACCCAAAAACATTTTCAAAAATATCCTATGTTTTAAAAATAGCCCAGTTTTACAAAAGCTCCTAACAGCAAACCAAAATCTGTTTTACAAAATGACCCATCTAATTAGGCCCTAGGAGAATTCGGCCAGAGTTTGGCCAAAATTCGGCTAGTGCCTATTAGAATTTGAACTTGGTCCTCCTATAGTTACGGATGCAACGGCTATTTGTCGAGATTCTCTCAAAGAGTTCGACCCGAATTCTGTCAGATTTCTGACTTTGGAAAACCTATAAATAGAGAAGGATTTCAATCATTTCAAATCACTCATTCACTTTCTCATCTCTTCTCTCTAAGCTTAAACACCTTCCAAAGTGTTCTAAAAACTTTCATTTTCAAATCCTAAGCAACTTACAGTCCTCTAGTCAATTTGCCAGTACGGTACAGTCTAGAAGTTTTTTAGAGAGATTGTAATCAGAGGCTTGATTGAAGAAAGACACTTCACAATTGAAGTTGGTCGAGTACTTCATATCAAAGCCCGCGTTATAGAAGTTGCTATGACTTCGTATAAAAACTTGCAGTATTTTCCAATAGTGGATTCAACTGGAAGCTAGAGTTCTTCCGACTAGAATAGTCCTCATAAGAGGAAAACCAGTATACATTGCCGCCTTTGCGTTTGCCTTCTGATCTCTGTTTTTACTTTTACATACTTGTGATATATATATTCTCTGTGATCTCGTGGCTAACATTTTTAACTAGCTAAATTCTGCTGCATACTCTATTCACCCCACCTCTAGAGTATTACGCTTTACAATTCGTTCCTACATGTACAAGGAGCTGCTTTGCCATCATCAAGTTTGTGTACGCCATGACTCTGCGAAGGGTCAGCCTCACTTCAATGCATGAAGGAGATATTTCTTTGGTGACGATCCGTCGGAACGCAGATCGGTTCATCTTTTCTCTCGTAGGGCGTATACCACCGTGAGGTAGAGAAGATGGAGGCAGAGGAGCTTGCCAAAATTTTACCAAAATTTAACTCCCGTAAGTCCGAAAGTGATGCTAGTTGCCTTCATGATGATGTGGCTGAGCAAGGCTGTAGTGCATGGAGGCTCAGGCTCTGGGGGGCGACTGGGGAGGGAACTTATTATGTCGGCCATAAGGTTGTATTTTGGTCATTCACTTGTGCTGCTCTCGGCCATAGTTTACAACATTATTAGAGGCCTACGGGACCTCTCAGGAATGATCATAGATTATCGTGGGTGTGTCAGCGAGTTTCCTCAAGCGGAGCTGCCCTACCATTATTTGATGGCCTGGTTGGCATTATATTATACGGGTTTGATCGTCTCCGCCACCATAGACGGTCACGAGGAGGGGGATGCGCTTTTGCGCAACTACGACAAGGCAAAGTGGTCTCATGATGGTGTTCCTTCCTGTAGAAGGGCGTTGAACCACTTGGACAGTTATAGTTTTAGCAGGGTTTTACCTTTCTACGGTGGCCATGAAGCTCGTTACGAGGTGGTTGATCGAGCCGACGAATGGGACGAGTTATCTGTCGGTGCTTTTTGCTGGTTGTTATCCATTCGTCCTTCGTACCTGGTGTACCAGAGCCAGAATAAGGTATATCTGGAGCCCTATCTGTCGAGTTGCTTCGTGTGACAGTTTGGTTATATCCAAACTATGATGAGCAATCCCAGTCCATGTCTTGGCCATGAGAGAAGTTTGTTTGACGGTGCCCGTGCTTGCAGTTATTACAACGCCAAATCTACTGGGGTAGCGTTTACATTCCCTGACGTGCATGGGGAGCCCCGTGTCTTATATTCCGCTATAAAGTTCCACTACTTGGTGAATAACTTCTCTTCGGGTTATGACCGAGAACTGAGCTTTATTGTGGGTACAAAGTTTGAGAGGCCTCAACGGCGGTCTCAAGAGTCTGAAGTTGCAGGATATGGGTCTTCAGACGGCTCTAGTGCCTCTCGGGATGAAAGGATGATGTGGTGCCCCTGAGTTCTCCGTTGAAACGTCGAGCTCGTCTGACGGTAAACCCTTCATCTGGCAAGAACGTTAAAAGAGTGGCATCCAGGGGTCGTGCTCCCTTGTGGCCTAGCGTGCCGCCTGTTGCGTCGACCTCAAGGGTACATTTTAGTTCCCTTTTTTATTCGAATTTTTTCTCACAGCTTTTTACTTGTCCTTGTTTTGCTAGTGCAGGCGAGGGAGACGCCAGAGCGATCAGAGGAGTACCATATCCTTGAGGAGGGCCCAACCATTGAGACAGAGGGGGTTCCTCATCCTGCCACTTTTGACTATGAGGTAACGGCTTCCAAGGGGGCTCTGTGGTAATACCCGCGGTTGGCGTCACGTTTCGCGAAAGTACCGTTCGGGAACCCGAGCTTGAGATGGGTCGATCGGTTGAGGATGCTGAAGGCACTTCTACTGGTTCCTTCTAGGAGCCTTCTCCTTACGGAGGCATCGAGGGACCAGCGTTGGAAGATTTAGCCCTGGCGTATATTGCACCTCAATCCCAAGTGGTAGTTGAAGAGAATGTCAGAGATCCAGTTGTGGGTATTGCTGACGAGCAGGCTGGTCGAGGCGATGCGGTCACAGATGAGCCACCCGCCAAGGCACCAGCCGGGGCGGTCACTATCGACGGTGTTATTGATGAGCCCGTCGATGAAACCCCTAAGGGTCCGACTGAGGAGGATGATTGGTCAAGGGGGAGTACCATGTCTCCAGGACCGTCTGAAGAGATTATGCTTGAGCCACCTATTTTGGGTTCGGCCGAGGAGACTATGGATAAACCGGTTGCTGACGTACCGGTTGAGAAGGCTATTGAAGAGTCGGTTACAGTGACTGTTGAGACGTCGACATCTGTGATTGTTCAGGCTCCAATTAGCGTAGCTTTAGCTGAAGGACCAGCAGAGGAGCTTCCTGAGGAGTCAGTTGCACGTCAGAGAGTGTTGGCTCCTACTGTCTCTGTACTCCCGCAACCTCTGTTACGATGACGATGCCCCCTGCTTCGATTACGATCCCTAGGCATATGTTGGCTGTTGTTGTCATCCAGGGGCCTTCCATTACGGCATCTCCGGTGACCCCAATGAGCTTGGCTGACAATGCCTATTATACCAACCTAATTCTGAGCATAATTCATCGTACATTAACGTGTGGCATAAAGGGTGTTTTACGAAGCAACCAATCTCTCAGACGGGTCCGAAATATAGTGGAGGTCCAGTTGGTGGCCTTGTATGACTATCCGGAGTGTGAGACTAAAGCCGACGTTGTAGAAGATCTGTTGGCTGAATTTGAAGCCGCTGCTTTGGAGCTACAGAATCTAGAGCATAGTCTTCTGACTCTAGCCATTGCAGAGTTAGAGAACATGGTCTCCGAGGCATCTCAGTACGAGCAGAAACGCCGAGCACTAACTGATCGTCTTGCCGAGGTTGAGTCCGAGATTGAAGCAGTGACTGATGCCGAAGATGTTCGTGTTTGTCACCATACAGCTATGGAGGATCAGTACAAGGCCCTTCAAGAGCAGATCCAAAAATTAGAAGAGACCCTAGCCCTTGCTGAGAGTGACCTGGTCAAGTCTGAGAACCAGAAAGAGATCCTTCGCCAATGTTCCGAGACTGGCTCAGAAGAAGAAAAGCGTTGGCATTCGTCAGGCCGAGCTAGCCCTTGCGTTACAAAGCCTCTCTCCTGTTGAGGATGAAGCCGCTCACCGTCAGGAGGACGAGCGTCGAGCCCAAGCATTAGTTGGCCCCCAGGTTGTTCTTTTGAAGAGTCGGCAGGAAGAATTTTAGCGACAGTCTTCTCATTTTTTATCTTCTTTCTGTCTTCTTATCTCTCGGTTTGTGAGAGACAAATTTTTGTTACCAAAGAAAGAAAACCTTTTCACTTTATAAATGAGAAGGCTTTATTTCTTTGCTTGTCTTTTTACTTGTAAACTTTTCCTCTCACAAGAACGAGGATTCCCTCAGAGGTAGCATGTCGTGAGGGGGTGGAGATAACTCCGTTAGGAATAGGGTATTTACACAGAGGTTATATGTATATGGTAAACATAGAATTCTTTGGTGGTAGACTTTTCCTTACTTTAAGGTAATATGGATGTGGCAAGGATAGACTCTACGGGTGTATAGAACGACTCAGAGGCATTATGAATGTGAAAGGTTCTATAGATAAATATGATAATTATGGTGGATTATCATGGAAGAGACGTCTACTCAGAGGTAATATGGACATGGTAGGTACATCTTCGCTAGTGTATAGAATGACAATTTAGAGGTAGTATGGACATAAAATATTTTCTAGGGAGTTATGACAACACGAGGTCATCATAGAAGAGATGACTACTCAGAGGTGATATGGACGTGGTAGACGTTAACTTTGCTAGGGTGTAGGAAGACAACTCAGAGGTGGTATGGACGTAAATTATTTTTCAACTGGGGTTGTAACACCTACTTTTCTAAAATGAGAGTAATTTTGAACTTATGTAAAAGTTTATTATTTAATAATCAGATTTATGATTTATGGGAATTTTTAATTAATTTAATACTATTTAAAATTGGTGAATTATAATTTTGATGTGTTAGCTAGTAAACTCTATAAATGTTGAGCCTAGAGACTAACAATGACCATGGGGACCTAACCATGTGATTAGAATGACTATTTACAACTTTTTAGGCTAAGGGTATTTTGGTCATTTTGTGACTTTTGAATTATTCAGGATTTTGATTAATTATGAATTTTAGATTATTTTAATAATATTGAAATTGATGTATTATGATTTTGGTCATTTTTTATTTTTTAATATTTTGGGAAAATTTTATATTTTTAATATTGTTTTTATTGGATTTGTTTAGTTGGGTTTGAGTTTTGTCTCGTTCCGACTTGTATTGTGACCCGGGAAGCTTAAACTCTAGATGGGACCCAATATTAAGTTAAGCATTGCTCACAAGACCCAACATTTAAGGTAGTTAATTAAACTAATTTTTATTATGTTAGAATGGTTAAGTTAGAGACTCAAAACTAGATCATTTTGACCCCAAACTTGAACCTAGTCTAGACTTAACCATATGAGACTAGAGAGGGGCAATTAGGACATTTTTCATTAGCCCTAATGGACACTTTATGGCAGCCACCTTTAGGGGAGAATGATTCATTTCATTCATTACAATCTTGCCTCTTTTATTTTCCTTTTGTTCTTCCCTAATTTTAGAGAGCATTCCCATTGATTTGATCTCCAAATCAAATCATTCCTTCACCAAACCTTCCCTCAATCATTCCCATTCTCCAAGGGAAGGGTGCTACCAAGGATTGGAAGAGGAGTGCAAGGAGTAATATCCACTTTGAGGGATCTTCATATCGGAGCCGTGTCCTAAAGGATTTCATTGGGATTCCACTCCCAATAGGTAAAACCCATCATCTAGATCGATTACCTTTGCATATAAATTAGTTTTAAATCCGTAGGATCCATCCTCATGCATGTGTCCCATTTAGATTCAAATTTGAGGCCATTTGGAGCTCTCTTGAGGATTTTAGATATGTGTCTTGTGTCCTACTTGATAGATCCCAAATTAGGACACCCCATGTGTATGTATGTATGATAATAGTTTAAATTGATATTTAAATTCAGTTTTAGAATGGTTAGAGAGTGGATTGATCTTAGTTAGGATGGTTATAATGAGTTTCATTTGGATACCCATGTTTGTATCCAAGTATCTTGGCCTATATGTGTTCTTTTGTCCAAAACAACTCAAATTCGTCATAATATTTATCCACGTTTTTATTAACCAAAGTAACTTAGAAATGTCATAAATTTTAGCTTAGAACACTGATTTATCTTCCATTTTTTTCAAAGAACCGTATCGAAGTTATCTTTCCAAATATATATTTTAACAAGCCAAATTCTTTCTGTAACTTTCTGTAGAATTATTTGAGTGTCATCTGTACGAAAGACGAACGAGTTTCGGTATTTTTACGATTTTGGGAGTTTCCGGACACAAAAATACGATCCGTTTGAAGTTTCGAAAAGCTAACACGAAGGGCTACTATATACTTTAATCCTAGAATTTAGTAGAGGCCCAATTGGTATAGTATTGGTTTTCAGTAGAAGAGTGACTATACGATATATGCATTTTGTGTAACCTATGAGCCTATGTATTATGGATATTAAATGAATATAGAGTATGTAATACATGATATGTTAGATGAATGAAATAATATATATATGATATATATCCTCTTTACATTAATGTATATATGGTTGAATGCAAGCATATAGGAATGCAATTAATATAATTTATGTAAGCAATGCATAAATGCATGAATGAAAGAATGATATACAATGTATACATAAAAGTATATAATGAATGCTAGATATGAATGCAAGGTATACATGTAATGATAGATATGAATGCATAATATATAAATAATATAATGCAATATATAATGAAAGCATGTATGGTAATATAGAATATATGATGCAAGCATGTATATGTCCACTGTTTTTCCTTTTCCTTACATTTTCCTTCCCTTCCCTTTCCTTTTCAGTTTTTTTTCCTTTTTTCCCTCTTCTAATTTTACATGTTGTATACAATGTATATAATGTATAGATGCATGTAAGTATGTAATACGCATGAATGATATGTATGTAATAAAAATAAGTATATGTATGCAATTTAATGATATGTGAATGGATATAATGCCTGAACTAAAATATGCATGCATATGGGATATGAATGAATGTATAAATGCATGAATGAATGTCATATATGAATGAATGAATCATTCAAAGGTATAAGTAAAAATATAATGCATTGTAATGACTGTTAACATATATAATGTATAAAAGTATGTATGTAAATGTGCATGAATGTATATATTTATGTAACTATGTAAATATGCATGATGTAACATATGCCTATATATATAAATATGTATGTAATATGGATATGCATGTATGTATGAAGGTATGTATTTATATATATTATCTATTTTAAATTATGCATTATTGTGGTTCACATCGTCATGTGATTGTGTGAGTGCTAGCCTAGGCTTCGTTAGGCCTAGTAAGACTTGTTAGACTTGTTTGGGCTAGGACTTGACCTAGTTGACCTAATTTGACAAGTGTAGTTGACTAGAGTTGACCAAGTGTTGACTTTAGTCTTGTTTGACCTAGACAGCATGCAGATGCATTGTACATTTCATTTATCATCTCTCGTATACATCTTGACCTGTGTTGCTCTAAATAGGACTCTGTGGCTTCAGTTTGGACCTATATACCTATCAGCTGTTCAGGTTATCAGGCGAGTACATTCTCTGATCATTTCATATCCTGTTAGAATTATTCTTCTGCTTTAAATTACTTTACTTGATACTGTCACGTTGGTCACACGGATTAGTACTATATGGATCCTTTCTTGAGATGTTATCCCCTCATGGAGCATCGGATACTACATGTTCTGTGCGTTTCACTTACATTGTGTATCTCTATGCTTCATGGTTCATTGAATCACTTGTGACATGTACTCTCATGATCACAGAGTCTTCCTTGAATCACCCATTTATGGGTATTTCCTAGAATCTCCATTTATGGGACTATCATGTATCACCCTTCGGGGGCCATTACATGAATCATAACATAACCCGGCTGGATCCTTGTGTATTGATTGGGGGTACGGGGGAGTAGAAGTGGACAATTAAATAATATCCAAGTAGTGTAGCATCAGAATCATTCTGTAGTGTAGCATCAGAATTATCCTATGCCATCCACATGTCTATATTGTACTCTGACTCACTAGCCACTGTTAGTTCTCTATTTATAGTAGATATTTCTATTACAGCTATCTCCTTTACATTCTGTACTTTCTTTCAGATCCTGTATCTTACTTTACTGTATGATTATATTTTCTAACCTGCTATGATCTGTTGAGATGTATTGTGCTCGCTCCGTCCTGATTGGGCACCGTTGATATGTTTACAGAGGACAAGGATGAGGCTGGTGTTGACACTTTTTATGGGACAACTCCAGATGATACCTGTAATCCGGATTTCCAGCCGAATCTACTAGCTATAGAGACTGAGGCTCCCTAGTCTAGGTTTTACTATTTCTGACATTTGAGATCTGGATTGTGTATATTCTTTCATATTCTGTAGTTAAGACTTTGTATTTCTGGATGTTTGCTGAGTTGTTATCTTAGACACTTAGACTCTTCTGATCATCTGTATTTTACTTTGAGTTCTATATCATATTGTGCTTCTTCTTCCTTAGTTGTGATTGAGTTTACATTCTGCTATGTCACTCCCATTCGCGGAGTATAAATTGTTTAGCCTTATACTGTTAGATGCATGAGACCTAGGACAGCGTTCTACCGCCGACACTGCGGCGTAGGCTGGACGTACCCACGTCTCGTGCCCTTACTCTAGGGTGCGGGTCGTGACACGTTTTTAGTGGTGGCCCATGCAGGTCGAGTTTATGTAGTGGTATTTGAACTATAGTATCACTACAGCCTGCAGTAGGAATTAGAATATTTTTGAAGGTACTCAATCACACTAGGAAAAACTCTTAATCAGATTCCTTTTATCTAAATTGTTGCTTATTGACTTCCCTTGAATATAAACTGTTCCCTTTTGAATGTCCGCTTCATTCTCAGAAATTGTTTCTTATTTTGATCTGTCTTCATGATGGTTATGAAGACACGATCTTATCGCTCCGGTCTGGGGAATACTATCGAGAGGCTGGCCACCTCTCGTCCTGTTCATCAGGGCCTCGAGACCGCAGCTCCTGTTATGCTGACTCAGGTTGGCGTTTCTGCTACATTGGAGGTGCATCTTCGTCTGTACAGAGACTTTTTTCCGTCATTCCCGATTTCTCTCAGCATCAGCGGTTCATGCAGCATCAGCAGCAGACTAAGGGAAACCAGCAGGGGCGAGCTATCGTCAGGACAGTCGAGGATGCACAGACCATTTGAGATCTTGCTGCAAGTTTCGTTCTTCTCGATTCTATTCCCGCAATTGCCTCTTATACTATCTTGAGATTCGATTCCATCTGTTCCTTGCTGATTGATTAATTTTGTCATGTTGCTCTTTTGTTATGTTTTTTTTCTTCTAAGAAAATTATATGGGCTAGGTCACCTCAGTTGTGGGATCTAGAATCTTCATAGTCGTGTTAGCTGGCATAGTGAGGACATATAGTCAGATTTTTGACGTATTTCTCGGGTGTGAGAATTTAAGGTTTTCGCCATCGTATGCGGCAATGCAGAAATTTTAAATACCATGATTCTAGAGGTATGTGCCTTAGTCAAGGAGTCTGTGATTATCGTAGCCATGCTTACTAGTATGACGAGGATTTAGAGTACCATGATTTTGGATAGACGCATATGATTATCAGATTGTACCATAAATGCTTTTGAACATGTTTCTCTACTTTTGTTTAAGTCTTTAAAAAAAATTTATTAGTGTTTTGTTTTGATTGTTTTGCTTCTCATTATTTAACTTAGGAGAAGGAGTAGCTTTAGCTGTTATTATAACCTTGTGTAAATTCTTGTTATGAATTTCTTCTTAATACAATGAATCGATAATTTTTGCTAGACCTTATCTTGGATTTGATATTTTAGCTCTAGGTTTTAAAATGGTTCCTTCTTTTAAACAGATAAGCAGAACAGATTTTATCGTTATTTCCTTCTTGCTATTATTCTTGTATTAAATAATAATAATAAAACTGTCTTGATTACATCAATCACCTACTTTGCAATCTTGGTAGGAATCTAAATGTTGGTCTTGATAAAGAATTTGATTTGTATATTGGGACATGAGAATATATATAGTGGACACAGACACTTGCCTGATACGTATGCATGCTACACTTTGATTACCAACCTATCTAAATACATATTAATATGTTGTTGATGTATAAATTCTCAAAACTCTAATATTTCTGATACAATATAGTATCAGAGGCTAGTTCTCTATTTTTTTTCACTTTAAATTCGTAATTTAAATATAAATTTCATATTATTAGTTGTTGTTTACATCACTGCACATGTATGTTATATACAGGGTTTCAATTCTTAAAGAAATTGGTTAAGTTTTGTGTTTGAATTTGTCAAATCTGAGACTGTGTGCATATTAACCCTTTAACACTGGATTCTAAGTGATTAATTCAATTTGTAGTTTCTAAATGTAATATTTTGAGCCATATACATTATTGTATGTAGGGATATAATGTTAGGTTTCATACTCTTACATGTTAGGTTGTGGTTGTGGTGAACATTGGGTTGGTTTTGATGTTCGAATTTCTCCAAAATCTTGAAACTAAATACATGTAAACATTTTTACATTGATTTCAAATGTTTAGTTCAAATTCAGATTTAATATGTAATATTGAACTGTATGCATAGCAAAATATATGGATAGTATGTTACGGTTATATCTCTATCATGTTAGGATGTGTTGGGAGCATTGAGTTGGTTGTGATGTTTTAAACCCCTAAAATCTGAAACTGCATTATGTTAATATTACACTGGTTTAAATGTTAGCTTATTTTCAGATTTTGTATGTAAATGCTGAACTAAAACTGGGTTTAACCTTTCAATACTAAAGCTATAACCCTGTACAAGGACACACACACCCTAACTTAGTATACGCTGCCATGTAAACCTAACCCTTCCTCTCTATGTTATGTTCATATATCTATATAGATAGATATAGAGTTTATGCATACATGTTATAATGTATATAGATACATAACTAAATTTCTACCTCTTTATATATATATATATAAAAATAAATATATATATATATATATATATATATATATATATATATATATATATATATATATATATGGTTAGCCATACATGTTATGAGTAAATAGGTTGTGCATTGTAGAATGTTAACCAATATGCCATGAGTAGTGTAACTGGATAGCTATTATTTTGAAACCCAAATCCTCATATACACTTTCATGTATATTTCACATACACACATGCCTACTATCTAACCATATGAACATGTCCACATACACCCATATACACACTAACCACATAACCTTTACATAATGCTAGTTTTTTCCCTTCTAACACTCTATATATATATATATATATATATATATTGTGATTGGATTTTAATGCTCGACATTTGTGCTTTAAATTTTGATTTTGATTATGCCTTAAAGCCTTGATGATTTATTATTTCTGTATCTTTTTCAGTTTAACACCCCTGATTGCTTGTAAGTTTTGATACCCTATGATTGTTTTGGTCTAGTGTAACTAGTATACCTAGATGAGACTTACACTACCACCGTATGCCATGACCCTGTATGCCATTCTTTTAAATTGTATGATTTAGGTAAGTTCTGAGACTTTGATTGTTAGGGACGAGACTCTAGAAGAAGTACGACCATCTTAATTTCGAGGACAAAATTTTCTAAGGAGGGTAGACTTGTAACACCCACTTTTCTAAAATGAGGGTAAATTTGAACTTTTGTAAAAGTTTATTATTTAATAATAAGATTTATGATTTATGGGAATTTTTAATTAATTTAATACTATTTAAAATTGGTGAATTATAACTTTGATGTGTTAGCTAGTGAACTCTATAAATGTTGAGCCTAGAGACTAACCATGACCATGGGGACCTAACCATGTGATTAGAATGACTATTTACAACTTTTTAGGCTAAAGGTATTTTGGTCATTTTGTCACTTTTCAATTATTTAAGATTTTGATTAATTGGTAAATTTTAGATTATTTTAATAATATTTAAATTGATGTATTATGATTTTGGTCATTTTTTATATTTTAATATTTTGGGAAAATTTTATATTTTTAATATTGTTTTTATTGGATTTGTTTAGTTGGGTTTGAGTTTTGTCTCGTTCCGACTTGTATTGTGACCCGGGTAGCTTAAACTCTAGATGGGACCCAATATTAAGTTAAGCATGGCTCACAAGACCCAACATTTAAGTTAGTTAATTAAACTAATATTTATCATGTTAGAATGGTTAAGTTAGAGACTCAAAACTAGATCATTTTGACCCCAAACTTGAACCTAGTCTAGACTTAACCATATGAGACTAGAGAGAGGCAATTAGGACATTTTCCAATAGCCCTAATGGACACTTTATGGCAGCCACCTTTAGGGGAGAATGATTCATTTCATTCATTACAATCTTGCCTCTTTTATTTTCTTTTTGTTCTTTCCTAATTTTAGAGAGCCTTCCCATTGATTTGATCTCCAAATCAAATCATTCCTTCACCAAACCTTCCCTCAATCATTCCCATTCTCCAAAGGAAGGGTGCTACCAAGGATTGGAAGAGGAGTGCAAGAAGGAGTGTCCACTTTGAGGGATCTTCGTATCGGAGCCGTGTCCTAAAAGATTTTATTGGGATTCCACTCCCAATAGATAAAATCCATCCTCTAAATCGATTTCCTTTGCATATAAATTAGGTTTGAATCCGTAGGATCCATCCTCATGCATGTGTCCCATTTAGATTCAAATTTGAGGCCATTTGGAGCTCTCTTGAGGATTTTAGATATGTGTCTTGTGTCCTACTTGATAGATCCCAAATTAGGATACCCCATGTGTATGTATGTATGATAATAGTTTAAATAGATATTTAAATTCAGTTTTAGAATGGTTAGAGAGTGGATTGATCTTAGTTAGGATGGTTATAATGAGTTTCATTTGGATACCTATGTTTGTATCCAAGTATCTTGGCCTATATGTGTTCTTTTGTCTAAAACAACTCAAATTCGTCATAATATTCATCCACGTTTTTATTAACCAAAGAAACTTAGAAAAGTCATAACTTTTAGCTTAGAACTTCGATTTATCTCCCATTTTTTTAGAAGAACCGTATCGAAGTTAGATTTCCAAATATATATTTTAACAAGCCAAATTCTTTATGTAACTTTCTGTAGAATTATTTGAGTGTCAGCTGTACGAAAGACGAACGTATTTCGGTATATTTGCGATTTCGGGAGCTTCCGGATACGAAAATGCGATCCGTTTGAAGTTTCGGAAAGCTAACACGAAGGGCTACAACATACTTTAATCCTAGAATTTAGTAGAGGCCCAATTGGTACAGTATTGGTTTTTAGTAGAAGAGTGACTATACGATATATGCATTTTGTGTAACCTATGAGCCTATGTAGTATGGATATTAAATAAATATAGAGTATGTAATACATGATATGTTAGATGAATAAAATGATATATATATATATATGATATATATCCTCTTTACATTAATGTATATATATGGTTGAATGCAAGCATGTAGGAATACAATTAATATAATGTATGTAAGCAATGCATAAATGCATGAATGAAAGAATGATATACAATATATGCATGAAAGTATACAATGAATGCTAGATATGAATGCAAGGTATACATATAATGATAGATATGAATGCATAATATATAAATAATATAATACAATATATAATGATAGCATGGATGGTAATGTAGAATATATGATGCAAGCATGTATATGTCCACTGTTTTTCCTTTTCCTTACATTTTCCTTCCCTTTCCTTTCCTTTTTAGTTTTTTTTCCTTTTTTCCCTCTTCTATTTTTACATGTTGTATACAATGTATATAATGTATAGATGCATGTAAGTATGTAATATGCATGAATGATATGTATGTAATAAAAATAAGTATATGTATACAACTTAATAATATGTGAATGGATATAATGCCTGAACTGAAATATGCATGCATATGGGATATGAATGAATGTATAAATGCATGAATGAATGTCATATATGAATGAATCAATCAATTAAAGGTATAAGTAAAATATAATGCATTGTAATGAATGTTAACATATATAATGTATAAAAGTATGTATGTAAATGTGCATGAATGTATATATCTATGTAACTATGTAAATATGCATGATGTAACATATGCCTATATATATAAATATGTATATAATGTGGATATGCATGTATGTATGAAGGTATGTATTTATATATATTATCTATTTTATATTATGTATTGTTGTGGTTCATATTGTCTTGTGATTGTGTGAGTGCTAGCCTAGGCTTGGTTAGGCCTAGTAAGACTTGTTAGACTTGTTTGGGCTAGGACTTGACCTAGTTGACCTAATTTGACTAGTGTGGTTGACTAGAGTTGACCAAGTGTTAACTTTAGTCTAGTGTGACCTAGACAGCATGCAGATGTATTGTATATTTCATTTATCATCTCTCGTATACATCTTGACCTGTGTTGCTCTAAATAGGACTCTGTGGCTTCAGTTTGGACCTCTATACCTATCAGCTGTTCAGGTTATCAGGCGAGTATATTCTCTTATTATTTCATTTCCTGTTAGAATTATTCTCCTGCTTTAAATTACTTTACTTGATACTGTCACGTTGGTCACACGGATTAGTACTATATGGATCCTTTCTTGAGATGTTATCCCCTCAGGGAGCATCGAATACTACATGTTCTATGCGTTTCACTTACATTGTGTATCACTATGCTTCATGGTTCATTGAATCACTTGTGACATGTACTCTTATGATCACAGAGTCTTCTTTGAATCACCTGTTTATGGGCATTTCCTAGAATTTTCATTTATGGGACTATCATGTATCACCCTTCGGGGGCCGTTACATGAATCATAACATAACCTGGCTGGATCCTTGTGTATTGATTGGGGGTACGGGGGAGTAGAAGTGGACATGTGAATAATATCCAAGTAGTGTAGCATCAGAATTATTCCGTAGTATAGCATCAGAATCATCCTATGCCATCCACATGTCTATATTGTACTCTTACTCACTAGCCTATGTTAGTTCTCTATTTATAGTAGATATTTCCATTACAGCTATCTCTTTTACATTCTGTACTTTCTTTCAGATCCTGTATCTTACTTTACTGCATGATTATATTTTCTAACCTGCTATGATCTGTTGAGATGTATTGTGCTCGCTCTGTCCTGATTGGGCACCGTTGATATGTTTACAGAGGACAAGGATGAGGCTGGTGTTGACACTTTTTATGGGATAGCTCTAGATGATACCTGTGATCCGGATTTCTAGCCGGATCCACTAGCTATAGAGACTGAGGCTCCCTAGTCTAGGTTTTACTATTTCTGACATTTGAGATCTGGATTGTGTATATTCGTTCATATTCTGTAGTTGAGACTTTGTATTTCTGGATGTTTGCTGAGTTGTTATCTTAGACACTTAGACTCTTCTGACCATCTGTATTTTACTTTGAGTTCTATATCATATCGTGCTTCTTCTTTCTTAGTTGTGATTGAGTTTACATTCTGCTATGTCACCCCCATTCGGGGAGTATAAATTGTTTAGCCTTATACTGTTAGATGCATGAGACCTAGGACAACGTTCTACAGCCGACATTGCGGCATAGACTGGACGTACCCACGTCTCGTGCCCTTACTCTAGGGTGCGGGTCGTGACAGGGGTAAAGTATAGAATGGGTGAATTCCTTTAACAGAATCCATGAATACCCACATGGGATGTGGGAGCCTATGCTGATTTAAAACTCAGACATAGTATTTCTTCAGGAACTGGCCGTTGATTGACATCATTAGCAAGTCGTCGTTGGGTTTGGCTAGTCGGTAGACACCATTGGAGTAGACCGTCTCTATGATGAATGGTCCCTTCCACTTTGCCTCGAACTTCTCCGTCGTCTTGTGAGTCATTATCATCGGTCTTTGAACTAATAAGACACGGTCACCCACTTGAAATGTTCTTTCTCGGACTTTCTTGTTGAAGGCCCCGAAAATTTAATCTTGGTAAAGCTCGATTCGTTGTTGAGCTAGCAGACGCTTTTCATCCAACGCCTCTAACTCTTATAGCCGCAGGCGTTGATTGTCTTCGTCAGTCAGCTGGTTCGTGATAGCTACCCGTAAGGACGGGATCTGGATCTCCAGGGGAAGTACTACCTCGCTTCCATAAATAAAAGATAATGGTGTGTTATCCGTGGGTGTTCCAATAGTCGTATGGTAAGACTACAGATATTCTTCGAGCTTCTCATTCCAGTCGCGCTTATTAGATGAAACGACTTTCTTAAGTAGTTTGACGATAGTCTTGTTGAACGCTTCGACTAGTCCGTTTGCTGCAGGATAGTAAGCCGTTGATGCCACATTCTATATTCAATTTTTATCACAGGACCGATGGAAAGCGTGGCTCACGAACTGATGACCATTATCGTGGATGATCCTTCGAGGAACGCCGAAGCGGTATATGACATGATGTTTGACAAAGCTGATCACGTTTGTGATTTTTACGTCGGCCAGAGGTACTGCTTTCGTCTACTTAAAAAAGTAGTCGGTGATGGCAAGTATGAACTGGTGTCCTCTGGAGGATGGAGGACTGATTGGCCCAATGATGTCCATTCCCCATGCTTCAAACGGCCAGGCGGCCATCGTAGGGTACAAGAACTCCAAAGGTTGGTGGATGAAGTTAGCATGCAACTGACATACTAGCCACTTCTTTGCGTAATCAACGACGTCTGCCATCATAGTGGGCCAGTAGAAGCCCATGCGACACAATCAGTCTTGCAACTTAGGACCAAGCTAATGGGCTCTGCAGGTGCCATCGTGTGCCTCCCTGAGTGCTTCTTGTAAGTCCCCTGAATTTAGGGCTTATTTTTTTCAATTTTCTAAATCAATTATTTGCAATAGATATTATTATTTGTTTATTATTTGATTTAATATTCTTTTTTGTGACTTTGACTTCTGGAGCGTCAGGGATGCCAATCTCTAGAAACTTTCTCTATCAGTGTGTAGTAGACAAGATTACCTTCATGTTGATATATCATGTCCCATCCAAACTTGTTCTCTTGTACTCTTTTTGCTTCACACAACTTCGGGTCAATTTAGACCATTTGATCATTAAATAATTATTAATTGATTTTTCCACTTTTATCCTTGTTCATCATATGCACGTTACCGTGACTTTTAATTTAGGAGCCTAAGGCTAGTCATTTTCTTGAAACCAACTCCTCATGCATGATCTACTCGAGACGCCCTACACCATGACCTTCGTGTCCCGCTCAGACACACCATCTTGTGCTTCATTTGCTTCGTACAACTTTTGGATCAATTTAGGCCAATTAATTATCCACCGTAGAATGTGACATGACTTCCAATTTAATTTCGGGACCCGACATCGATCCAACCTAGTCGACCCAAAATATGGACATGGTCCACACGAAGCCTACTACCCACATGACACTTGTGTCCCATTTATTTGAGCCCCCATATGCTACTTATTTACCCATGATCATAAATACCTATTTAAATTCAATAATTGTACCATGTCCGATTTTGACCAGACCCGGCTCAACTGAACCCAACCCAAACTTCATGTTGCCCCCTCATGAATATCCCCACACTTATTTTTCTGCAAATATTAAATACCTACACTACCTATTTTAAAAAATATTCATGGATAACCCCTTGATTTAATTTTCTAAAAGAATGAACTAATCCATATTTAAATCCTAGCCTTTGATCTTTGTCTCCAACAATCCCAACCACCCATTCCTAGCACAAACTCACACAAACACACCCCCAACACTTGGCCGACCCTATGGAAACAAATATCCTATTTTCTCTCTCCACTTTCTCTTTTTTTTTAATATCTCTCATTCTCTCTCTTTATTAATCCCAATCACACACTCATCTCTCTCTCATCCCCATCACCATCACAGCAGACCCCTTCATTTTTGGCCGACTCACCATCCCCCCATGGCCGGCCGACCTCCACCTCCCATGGCCGACTTCTCCTCTCCTCCTCCTACTCTTCTTCATTACTACCATCATCCTTAACATCAATACTACACCATTAACATCCTCATCTATCATCACACCATGACCACCACCTTAACCATCACTTCACCACCACCACCCTCGTCGTGCCCCTGGCTGCGCCGTTGTGCCAGGCCGACGAGTCCCCCCGCGGCCAGCAGTGCAGCCAACGGCCAGCAGCAGCAGCATCAACACGAGCTGCAGCAGCAGCGTGTGCACCTCCCCGTGGCGGCCACCGTCCTCCGTGATGTGCCGTCTAGGTGATTTGTGCATTTTGTATAAAATCCCGTCGTGACGCGCTCGGAATGGATCCAGAAATAGAGTCTCGTCGCAGCAACTTCCCACGCATTTTTCAAAAAATTCGACCGTTGGATCAGCGAACTCTCTGCTCCGTCATAATATCGGTATATCCCTCTTCACTCCCCTCAATGTTTGTCCGTTAATTTTGTAGTTTGATACATCAAAATCGGCCACAAAGTTGACACTTTAAATTGTGTTATTTTTGGACAGTTTTGTGGAGCCAAATTCGTCGGTTCATATATCCTCCATCGCAGCTCCGTCTGGCGTGCCACTAGTTCCTATGCATAACTGGTATAACCCTCTTCCTACCCCTTAAGTTTCCTTTCATTGTGAGCACGTTTGATTGGTTGAATTTGACGCCAAAGTTGGCCGTCCGAATTCGTAATTTCCAACTTGTAAAATTCCATTTTTGAACAGAGGACTCCGAATTCAATTTCTGACACCAACAGTAGACTCGTGGCGTCGTTCTGGCACGTTTTCATATTAAGTTTGTTAGATTTGGAGGACGCGGACCCTGGCACGTATTTCGGTGCAAAACGGGCCCTACAGTCTGGGTCAACGGGACTTTTTAACGCCGGCTCATCGGAATACAATTCTGGATATATCATTGAGTTCGTATCGTCATTCTGGACTCGTTGACAAATAATTTGTTGATTTTTGAGGATATTGGTTCTGGCACACATTTCGGTACAAGTCGGATACCAATATCCGGGTCAACGGAACTTTTTGACGCCGGCTCATCGAAATCCAATTCTGGATATACTGTTGAGTTCGTATCATCATTCTGGACACGTCGACATATAATTTGCTAGGTTTTAATGGACATTGGTTCTGGCACGTATTTTGGTGCAAGTCGGATACCAATATCCGGATCAACGGGTCATTTTTAGATCGGCTCATCGAAATCCAATTCTGGACATACCGTTGAGTTCATATCGTCATTCTGGACTCGTTGACATGTAAATTGCTAAGTTTTGAGGACATTGGTTCCGGCACGCATTTCGGTGCATGTCGGATACCAATATCCGGGTCAACGGGTCATTTTGAGATCGGCTCATCGAAATCCAATTCTGGACATACCGTTGAGTTCGTATCATCATTCGGGACTCGTTGAAATATAATTTGCTAAGTTTTGAGGACATTGGCTCCGACATGCTTTTTTGTGCAAATTAAAATTTCAATGTCCTAGTCAACGGACCAATTTGAGATCGGGCAACGGAATCAATTCTGGATATACCGTTGGGTTCGTATCGTCATTCTGGATTCCTAAACATATAATTTGTTAGGTTTAGTGGACTAGTATTCTTGCACATTTTTCTGTGTAAAGCGGGTCCGACACGGACACCGTTTTGACCCGAAATTACCTTTATGTCCCTGTGTCCAAATTGGACTTATGGATAGGCTATCCTAGCTGATTTGACCATTCTGGACACGTTGGTGATGTTTGTTTCATCATCCGACAATGTTTATAGATATTTTCTCTGTGTACTACCTTTTATTATAATTAATTCTTATTCAATTTGTATTTCGGAATTAGTACAACAAAACTGAGATCAGTCGATTCCAGTGATCTCACATCGCTGAAATTGGCAAGATAATCATGTAGATCACTGTGATAAGATTATTAACCTTACCGTTGATTATCTTATCTCGATTTGCGTGTCATAGGTTTCGATGTACGAATAACGAGGTACAACTTGTTATTTTAATTCTTAAATTAGAGTTGATCCTGTTTGACCAAGATATATGGTATCTTGGTAGGTAAATATTAGGAATAGTATGCTTAGGCTAGTTTTGACCTCGGTTGACCAAGTTTGACTGCTTTGACCAAAAGTCAACTATCAGTCAACACTTGGCCTAGAAATGTCTAGAACTTGACCAGAGTTGACCAGTTGATCAAAAGTCAACTGTAAGTCAACCATTAACTTAGTTTGACTTGGTTTGACTTCCTGTGACCTAGTGTGACTCTGTGTGACCTAGTTTGACTTAGTTGGACTGAGATTTGACCTAGATTACATAGATTATACTATATAATCTTGCCTAACACTGTTGAACCCTAATTAGCTTATATATATCTCATCTTTAGGTTTGTGGCATCACTCTGAGCATCGACCTTATTTGACAGCTCAGGACTGCAGGCGAGTACATTCACTAGTAGTTTTTATTGTCTTGATATCTGCTATATCCGATTTAGTTGTAGTGTCTTACTCGATTTCCAGACACGATAGTTCACGGACTAGTATATGTTGGATCATGACATGAGATGTTCCCGTGTCATGACGTGTCATGTCTAGATCCAATATACTATTTGGGGATGGAGAATTATTAGGGGCTATGTGATCAAAGCCTTCCTGTCACTATATTCTTGTGCTTGCGTCACCCTCACCTCCCGTAGGGTGTAGCGAGATCTTATTCATGTGCCCGTTATCCAGGTTGGCCTGCATGACCCTTTCCAGTAATTTTCATATGATTGTCGGGCCAAGTGGATAGCCTGTCCTATAACCTTCCCAAGCCGATCACATAACGCTCTAATAATTCAAGGCACATTTTATATTTATTTTATCACATCATATATCCTGCTCAGTTCTACATTCAGTACTTTTATCACCATTCTATGATATTCTTTACTCACATGTTCCACATGCTCTAATGCTAAACCTTGATTGGAGGCTAAGTTCTGTTCGAGAGAAGGGTTACAACCCCGGTCCTTGTTTGGTTTAAGGGTTGTAACTCGGCTTCCGAATAGCTCCCAAGTCATCCTATATCTTTGTCTTGTATTTCATTATAATTGTCTCTTATAGAATTTGTCAGTTCATATAGAACTGCTGTTAGTGCTTGTACTTGCTCATTTTCCTGACAGGATAACCATTGATGTTTACAGAGGACATGTTAGCTGATTGCTCTACCTTTTACGGGTATGGCTAGGATAGAGTTTGATGAGACATTACCCCTGGAGCCCGTAGATGATATAGCCCCTATTTAGATTGTTAGATAGGTTTGCCTAGACTGTGATCCAGCTAGTGTTTTCAAACTGTAGATTTATATTATATTTTGAGTTTCTATGATGTGTTTATATCTCTGAGCTTGTGTTGGATCTTGAACTCCTTTCCAGTTTTCCTTTCTATCAAATTTCTATTTTGTTCTATCTATCCTAGTTTGTCTTGTGATTAAGTTATGCCATATTATACCTCCGTGCGGAGATGACAGGTACCCTTATATTTTGTCTAGTTGTAGTATTTATAGATGACCTATACAGCGTTCTACCGTCGATTCTACGACGTAGGCTGGACGTAACCACGTACTCATGCCCCTAATCAGGGTGCGAGTCATGACACTTCTTATGCTTCTGTCTTGGATAAACATCGTAAGAGAAGCCCGTCGTATGAACGACGATACAGCATCTAGGTAGCTGTGTTGTAGAAGAACCATAGAGAGCGCCTCTTGACAGAAGTAGCTTCCTTCAGGTCTTCAGGTAAAATCCCGTAGACTGCATACTCTATGAATAAGAATCCTGTGAAGGTAGAGATGATATCGATTGCTGCCTGTTGGAATGGAACTAGATATTCATACCGAAGTTCGTATTTTCCTCGAACCTGGTTGATAATCAATTTTGAGTCACCATAGGCTTCGATTCAGTCAACCCCCAGCTGTTTAGCGAGCTGGAGTCTGATGATGAGAGCATTATACTCAGCAACATTATTGGTGCATAACTCTATGAGAGAATATGCACGGTGGATGATCAAGCCGTCGGGAGTGATGTGGACCACTCTGACCCCTACGATGATCTCGTCTTTAGGCCCTGTTCTTGAAGCACCGTAAAAGAACATACGCCAAACTGAGTTATCTGATATGGCATTGGAATCTAGGACTTCATCAGGGATGTCGTCATAGAGCTTGATGTCTTTGGCATGGTGTGTACTGCTAAGAAGTCGACCAATGCTTGGCCTTTGACTACCTTTTGTGGGACAAACACCATGTCATAATGAGTCAAAAGTATCGCCCATGTGGCTAACCATGAGTTTAAGGCCCCTGGCTTGGTCATGAGGACCCTAAGGGGATTGACCCGGGATATGACGTGGATCGTCTGTCCAGCCACATAATGACGCATCTTCTAGATGGCGAAGAGCAGGGCAAGACACTCCTTCTCTATAGGATTATACCGATGCTCAGCCCCAATCATGGTCCTGCTGAGGTAGTAGATTGTCTGTTCGTGGCCTTCATTGCTCCTCGGGGCTAGCAAAGCACCGATAGAATGGTCCATGGCTCGGACGTACAGTAGAAATGGTTTTCCCACGACTGGTGCCACCAGTATTGGAGGACTAGTAAGGTACTGTTTGATGTCGTCGAACGCGTGTTGATATTCTTCTGTCCAGACAAAAGAAACCCCTTTCTTCATCAGTTTGGTGAAAGGTTGACATCTACCAGAGAGATTTTCTATGAATCTTCTGATATATGCCAAGCGCCATTGCAGGCCTCGGAGCTCGCGGAGATTCTTCGGAGGAGCCATGTCCAAGATCGCCTTAGTCTTCTCTGGGTCAATATGAATACCATTGGCTGTGACGATAAAGCCCCAGAATTAGCCACTAGAGACTCCCAAAAATAACTTAGTTGGGTTCATCTTTAGTTGATGTGTTCACATTAAGTCGAACACTGTTCTTAAGTCATCCAAGTGACTGGATTTCTTTTTTTGCTTTTGACGGCAATGTCATCAACGTAACATTCTACTGTCTTTCGGAGGTGCTTGCAGAATATGGTGCTCATTGCCTGCTATTATGTTGCTCCCGTATTCTTCAACCCGAAGGGCATCACTGTATAACTGTATATCCCTTTTGGAGTCCGAAATGATGTATGTTTTTTGTCTCGGGAAATAGCTTGATTTGTTTGTAGCCTGAAAAACCATCCATAAAGGACATACGCTCGAAGCCATAAGTGTTGTCGATCATCACGTCGGTGATCGGGAGGGAAAACTCGTCTTTTGGACAGGCCGAGTTGAGATCCCTGAAGTATATGCAGACCCAAATATTTTCGTTCTTCTTAGTGACTCGGACAATATTGGCCACCCAATCTGGGTATTGTTCTTCACGAATGAAGCCACTCTCTAAGAGTTTGTCGACTTCTTCCTCGATAGCATCCATGATGTTGGGTGCAAAAATGATGTTGTTGCTATTTGACAGGCTTAGCATCGGGTAGGATGTTGAGGCGGTGCATGGTGACTTGCTGGTCTAAACCTGGCATGTCTTCGTAGCTCCATATAAAGATTTCAATATATTCTAGGATAAGTTGTACCAGAGATTCTTTGTCTTCCCCTGTTAAGCTTTTGCTAATGAAGATGGGTTTAGGGGAACCTCATCTCCAAGCTCGACTTAGACAACTTCGTCTTCAGTGGGAGGTTCACACTGTTCGAAGCGCCATTCTTATTGGTATCTCAGGTGTTGAGCCCAGGGTTCATCTTTAAAGTATTCAAGCGCTTGGTCTTCATCCTCAACTGGGGGATTTGCGGAGACCATATTAACAGACAATACCTTCTTAAGGGCTTGGCCGATACTGGTATCTGAGTCCCAGGTTGAGGAGTCCTAGGAATGTGAAGGCATTGGGACCTCTGCTTCAGAGCTCTCCGATGTTGTTGAGGGTGTAACGTAACCCAACCCCCGGCTAGTATGTTGGTAGTAATTTTGGAACTGTCCCTTCAGGGTATGCAGTCGTAATGGAAGGCGTCGGCCTTTGCCATAGTTCAGTCCTCTGTTACTGTTCAAGTCGTAACACATTTTTTGGATGAGGTTTTTGGCTTGAGTAGTGTAACGGTAGAGTTGCATCTTACTATTATCGGGTTATGGTTCTGTCGGAGCTAGTCGCTGAGGGTGCTCCAATCGACCGAAGATGATGGGTTCCTCCTCCTTCTTCTTTGCTGGAACCAAGAAGTAGGCATCTTGAGAAGGGAAAACTCGGCTTGCGAGGTTAGCGATTGTTACTTGTGTTTGCAGCATATATATAGCATTGTCTAAGAAATACCTAATGTTCCAATGTGCACAAGAGTAATTCAAAGATGACTTCCTATTAATGAAAAGTAAAATTTTGTCCCGAGGGATTACATCATCTAAAGAATGTGCTTTGGTAGTGGCGCATATGTATGTTTGCCATGAAATATAAAAGAACAGAACAATTATCGGAGGACTGGACTTTTACTTCACAATACAAACTCGCTTGTACAAAGAAAGCCTAGGGACGAAAGCCTAGGTACAGCAATCTAAGTATAATTGTTTATTTTAGATTCTGGGGGGTGACGATAGAGGCTCGGGAAAGCGACGACCGCTCTGCCTTACTCCTTGGACGATCGGGTGCAGCCTTGGCTCTGTAGAAGAACTGCTTGGCGTTGAGGAAGAAATGCTCTCCTTTTGATCTCTGTGTATTCTCTCTCTGGCTCTCTGGATCTTTGTCTTCTTTTTTTTATCAGAGAATCTCCCTCCTTTTTTTCGCAAGGGAATGGCACCTTGCTATTTATAAGAGTGGGGGCATCATTAGGGTTTACAATGATTGCCCATTCTCAAAAGTCGGCGGCTAGGGATCACTGAATCTGGGCCGTTCATCTTGAATATAAGAGATCTGAGCAATTAATGTGATTGTATCAAATCTTTTGTGGATAATTAATGATGATTGACATAAATCCTCCTGATTTATCATGCCAATCTCAGATTTCCCACTACGTGTCATTGATTTGCTGGATTACAAATGATATGATTTGATCCCAATATTTTATTAGGATTTGTTGAGGGATTTCGATCAATTTGATGCCACGTGTCCCACTATCATGCCACGTGTCTTAACTACGAGAGATTGAGGAAATCTGAGCCGCATGAAGATTACTCCCCATTGAGCCGCATAAGGCTGGCCCCGTGTCAAGGCTGCTTGGGAGTGGCCCCTGAGCATTTGAACTGCATGGTGATGATCGGAGCCGCATGAGCGTAGGCGACCATATAATGGGTGGCTTCTCAGTGAGCCGCATGAAGATAGTCTTAATAAGCCATATAGGGTAGCCTCTGCCTGAGCCGCATGCGACTGTCCACGTGTCAAGGCCGTATGAAGGTTTCTGGGATTCGGGGGATTGTGTCAGAGATTTCCTTCGTTTTCCTAGGAGTCTGTCATTATGACAGAGTCATAATTGTATCTTTATGTCAGAGCTGTCATTTGTCAGAGCTGTCAGCCGTCAAGGCATTAAATGCAGTAAAGGACAAAGGGAAGAGCTGTTTGCAGGCCACGTGGCTCCCCTCTGAGCTGCATAGAACTTATTCGAGCCGCATAGACGCTTGAGCCGCATGGATCTTTGAGCCGCATGAGCTCCCTGAGCCGCATGGGTCTCCCTGGCCGCATGGATCTTTCTTTATTATTTTCCATGCTTCTACAAGACCCCCTTCAAAGTTTTCAATTTGCAAAATTGAAATACTTTGAATAAGAAGCATGGCTATGTATAAACTCTTCTGGCCGTATATGATGTCCTGGCCGCATGGATGTCTCGGCCGTATGGATGTTTTGGCCGCATTGATGTATCAGCCGCTGGGACTTTCGGGCCGCATAGCTCCTTGCCACGTGTGCGTATCTTTAATTACCTCAAATTCGTTTTAGTGCCATCTTTTAGGGGAAATTCTAAGGGTCGGCTCATTAAATCTTTTGGATTTTATGCCCTGGGTGAATCTCCTTTATGAGAGAGGGGACGAAATCCGAGGAGTCTGTTTCGTCTTTTCCGAGGTGATTATTAGTCTACGTGTCCCCCCTCTCTTGTCCTCCTATAAATAAGAGGAGTTTTTAAGAGAGAAAATTTCCTTACTTTCTCCTTTGCTTCGAATCTTCCCTACCCCGATTGTCATCCTCTTCTTCGATCAGCAAATGGCTCCCAAGAAGACTGTTGCGGTGAAGGGTAAGAAGGCAGCGTCTTCGACTGCGGCGACGAAGGGCAAGAAGACTGCTTCTACTTCTACTGCGGCCGCTCCTCCGCCGGCCGACGTGCCTGCAGCTCACCCTGACGTCCATCCCCCTATTGCTGGTAAGGACATTATATGAGTTTAAGGAACCCTAACTGCTATGGCTATGTCGTATGTTTTATGCACGAGCCTTTATCTTCATGTGAGCTGCATGTTCGTCCTATGGCTGAGCCGCGAGCCGCATAAGAATAGCCACTGTGACCGTATACGTGCTTCGCCAACGAAGCCGCATAGATTCGCACAAATTTGTCTGTCACATGGTCCGCGCGAACTTATCCGAACCCTGAGGTCCCTATGAGAGCACTGCCGCATGAACCTTCACTGAACGGAGCCGCATAAGTGTTCTTCTGAGCTTGAGCCGCATGAGGCTTCATTAAGTTGGAGTCGCATAAGTGTTCTCCTGAGCCGCATGAGGCTTCGTTATGTTGGAGCCGCATAAGTGTTCTTCTGAGCCGCATGAGGCTTCGTTAAGTTGGAGCAGCATAAGCTCGAAAACACCCATCAGTTCTTTTTGTCCATCTTCTTAACTTATCTTTTTCTGTCTTCTTCTCAGTAAATTTGCCAGTTTATGCTGCTGGAGAACTCCTGGTGGGTAGTGCCCAAGCTGCTCTGGGCTATAGGTACGACCATATAGTTCGGCATATGGTAGACCAGTTTCCGAGTGACGAGCCTCCGACGAGATTGAATGCCCTCAAGAACCAGCCTTTCTATTTTCTTAACGCTATGATGAACTCGGGAAAATTAGAAGGGGAATACTTGAAGCCTGTGTTCTTCTTTGGAGATGCCTTGACTGTGAAGAACAGTCAGGTTCGGGAGGTGTCAAAGAACTGGAGTTTTGTTTCTAACGGAATGGCGATCCATATCCCCCAAATGGAGCGTCACTTTCCATTATCTTGGTTCAATATGCTCCCACTGGACCGGAAGATGGAAGAGCCTTTAACTCCTACCCGAAGTGGGATGTTTGTGAGAGACATCCATTATAACAATAGCCTGAAGTCAGTGTGTGCGGACAAGGTGCACACCAGCCGTTCTGTAATGGTGTTAGCCCCATGTACTTTCTTGAATGTGTCGGGTCCTAATTTTACGTTTTCTACAGCCGACACTTTTATGAACCAACTTGCTCGGAAGGGCTCCTATCCCATTGGCCGGTTGATGCTCCCTAGTTGGATACATCCCATTCCCTCGTGGGCCAATCTGTCTATATGGATCTTGCGAAAGTATGAGGCCTTTTTGTGTGAGATTGGTCTTTACCATGCTATTCGGGGCACCAGCCATGGCTTGCCCATAAACAAGAGATTATTTATATCTATGCTGGAGATGTATAACCGCCGTACAGGAACCTTCTATACACCCGTAGGGGAAATGGGGCTTGCGCTCCACGAAATGCACGCGGTCTCCAAGCTTCCTTGGGGGGCGAAGCTTTTGAGGCGTATACTCCCACGAATGAGGAGTTCGAAGAGTTGGAAAGACGGTATCCAGGCTTCGTGGCCATTATCAAGATATATTGTGCCACTATAGCACATGTCATCAGATAGCCAAAAAGGATAGCAGCTCGGAAGGGAATGCTCCCCACACCAAGGACTGGGTGCGCTATCTCTTCCCGACGGATGCCTCAGGTCGAGTTACTTCCCGACGTCCTCAATCCCGGGAGGCGGTTAAAGCCTTAGTGTCGTCGGCTAAGAGGGTGGCCACCACTAGTGACAGATTCGGGAGTAAAACCGACTCTTTTGGTTATTTTTATCAGGATACCGAAGAGCTGTCAAAGAAGGCGCTCCTGGCTGGATTCTTGATGATATGGTTGCGAAATTGTGTAGTCTCGGAAGGAGCTGGTTCTATCGAGAGGATCAGTCGTAATTTCATCCTTCCGGTTGTGAAGTAAGTTTTGCGAGTCAGGCTAGCTCTCCTCCCGGCCATGGTGTGCAGCATATACCGTAGCCTTCACACTTTCACATCCAAGATCATTGCCTGGGATGTGACAAAAGATTTTGAACGGACTGAGCTGCCCTATCATTATGATGCATTATCCGTCTTTGATGAGACTGGGCTCTGAAGACGGCGTAAATGATGATGACGCTTTTATCATCCGCTATCGTAATGAGTCTTGGGAGTACGAGACCATGCGTGCTTGCCGGATGGCACTGGCGAGAGCAGATATGTACAACCTTTTCGTATCTGTCCCTCGTTTTACTGCTGAGGAAATAGCGGCTGTACATCTTGACGGTATTGGGCCCCCTCAACTTCTGGACGGCCAGATGCTTTTGTGGCTGCGTAACATTCGCCCCGCTCATCAGGTGTATCACAACCGTAATACTGTCTTTTTGGAGCCTTATCTGCCTAGCAGGTTTGCCCGGCAGTTTGGCTACAGTTCTTGTCTGGGTTTTGAAGGTAGCCTTCTTGACGGCATCAGGGCCTGGCACTACTATGATACATTCCATACCCGTACCATTTTTTCAGTCCCTGCTATTAAGGCGTTAGAAGAGATCTTGTGTATGGCGGCTCTGTACCATGTCATGGCGAACAAGGCCCCTGTCGGTTTTAATCCAGGTGCCAGTTTTATTGTTGGTACCGGCCTGGATGAGAGTTTCCAGGGGGCCAAGGCGAGGAAGAGGAAGAACAGAGTCGAAGTGCCAGATTCGGACTCCGCTGCTGCAGATGACGAAGGCGATGAGCATGATGGAGATGACTCTTCCCTTCCGATGGCAGATGTAGGGGCGAATCAGCCGTCTATTTTGCCAGATGAGATGGTGGTAGATCAGTCATCCGTTGCGCCCGGTCCTGCACGAAAGCGTAGCAGGCAAATTTCTCCTGTTGGCGGTATTCCTCGTTCCCGGAAGCTGGCTGTGACCAGACACTGCAAGCTAACTATAAGGGAAAAAGGCGAGGAAGTTGACCCCGCGTCAGAGGTAAACAAGTCACTACCGGTTCTTCCTTCCTTCTAGCTTTGATTTTAATCATCTTCCTTCCCTCTTGTAGGTGTCAGAATAAGAGGAATCTCAAGTTGCCGAGGTTGTGACTCGAGATGACGGGGGCTCCGGTGAGCATGTCCCTGAAATCGCTGAATCTCCTCAAGATGCTGCTGATCGAGCCGTATCTCCCTTCGAGGTGGCTGGGACAGAGGAGCTGGCCGAATTTAACTTAGAGATCGCGGGTGAGGAGACTATGCCGGCCGCGAACGAGCTGCAGCCTCCATGCTCCTCCCCTGGTAAGATAAGCCGAATCTTAACCTGCAAGGAGGCCTATCTTCTCTATCATCACATCCTTCGGGTCACGTCGATTGATTGTTGTTCTGGGCATACAGGTCCTGCCTCTCCAGTGTCGGGGATGGACATTATTGAGACAAACTCTGCCGAAGGGGCACTGGCGAAGAGGAGCGTACCCCCTCCCCTTCAGGCTCGTCTTGATGGGCCTCCTGTGGGCTCGAGTTCGGCAAGTCAGGTAGTGGGACAGTCGGGGCAGGGGACGATGGTCCTTGCGTCATCCTCTGCTCAGGAGGCTCCGAGAGTCGATCTCTCTGCCCTACCAAGTGTCCAGGCTCTTCGGGTGGCGGAGGAAGAGTTAGCCGCTATCCGCGCATCGTTCTGCTCGGACTCTGTCCCCTTGGTTGCAAGTTCTAACATCGTTCTTCCGATGTTGCCGGCCATGCTTCCTCTGACGCCGTCCTCTACAGAGGTCCTGGACGACGCGTTACTGGATGTGGTTGATAGCTTTTATCGTCACTTGAAGAGGGGGATAGTGGCTGCTGTAGAAAGAGGGACTTCTTTCGTCTTGGCCCGGCAATGCGCCTAGGGTCAAATTGATATCCTTAAGACTCTTCTTGGCGGTGTAGGGATGGCTGCATTTCTTGAGGCAAAATTGCTGGAGACTGATCAGCTGGTGGCCCAGCTTCAGTTGCTGCGGCAGGCTGATCTGTCTACTGCTATAGATCAGGAGCGCGGTTCCCTCACCGCTGCTATAGAGAAGACAAGGGCTGCTCGGGATAAAACCAGGCCGGCCATACGGAAGGACCTCCGCGATCTGTCTGATCGATATGATCAATTGAGCCACGAGAGTGAAGATATTATGGCTCGGGAGGCGGCTGCCTCCCGTGGGATTACTGACACGTGGGAGCAGATCCTTGAGCTTCAGAGGAAGTTAACTTTCCTGGAGTCTGAACTTGAGGCTGCCCGTATTGACAGGGGGCTGATTATCCAGGAGGCTGACATGGTTAATCAAGCTTCGGCTGACCTGGAGATTGCCCTGAAGAAGTTGGAAGACGACTGGCGGGCACTTATGGACTTGGGTGATGGGGAGCGGTTGTCCCAGGAGGCTGAACGTCGAGCTAAATAGCGGCTCGAAGAGGGGGCCATCTTGGTGAAGAATCGTCTTTTGGAATTGTGTAATGTCGAACTATAGTCGACCTTTCCTTCTTTTGTTTCTGTTCCCTTTTTTCTTTTCTTTTTGAGAGGGATGCGGTCCCAAAACATGTAATGCTTTTTTCGACTTTCAAATAAAGAGTACTTTCCATTCTACCCTTCATTTGTATTGCTTGTTGTGCCTGTGGTATTATGGTGGTATTTGCCCTGCATGGGGGACTTGTCTGTGGACCTGTTACCCCTGGCATACCTTGGTTTTAGGTACGGATAACAAGTTTGATTGGGGATACCTAGAACGGTTCCACGGTAATGTTGTCGTGGACGTTCCGAGTATCGGGAGAAGGAATGCCATGGAGCAGCTGGGCTCCCGGGGCATGATGAGAAATGATGGGCCTGTACTAAGAAACTTAGCAAAGGATATTTGTGGGCCTATTATCCTTGGCGTACCCTGTCTTAGGATACAAATAATAGGATGAAAGGGAACCGACATACTTACTCAGAGGTAATGAGGACATGGCAAGCATGAGGGTTTTACCGTGGAGTCTTCCTACTCAGAGGTAATGAGGACATGGCAGGGGTGGACTCAACGGAGGATATTTGTGGTCAACAGCGGACATTTGTGGACCTATTATCCTTGGCGTACCCTAGATCAGGATACGGATAATAGGATGAAAGAGAACTAACATACTTACTCAGAGGTAATGAGGACATGGCAAGCATGAGGGTTTTGCCCTGGAGTCTTCCTGCTCAGAGGTAATGAGGACATGGCAGGAGCGGACTCAACAGAGGATATTTGTGGACCTATTATCCTTGGCGTACTCCGGTCGTGGGTACGGATAATAAGTCGAAAGGGAATCAATCATACTTACTCAGAGGTAATGAGGACATGGCAAGCATGAAGGTTTCTTCGATGGAGCCTTCCTACTCAGAGGTAATGAGGAAATGGCAGGAGTGGGCTCAATGAAGGGGGGGTACATAGAACGACTCAGAGGTAATGAGGACATGGAAGTTCTATGTAGAGGGGTGATTTATTTTTAGCGGAAGTGAAACGACTCAGAGGTAACATCGACATGGTCGTTTTGGAAATTTGTGGATCTGTTACCCTTTTTGTGCACTGGGTGTGCGGGTAGTGGATCATGAGGGAGGAGCTCTTTCAGAGAAATAAGTTGAGAGGTATGGTCATACATGACTTACTATCTGAAAGAGTGACCAGGATGTAAGTTCAGGGGTATCAGCGGGTATATAACTCGACAATCCATGAATTTTGGAATCAAAGTGTAAGTTCAGAGGCACCAGAAGGTACATAACTCGATAGTCTGGGATTTTTTGTGGGAGGAGGACGTGAGTTCAGCGGTACCATAGGGCGCATGACTCAGCAATCTGGGATTTCTGTGAATGTGAGTTTAGCGGTACCAGCGGGTACATGACTCAATGGTCTAGAATTTTGTGAAAGTGAGTTCAGTGGTACCAGCGGGTACATGCTTCGATGATCTGGAATATTGTGAGAGTGAGTTCAGCGGTACCAGCGGGTACATGACTCGATGATCTGGAATATTATGAGAGTGAGTTCAGCGGTACCAGCGGGTACATGACTCGATGATCTGAAAAATGTCGTTTAGACATAATATTTCTTGAGGAACTTGCCGTTGACGGGCAACATGAGCAAGTCTGCATTTTGTTTTGCGAGGCGGTAAGCTCCATTAGAGAACACAGCATCAATGGTGAACGGGCCTTCCCACTTTGGCTGGAATTTGCCGACGGTTTTGTGAGTCATGATCATCGGCCTCCGGACTGCCAGAACGAGATCGCCCACTTGGAATGTTCTGATCTTCACTTTCTTGTTGAAGGCTCTGGAGATGCGTGCTTGGTATAGCTCGATCCGTTGCTGAGCCAAGAGGCACTTCTCATCTAAGGCCTCCAACTCTTGTAGCCGGCGACGGTAGTTATCGTCTGTCGTCAATTGGTAAGTAAGGGCGACGCGGAGTGAGGGTATTTGAGTTTCCAATGGGAGGACTGCTTCACTCCCGTACACCAGGGAAAACAGCATGTTTCCAGTGGCTGTTCGGACTGTAGTACGGTATGCCCATAAGCATTCACCAAGCTTCTCGTTCCAGTCGTATTTGTTGGACGACACGAACTTCATGAGAAGTTTGATGATTGTTTTGTTGAATGCTTCTGCCAACCCATTCGCTGCTGGATTGTATGGTGTTGAAGCAATATTCTGGATGCGGTGCTTGTCGCAGAACCGATAGAAGGCGTAGCTTGCAAACTGTGGACCATTATCGTGGATGATCCTTCGGGGTAGTCCGAAGCGATAGATAACATGATACTTGAGGAAGCTGATCACGTTTGAAGTCTTTACTTCTGCAAGCGGGACAGCTTCCGCCCATTTGGAGAAGTAATCCGTGATTGCGAGTATGAAGCAATTTCCTCGAGAAGAAGGTGGAGCGATCGGACCGATGATGTCCATTCCCCATGGTTCGAATGGCCAGGATGCCACTGTCGGATGAAGAAATTCGGATGGCTGGTGGATGAAGTCCGCGTGGACTTGGCAGGCTTTGCACTTTCTTGTATAGTCTATCACATCTGCGACCATCGTGGGCCAGTAGTAGCCCATTCGGCGAAGACGGTCTTATAATTTAGGGCCAGGCTGATGGGTCCCGCAGACACCGTCATGAGCTTCGCGTACGACTTCTTTGGCTTCTGCGTTCGACAGACACCGAAGTAATAATCCATCGTAGGATCGACGATACAGCATTTTCGTCTCTGTATCATAGAAGAATCTGAGAGAACGCCTTCTGATGGAAGTGGCTTCCTTTGGGTTCTCGGGCAGGATGTCGTAGACTACGGAGTCTATGAATGGTTGTCTCCAGTTTGGCGCTTCGTCGATCGTCTGAGCGGAATAACTCGCTACGAACTGAACGTTGTTCTTGGGACAGACCAGTTCATGGCCTATCACATCCACCGATTGATGAGCATAGTTTGGAATCGCTAGGGAAGCGGCAAGGCCAGCTAAGGCATCGGCTTCGATATTCTGGAGTCTGGGAACGTGTTCGATGAAGAATCCCTCAAATGACGAAATAATGTTGATCGCTATTTGGTGATAGGGGGTCATGTCTTCATGGCGGACTTCGTATGAACCCCGGATCTGATTGACGATTAACTGCGAATCGCCGTATGCTTCAAGATATTCTACCCCCAGCTCTCTTGCAAGTTGGAGGCCAATGACCAAAGGGTTGTACTCGGCCACATTTGTCATATATCATCGTAAGAGGTTGCATGCGAGTCGGCGACCTCATCTGGGATTTCTTCATATATTCTGGACGACTCCGAGCCTGGGTGGGCTGCTAAAAAGTCTGCCAGAGCTTGACCTTTAATGGCCTTTTGCAGGATGAAGATCATATGATAAGGAGACAGCAATATTACCCACGTGGCGAGGCGGGAGCTGAGTGCTCCTGGTTTCGTCGTGAGGACCCTGAGGGGATTGACTCGTGAGATCACATGTATGGTTTGTCCTGTGACATAGTATCACGTCTTTTGAATGGCGAACACCAGGGTGAGGCATTCCTTCTCTACGGCGGTGTATCGGTGCTCTGGCCCAATCATCATTCGACTGAGGTAATATATAGCTTGTTCATGGCCCGCATCGTTGTTTTGTGCCAGCAGCGCATCGAGGGAATGCTCCATTGCTCGTACATATAGCAAGAATGGTTTCCCGGCGACCAGGGCCACCAGGACTGGAGGGTTCGACAAATATTCTTTGATGCTGTCGAAAGCACGTTGACATTCTTCGTCCCATACGAATGAGATGCCCTTCTTTATGAGATGGATGAATGGCCGACATCGCCCGGAGAGGTTAGAAATAAACACCCTGATGTACGCTAGCCTCCCTTGAAGGCCTTTGAGTTCGTGGAGATTTTTCGGGGGACCTGTAGAAGCATGGAAAAGAATAAGGAAAGATCCATGCGGCCAGGGAGTCCCATGTGGTTCAGAGAATTCATGCGGCTCAAGGATCCATGCGGCCCAAGTGTCCATGCGGCTCAAATAAATCCTATGCGGTTCAGAGAGGAGCCACGTGGCCTACAAAATAGCTCTTCCGTTTGTCCTTTACTGCATTAAATGCTCTGACGGCTGACAGCTCTGACACATGACAGCCCTGACACAAAAAATACAATTATGACTCCGTCATAATGGCAGACTCCTAGGGAAATGAAGGAAATCTCTGACACGATCCCCTGAGATCCAGAAACTGTCATACGGCCTTGACGCGTGGACAGTCGCATGCGGCTCACGAAGACTATCCCCATGCGGCTCACGAGGACTGTCCCCATGCGGCTCACGAAGACTATCCCCATGCGGCTCATGAAGACTATCTTCATGCGGTTCACGAAGAAGGCACTCATCATGCGGTCACCTATACTCATGCGGCTCAGATCATTACCATGCGGTTCAAATGTTCATGGGGGGGCAGGGCCACTCACATGTAGCCTTGACACATGGCCAGCCTTATGCGGCTCAATGAGGAGCAACCTTCATGCGGCTCAGATTTCTGCAGTGGCTCGCGGTTAAGACACATGGCATGATATCAGGGCACATGGCATTAAATTGTTCGAAATCTCTCAACCAATTCCAATAAAATATTGGGATCAAATCAGATCATTTGCAATCAAGCAAATTAATGACACGTGTCGGGAAATCCGAGGTTGGCATGACAAATCAGGAGGATTTATGTCAATCATCATTAATTACCCACAAAAGATTTGATGCAATCACATTTATTGCTCAAATCTCGTATATTCAAGATGAACGGCCCAGATCCAGTGATCCCTAGCCGCCGACTTTTAAGAATGGGCAATCATTGTAAACCCTAATGATGCCCCCCACTCTTATAAATAGCAAGGTGCCATTCCCTTACGAGGAGAGACAGACAGAAAGATAGAGAGACACAGATATAGAGAGAGAGGAGAACCTCAGATAAAAAAAGACACAGAGAGCCAGAGAGCTAGAGAGAGGAGAGCATTTCTTCATCAACGCCGAGCAGTTCTTCTACAGAGCCAAGGCTGCACCCGATCGTCCAAGGAGTAAGGCAGAGCTGCCGTCGCTTTCCCGAGCCTCTACCGTCACCCCCCAGAATCTAAAATAAACTATTGTACTTAGATTGCTGTACCTAGGTTTTCGTCCCTAGGCTTTCTTTGTACAAGCGAGTTTGTATTGTGAGTCAAAGTTCAGTCCTCCGATAATTGTTCTGTTCTTTTACAATCAATGGCAAACACGATGGCGGCTCTGCTGAGGACAAACTTCTCCATGGCTGAGGAGTTGGTGACGTAATCGGATGCAGCCAAACTTGGCTCCACGTAACAGAAGATGGTCGTCCGCTTCGACCAACAGGCGTTTGAAGAAATGCTCTCTGAGGGAAGCGCTAGCCCGGTCCAGAAGTGAACCCGCACAAAGAAAGCTCGCAGCGAGTGGAGGCCAAAATCATTTGCTCCTCCCCAGGCCGTGGACGGAGTACTCTCTGCTACTCAAGACGGCGAAGACGACTCTCGCTCAGCCCCACATCAAGCCATAGAGGACTCTGCTGTCCCCAAGTCCGGCAGAGGAAAGTACTACGATGATGGACTTGCAGGGGCAAAGAACGATTCTATGTGCTCCAGAAAGAAATCGAACAAGGGCACTAGCCGCAAAGCGAAGACACATGCGGCCAAGATTGCCAGCCGCATGAATGATGACCATGCGGCTGAAACTGCTAGCCAAATGCATAATACTCATGCGACCAGATCCTCCAGCCGCATAGAGAAAACTCATGCGGCCAGGGTTTCCAGCCGCATGGAGAAGACCTATGCGGCTACGACTACCAGCCGCATGACGCCTACTCCACGAGGCTCTGTCTTCAACCGCCTCTCCTATGGTCCTGATCTCTTGTGCTCCCAAGAAGACATGTCTGATTCTCTCCAACACCACTTAGACTCTTCCTACTATGTGCCCTTACGCACTAGAGCGAAGAAGTCTAGGACAGCGCGAGCTTGGAAAGCTCGATCCACTGATCCGACCTCTGACCATCCGAGCATCCCGTATACTGTTATGCGGGCCTCGGATGGGAAGTTGTACATAACCACTCGAGTCCAGCCCCCGGCGGCAAACAGACAGAGAGGTTCGCAAAAGTCTCCCAAAATCCAGGAAGCAAACATGGTCGGTCCATACCCATCTAACTTGCGTGAGGCTATCCTCCACAAATACAAGGAAAGAAAAAGTGCATCGGGGTACAAAGAGTCCTCCTACGGACGTCACTGCACCCAAGTCATCGTCAACTGCTGTTGCAACAACGCGACGATATGAGAAGACCGGCAGTCCGTCTTCCAAAGACTGCAACGACCATGTTCAGAGGATGAGTCACTTTCCGTCGTCTCCTGCAACTCTGCTCAGAAAATCCCCGCTGATGGGAGAGGGAAGAAGACAAATGTTTCCAGCCCGAAGAGTTCAACCACTATGACTAAGAGACTGTCGTCTAAGCGAGTGCCCACCACCAGAGTTTTCCAAGGCACCCGTTCTAAGACGAAATCTGCTACAGTGGGAGATTCATCGTCCACACCACTGGGGGTTGCTGGGACTGGGGGTAGCACTCCTCCGAACCTCCACAGCATTTCGATGTTCCAAGAAGACGAGCCGGGGGAAACAATTCTCCCATCAGATGCAGCAAACCCCGACGTCCCCGAGAACGTCCACAACTCCCAAGACAAGGCGAACTCGGAAACTGGGGGTACTGTTCCTTCTGAGTCCGAACCAGAGGAAGACATTCCCACATATCCCGATGATTTCTCATTACAGGGGTATGACTCGGAAGACACGTCCTCCACCGTGCCATCCATCTCTCCTCACGTAAGGACGGTATTCATGACGGACAGCAACCAAGGTGGTTCCAGTGATCGCCAACGCATCGACACTCTGGAGGCCATAATGCATGCCCTGGTCAAGTCTGTAGACGAGATCAAAGCGGCCCTTCCAACTCTGCAAGGAGGGACGCCTGGCCAAACAAGCGCGGGTCTCGCGGTCAATACAGACTTGAATTTAGCAGCACCGAATCCGGGCAACAATCCTCCTGAAGTAACGGCTCCCACCGCTGTGGATGAGGCCCGAGAAGCGAGAAGAGAGGTCCAGGAGCTCCGAGCCATGTTTCACGCCCGAAAAAACTCTCAAGACCTCAGAATACGGCAACCATATCCCGCTGCATGGAGGGATGTCCCCTTTCCGCCAAGATATAAGCCATTCAATATCAATCCTTATGATGGCAAGACCTCCGCAAGTCGATACATCACGTACTTCGAGGTCACCACCGACCATCTGCCCCATGACGATGCCATCCTCACACGATTATTCATCGGGGCATTGGAAGGAGTCGCCTTCGACTGGTATCGCAACCTGCCAGACAACTACATCCACTCCTTCGCCAGCTTCAAGCGCATGTTCTTGAAGAGATTCTACGAAGTAGGGCAGTACATCACAATGTCCACCCTCATGGACGTTGTCCAAGGGGAGAAGGAGCTGACAAGGAACTATATCGAGCGGTTTCGCCAAACCGTAATGAAGTTGCCGTCTGGAAATCCGGATTCCACCTTGATTGAAATTTACCAAAAGAGATTGCTCCCAACAATCAGTCTCTGGATGGACGAAAGTCAATTTAAGAACTGGAAGACGTTCATCATCAGTGCCACTAGCACCGAAGAACGGTTGAAGAAGGCTCGCCAACTGGGATTGCACATCTCGGAGGGAGAGAACAAGGGCAAGCGTCCTAATACCAACAACGACAATGGGGGTAGCTCCTCCATCAATCGGGACAACAAGGGTAAGCAGGCTATGGTGGCCGACACAGCCCAGAAACCTGAGCCAAAACCGGCAGACAAACAATGGCCGCAAATTACTTACTCCTTCGAAGACGGTCACGTTAAGCCCATCTTGGACATGCTCATACAAGGAGACAGAATTCAGCTTCCTCCACCAAGACGGGAACCTCGGCCGGCAGAAATGGAGAACCCAAAGTACTGCCATTACCACCGCTACGTCCACCATGCTACGTACGACTGCTACCAACTAAAATGGTACATCCAAAATCTCATCGATTCGAACGCTCTGGCCATCGATTTCGAGGAGGTAACTGTGGCAGACAATATGGTGTCAGTACAATTTGGCAGCTTCCCTCCAACGAAAACTCAAGACGGTGTGGTCCCCATCCCTCTGGCAACAATGGAGATTGCTAATATGCCATATCCCCGAGATCAGGCTGCTGGTCTAGTGCCCCTCACCACATCACGAGGGGAGGTCATGTGGGTCCATCCAGACTTGGTATCTGAAGTGACTCAATCCATACCATCTTCCAGTCGCAAGAAGAAAAGTGGAAAAGTCAGATCCTGCCGCACAGTCTCGACAAATATCGAAGAAGTCACAGCTGTCGTTACTCGGTCTGGGGCACAATCCCAACCTGTGGCTGATAACTCGGCTGAAGATAATCAGCCCGCTACAACTAACGCTCCGGGACCTTCTCAGCCTCCGACGACCGACAAGCCTAGGCCGAAGGAGACTCGCTTTGACAAATCCCTCCCAAAAGAGGCACCACAGGGGCTGGAAAAGCCCTACAACATCGACATCTTGGCGCAATTGGCTAACACACCGGCCAAATTGTCACTATACGAGCTCCTGAGACTCTAAAAGGATGTTCGTACGGCTTTGAGCGATGCACTCCAAAATGCCGACACGTACCTGGCTCAGGTCAACCTCACGGGAGAAAACCCGCCTGCAGATCTCCGAGACAGCGCTTGCACGGGAGCGATGCCCAATATTGTCTTCACCCCGCAGGACATGCTCATCAAAACCAACCTGCACGATCGCCCGTTATACTACACTGGAAACATCGGCGACGTAAAGGTGGACCAGATGCATATTGATCCTGGCTCTTCCATAAGCATTATCCCGAAGGGTCTGTTACATCATCTCTGCATCCCTATGCATCGCCTGACGTCTACAAGCACCGCCAGCATTAGTTTCAATTCGGGCAGGAGCTACCCCATTGGAAAGATTCGTCTGAAGTGTCAAATTGGCGATCTCCAGTCGGAAGTCACCTGTTATGTCATAGATACAGACACTTCTTACAACATCCTCTTGGGGCGCCCTTGGATACATGATTATATGATCGTGCCTTCCACGCTGCACTAATGCTTCAAGTATGTCAACAAACACGGCTTCGTGAGGACAGAATTTGCCGACATCGATCCCTTTAAAGGGGTCGAATCCTACTACTCAGACTCCTGCCTATACGAAAAGTTGAAGAGGTACCTTGGTGAAGGAGATGTGCAAGCTCATACCGAGACAGCCACAAGATCGGAAGAACCCCTAACGATCCACCTCCAAGCTCGCAAACCTGGCAAGTCCGCACCCCTTACAGCCACTCTGCGTAAGGACACAATCAGCCTCTCGGCACAAGAAGAGCAAATGATAATCCGGCTACCAAGATCTGGCCAAGTGCCAAGACCCATAACGGACCACTGACAATTAGAAAGCCAAGAGTCGGCCAGCCACAAATGGAGAAGCTCAACCCCGCCGATAAGCCAATGACGATACGCCTTCCCAAGAAGAGTCGTCACCCCGATACAACGTCTGGGACTTCCAGCGAACCAACCACTCCCCGTCCAGCATCAAGTACCAAACTGGGGGTCGCTAGTCTACCAACAACTCCACGTTCTGCTCCACCAGCTGAACCTCTAACGATCATGCTGCCCAGGTTGTCCTCTCAGTCTTCATTTATACAGGGGAGTAGCCGAAGAGGAACCGGAGCTAGCCAGGTATGTGGCTGCCCACACTGATGTTCCCTCTGCAGATGACGTAATCCCCCTAGAAAAGATACCTTACTTCATCAATAAAGGGCTATCTTTTAACTACCTCGAACTCAACAAGCTTTGTACGATGTATGCTATGGAACACGGTATAGGTACTCACCTACACACACAGGTGACAAATGTGTACACCGCAATCCAGCTTACTCTAGTGGAAGACGCTTACCGCATAATCGAAGGAGGGGACCATCCAATCATCTTTGGCCGGAAGGACGATCTGCAGCCCTTCACCATAGAAGAAGTCGACCTTGAATCAGATACCGGGAGACTGCCTCTGTATCTTTATAGCCCCCAATCCAAATATCTTATGCAAAAGCAGGGGTATGATCTGGAGAATACGCCAGGCTTGAACTACGGCACTGGACGACGGTTACCTTTGAAGCCACCGGTCCCGGCTGGCAAACTACGGGACTACTATAGCAAGACTCGATGTGGATTAGGGTATGTTACACCCACAACGACCCCTAAAAGTTCAGACGAAGAATGTGACTGGCATTCACATTCAACTGGGTCACCAACTTCTGACTCGGATACCAGCATCGGAGACGTATTCAGACAGGTCCTGTTAGTCAACATGGTATTCGCCGACGCTTATGAAGAAGATGAAGACATTCCGAAAATCCTCGAGTTAGAGCCGTGGGCCCAACAGTTTGATGCACAATAGGAAAAGCGGTTCGAACAGAGAGAACCTCCTACTGAAGATGAAGTTATACAGGTCGACCTCGGCAGCGAATCTTCTTCAAAACCAATCTTCGTCAGTAAAAGCCTAACAGACGAAGAGCGAGAATTGCTGCTGGAACTTGTCAAAGAATATATTGATGTGTTCGCATGGAGCTATGAAGACATGCCGGGGTTAGATCCCGATATTGCTCTTCACAAACTCAACATTCGGCCAGATGCAAAGCCAGTCAAGCAACAACAGCAACGCTTCCGCCCAGGCATCATCGATGCGATCGAAGCCGAAGTCAACAAACTAATAGCCAGCGGCTTCATTCGTGAGGAGCAACATCCTGACTGGGTCGCTAGTTCCGGTCCTCAAGAAGAATGGGAAGATTCGAATCTGCATCGACTTCCGCAATCTGAACGAGGCATGTCCTAAAGATGAATTCCCCCTCCCTATCACAGACATCATGATCGACAAAACATATGGCTTCGAACGCATGTCATTCATGGATGGCTTCTCGGGGTACAACCAAATTAAGATGTCTCCTGACGACGAGAAGCATACATCATTCCGAACAATGATTGGCACATACTGCTACACAGTCATGCCTTTCAGTTTGAAGAATACTGGCGTCACATATCAAAGAGCCATGAGTATCATCTTCAGAGACCACTTATGTAAGACGGTAGAGTGCTATGTTGATGACATCGTCGTCAAGAGTCGCTGTAAGGGAGACCATCTGCAGGATCTGAGGACGGTATTCGACCTGATGCGAGCGCACAATTTGAAAATGAACCCTACAAAATCTTTCTTGGGCGTATCCAGCGGAAAGTTCTTGGGTTTCATCATCACCGCCCAGGGTATTCATATAGACCCTGAGAAGACGAAAACAATTATGGAGATGGGGCCCCCGAGAAATCTCTGCGAACTCAGAGGCCTTCAAGGGAGCTAGCTTATATCAGGATGTTCATTTCTAACCTCTCCGGGCGATATTGGCCATTCACCCATCTCATGAAGAAAGGTGTCTCGTTCTTATGGGACAAAGAATGCCAACGTGCCTTCGACAGCATCAAAGAATATTTGTCGAACCCACCAGTCCTGGTGGCCCCTGTTGCTAGGAAACCATTATTGCTATATGTACGAGCAATGGAGCATTCCTTTGGCGCTCTGCTGGCACAAAATAACGATACGGGCCATGAACAAGCTATATATTGCCTCAGCCGAATGATGATTGGGCCAGAGCACCGATACACAACTGTGGAGAAGGAATGTCTCACCCTGGTGTTCGTCATTCAAAAGATGCGACACTATGTCACTGGACAAACCATACATGTGATCTCACGAGTCAACCCTTTCAGAGTCCTCATGACAAAACCAGGAGCACTCAGCTCCCGCCTCGCCACATGGGCAATATTGCTATCTTCTTATCATATGATCTTCGTCCCGCAAAAGGCTGTTAAAGGTCAAGCTCTGGCAGACTTTTTAGCAGCCCACCCAGGCTCGTAGTCCTCTAGAATATATGAAGAAATCCCAGATGAGGTCGCCGACTCGCATACAACCTCTCACGATGATATATGGCGAATGTTCTTCGATGGTGCCTCAAGGACCGGACCTAAAGGCAACATCGTCGTCGGAGTCGGGGTGGTGCTGGCCTCCCCTTCCGGATTGGTGATTAACCGCGCTTACTCTCTCACAGAGCCCTGCTCTAACAATGTGGCCGAGTACAACGCTTTGGTCATTGGCCTCCAACTTGCAAGAGAGCAGGGGGTAGAATATCTTGAAGCATACGGCAATTCTCAGTTAATCGTCAATCAGATCCGGGGCTCGTACGATGTCCGCCACGAAGACATGATCCCATATCATCAAATAGCGATCAACATCATTTCGTCATTTGAAGGGTTCTTCATCGAACATGTTCCCAGACTCCAAAATATCGAAGCCGATGCCCTAGCTGGCCTTGTCGCTTCCCTAGCGATTCCGAATTATGCTCATCAATCGGTGGATGTGATAGGCAATGAACTGGTCTGTCCAAAGAACAATGTTCAATTCATGGCGAGTTATTCCGCTCAAGCGATCGACGAAGTCCCAGACTGGAGACAACCGTTTATTAACTTCGTAGTCTACGACATCCTGCCTGAGAACCCAAAAGAGGCCACCTCTATCCGAAGGCATTCTCTTAGATTCTTCTACGATACAGAGACAAAAATGCTGTATCACCGATCCTATGATGGATTATTGCTTCGATGTCCGTCAAACGCAGAAGCCAGAGAAGTCGTACGCGAAGCTCACGACGGTGTCTGCGGGACCCATCAGCCTGGCCCTAAATTGCAAGACCGTCTTCGCGGAATGGGCTACTACTGGCCCATGATAGTAGCAGATGCGATAGACTATGCTAAAAAGTGCAAAGCTTGCCAAGTCCACGCGGACTTTATCCACCAACCATCCAAATTTATACATCCGACAGTGGCGTCCTGGCCGTTCGAAGCATGGGAATGGATATCATCGGTCTGATTACTCCACCTTCCTCCCGAGGACATCGCTTCATACTCGCAATCACAGATTACTTCTCCAAATGGGCGGAAGCTGTCCTACTCGCAGAAGTGAAGACTTCAAACATGATCAGCTTCCTCAAGCATCACGTCATCTATCGCTTTGGACTGCCCCAAAGTATCATCCACGATAATGGTCCGCAGTTTTCAAGCCACGCCTTCTATCGGTTCTGCGACAAGCATCGCATCCAGAATATTGCTTCAACAACATACAATCCGGTAGCGAATGGATTGGCAGAAGCATTTAACAAAATAATCATCAAACTTCTCAAGAAGTTCGTATCGTCCAACAAACGCGACTGGAACGAAAAGCTTGGTGAATGCTTATGGGCGTACCGTACCACAGTCCGAACAGCCACAGGGAACACACCATTCTCTCTGGTGTACGGGAGTGAGGCAGTCCTCCCATTGGAGACTCAAATACCCTCGCTCCGCGTCGCCCTTACTTATCAATTGACGACGGATGATAACTACTATCGCCGACTATAAGAGTTAGAGGCCTTAGATGAAAAGCGCCTCCTGGCTCAGCAACGGATCGAGCTATACCAAGCACGCATCTCCGGAGCCTTCAACAAAAAGGTCAAAATCAGAACATTCCAAGTGGGCGATCTCGTTCTGGCAGTCCGGAGGCCGATGGTCATGACTCACAAGACCGCCGGCAAGTTCCAGCCAAAATGGGAAGGTCCATTTATCATCGAGGCCGTATTCTCCAACGGTGCTTATCGCCTCGCAAAACAAAATGAAGACTTGCTTATGTTGCCCGTCAACGACAAGTTCCTAAAAAAATATTATGTCTGAACGACATTCCAGATTACTGAGTCATGTACCCGCTGGTGCCGCTGAACTCACTCTCACAACATTCCAGATTATTGAGTTATGTACCCGCTGGTGCCGCTGAACTCACTTTCATAATATTCCAGATCATCGAGTCATGCACCCGCTGGTGCCGCTGAACTCACATTCACAAAAATCCTGGATTATCGAGTCATGTACCCGCTGGTACCTCTGAACTTACACCTTGATTCTAAAATTCATGGATTGTAAAGTTATGTACCCGATGGTACCCTTGAACTTACATCCCGGTCACTCTTTTGGGGGAAAGTTATGTATGATCATACCTCTGAACTTTCTTCCTGAAAGAGATCCTCCCTCATGATCCACTGCCCGCACTCCCAGTGCACAAAAAGGGTAACAGATCCACAGATTTCCAAAATGGCCATGTCCTCATTACCTCTGAGTCGTTTCACTTCCGCCAAAAACAAATCACCCCTTTACATAGAACTTCCATGTCCTCATTACCTCTGAGTCGTTCTATGTACCCTCCTTCATTGAGCCCACTCCTGCCATGTCCTTATCACCTCTGAGTGGGAAGGCTCCGTCGAAGAAACCTTCATGCTTGCCATGTCCTCATTACCTCTGAGTAAGTATGATGATTCCCTTTTGACTTATTTTCCATACCCACAACCAGAGTACGCCAAGGATAATAGGTACACAAATATTTCCCGCTGAGTCCACTCCTGCCATGTCCTCATTACCTCTGAGTAGGAAGACTCCACGGTAAAACCTCCGTACTTACCATGTCTTCATTACCTCTGAGTAAGTATGTTGGTTCTCTCTCGTCTTATTATCCGTACTCTGAACCAGGGTACGCCAAGGGTAATAGGTCCACAAATGTCCTCTGTTGACCACAAATATCCTCCGTTGAGTCCACTCCTGCCATGTCCTCATTACCTCTGAGTAGGAAGACTCCACGGTAAAACCTTCATACTTGCCATGTCCTCATTACCTCTGAGTAAGTATGTTGGTTCCCCTTCATCCTATTATCCGTATCCTAAGCCGGGGTGCGCCAAGGATAATAGGCCCATAAATATCCTTTGCTAAGTTTCTTAGTACAGGCCTACCATTCCTCATCATGCCCTGGGAGCCCAGCTGCTCTATGGCATTCTATCTCCCGATACCTCGAACACCCACGACCACCTTTCTGTGGGACTGTTCTAGGTATCCCCAATCAAACTTGTTACCCGTACCTAAAACCAAGGTATGCCAGGGATAACAAGTCCACAGACAAGTCCCCCATGCGGGGCAAACATCACCATAATACCACAGGCACAACAAGCAATACAAATGAAGGGTAGAATGGAAAGTACTCTTTATTTGAAGGATGAAAATGCATTACATATCTTGGGACCCCGTCCCTCTCAAAAAGAAAAAGAAAAGGAAACAAAAGAAGAAGAAAAAGGCCGACTATGGCTCGGTATTACACAATTCTTAGAGACGGTTTTTCACCAAGGTGGTCCCACGTTCAAGCCTCTGTTTAGCTCGGCGCTCAGCCTCCTAGGACAACTGCTCCGCATCACTCAAATACACATATGCCTCCCAGTCATTCTCTATCTTCTTCAGGGCAAGTTCCAGATTGGAAGAAGCTCTACAAAACCTGTCAGCCTCCTGAATAGCAACCCCTTTCTCAGTACGGGCAGCTTCGAGCTTGAACTCCAGGAAGTCCAGCTTTCTCTGGAGCTCGAGGATCTGCTACCGGGTGTCAGCTACCCCACGGGAGGCAGCCGCTTCCCGAGCTGCACAATCTTCAGTCCGACGGCTCCATTGATCGTACAACTGAGTCAGATCCTGGCGGTCCTTCAATATAGTTGGCTTGATCGATTCCCGAGCAAGCCTCACCTTCTCCACCGCGGTTATGAGAAAAGTGCGCTCTTGGTTTATTGCCGCGGGTAAATCAGCTTGTTGCAGCACGCAAAACTCGGCCACAAGACGATCAGCCTCTAGCAACTTAGGCTCCAGAAGCGCAGCTAATCCCGCCCCACCAGGGAGTGTTCTAAGGATATTGATTTGGCCACCGGCGGATTGACGGGCCATAGCAAAGGGAGTCCCCCTCTCCACAGCTGCCTCGATCCCTCTCTTCAGGTGGCGGTGAAAACTATCAACCACATCCTGGGATACTTCATCCAAAACTTCTGTAGAGGACGGCATCAAAGGAAGTATGGCGGGCAGTAACGAAGGAGTAGCCTCAGAACTTGCCATCCCTGCCACCAGGGAAACAAATTCTGTGCGAAAAGATGCATGAATAGCAGCTAGCTCCTCTTCCGCCGCCCGAAGAGCTTGGATACTTGGCAAGGTGGAAAGGTTAACCCCCGAAACCATATTCGCGGAGGAGGACGCGGGAAGCATTGTCCCTTGCCCCAGCTGTGCTGCCACTTGGGCCCACGAACTCGACCCAGCTGAAGGCCCCTCAATATAGGTTGGAAAAGAAGGAAGCACACGTAATTCCATCAGACCCCTTCCGGTAGAGTCCGCCCTGACAACGTCCGTCACCGGCAATAGAGGGGTGGGATATGTACGTCCAAAGCAACCATTAATCGACGTAACTCGAAGGACAGGATGATGGAGCAAATAGACTTCCTCACAAGTTAAGATTTGGCTTATCTTACCAGGGAAAGAGCATGGAGGCTGCAGCTCGTTCGCAGCTGGCATAGTCTCCCTACCTGTGACTTTCGAGTCGAATCCAACTTGTTTCCCTGTCCCAGCCATCCCTGAAAGGGAGCCAGCCAGATCAGTGTCATCCTGTTGAAGTTCAGATGTCTCAGGGACGGGCGCAGTAGAGCCCCCATTCCCCTGGGTTGAGGTCTCAGCAAGGTGAGACTCCTCGGCCGCCTCCAGAAGAACCTCAGCGGAAATGATGGCGATGCACACATCATTGACCAAATTGGACAAGACCGGATCGACCTCGGCAATCGGGTCCCGAGGAGCAGACTCATCTGACGCCTGTAAAGAGCAAAAGAAAAAAATGATTAGCCCATAACATAGAAAAAGAAGAAGGAGGTAGTTGAAATTCAAATAACCTCAGAAACAGCGTCAATATCATCAATAAACAGCCTGCGACGTCTTACCGCAGCGTGCTTCGTAGAGTAGGTTCTGCCATCATCAGTAAACACGTGCCTGCTTCGCTTACGCGAAAGAACAGGCACAGCAGGTGGTTGATCCTCCACCACCTTGTCAGGCCCAGCAGGCGGCTGACTCGCCACAATTTCATCCGGCATAATATGGGGCTGATCCCCAACTTCCTCGTCCAAGGAATGCGACGAGTCATCGGCGTCCTGCTCATCATCCTCTTCGTCCACCGTAGTGGATTCCGAGTCCGGCACAGGAACCCTATTTGCCATTCTCTTTCTCTTCTTGGATCCCTCGGGCTTCTCGGCCAAGCCAGTACCAGCAATGAAGCTGGTACTCATGTCAAAGTTAACAGGAAGCTTGCTCGCCGCAACGTGATAAAGGGCCGCCATATACAAAATCTCCCCTGATGTCTTAGCATCAGAGACCGAGAAGCTAGCCCGGGTATGGACCGTATTGTAATAATGCCAAGCCCTGATACTATCGAGGATGCTGCCCTCAAAACCCAGACAAGCGCTGGGGCAATCGAGGAACAGCTGACTACACCCGAATTGACGGGAAAATCTACTGGGCAAATAAGGCTTCAGGTATACGTTATTTCGGTAACGATATACTAGGTGCGCGGGGCGAATATTGCGCAGCCAAAGAAGCATCTTCTCAGATAAGGGTTGGGGAGGTTCGATGCCGTCAACATGTACCCCCCTCACTTCTCTAGGGGAAATTGAGGAAGAGAAACAAAGAAGTCGGGCCCGTCAACTCTCGCCAACGCCCTCCGACAGGCTGGCATGGTGTCGTACTCCCAAGACTGATGACGGTATCGGAAAAGGAAGGTGTCATCAGCGGTAACATTATCTTCTGTTTCGGGCCTCATCAACGACCGGTAATGCATCAATAACCATCCCATGAGATAATGGTATGGTAGCTCAATCCGTTCAAAGTCCAGGGTCGTCTCGCGAGCAATGACTTTAGACGAAAAGGTACGAAGGCCGTGGTGTATGCTACATACCATGGCCGAAAGGAGGGCCAGTCTGACTTTGAAGACCAGCTTCACAGCCGGGAGAATAAAGTGGCGGCTGATCCTTTCAGTAGAACCTGCCCCTCCCGAGACTACGCAATTTCGTAGCCACACCATCAAGAACCCGGCCAAGTGTGTTTTCTCAGATATCTGCCGGGTACCGTAGTAGAAATAACTGAAGGAGTCAGTGGGACTCCTAAATCTATCGCAGGTGGACCTCGACCTTTTGGCATTCAACATCAGGTCCTTTACCTCCGCTTGGGTTTGAGGACCTCGAGAAGAAACTCGGCCGGAGGGTTTTAATTTGAAAAGATACGCGACCCAGGCCATGGTATGGGGGGCGTTTCCTTCTGAACTATTATTCTTCTTGATAGCAGTCTGGTGATAGATGCTATGGTGGCACAGCAGTTCCAGGTACACAACAACGAAACCCGAGAATCATCGATCCAAATCATCGAATTCCTCGTTCGTCGGGGTGTATACTTCAAAGGCCTCGTCCCCCCCACGACAGCTTAGAAACAGCATGCATTTCATGGAGAGCAAGTCCCAACTCTCCTTCGGGCGCGAAGAAAGTCCCCGTACGCCGGTTATACATCTCCAAAAGGGCCATGAACAACGGCTTGTTAATGGGCAACCCGTAACAGGTGCCTCGGATGGCGTAGTAAAGGTCAATCTCCTGAAAGAGTTCCTCGTAGTTCCTCAGAATCCATGAGGTAAGATTGGTCCATGTAGGAATGGGGTTTATCCAATTCAGCAGCGATAACCTGCCCACAGGATAAGACCCCTTGCGAGCGAGCTGATTCAGGAAGGTATCAGCTCGAGTAAAAGTGAAGTTGGGACCAGACACATTTATAAAAGTACCAGGAAGCAGCCCCATCACACTCCGACTGACCGAATCCTTGCCCGCACATGCTGACCCTGTACGCCTATTATAGCGGATGTTACCTACGAACATCCCCGATTGGGTGGGAGTTAGGGAGCCCACCATTGTCCTGCCCAACGGTACCATATTAAACCACGAGAGGGGAAAATGCCGTTCCATCTCGGGAATATGGATCTCCACCCCATCCACAGTAAAGTCCCAGTTCTCAGAAACGTCCAGTATTCGGGAGTTCTTTATGGATAAAGCATCTCCAAGGAGAAAAGCTGGTTTCAGATATTCTCCGTCCAATCTCCCCGAATTCATCATAGTGCAAAGAAAGTGGAAAGGCTGGTTGTTGATAGCAGCCACCCTCTCCAAATGCTCATTGGTAGGAAGTTGATCCGTTATATGTCGAATTAAGCCGTCAAGCCGCACACCCACGACGAATTGAGCTGAATCCACCAGAAGCTCTCCTGTCGGGTTGGTTGGGAGGTTCACTGGAAAAGGACAAAAGAAACAGGATTTAAAAAGATGGTCAAAATGAAACCACTTAAAGATTCTCAAAAAGAAGTTCCTATGAGCCTATGCGGCTCGGGTCGACACAGCCTCATGCGGCCCAATTCAGTTGGGAGTTCCATGTGACACTGATTTGATAGCTTATGCGGCTCGGTTGAACTTATGCGGTTCTATCTAGCAGAAGAGCTTATGCAGCAGGACGCAGCAAAATTCTATGCGGTCCAGTTTGTCAGGAACATATGCGGCCCCGTTCAAAGGAGACTTCATGCGGTTCATATCCAGAAGTGTTCCTGCGACTTAAATCCTTCTCATGCGGCTCAAACACAGGGCATACCCTATACGACTCGGATATGAGGGGGTCATGCGGTCCGTACAACATAAGCAGCCCCATCATGGTCGAACTTGGGCAGTTCAGACGAAGGGTGAAGGCTTGTGCATATGTTATGCAATAGAGCCATGGGTCCTTGGGGTTCAAAGTATTCAAATCCAATCCTTACTCTTGAAAGCAGGATGGACATCAGGGTGCACTTCAGGCACGATGGTCGACGAGGAAGCCGCTTTCTTGCCCTTCGCTACAGCAGAGGCGACCTTGGAAGACCTGGGGGCCATTTACGACGGTCGGAGAAGGGAGACAAGGAAAGACAGTGAAGAAAGCAGGAGTTGGGGACGAAAGAGAAAGTAAAGAAATCCCTTCGACTGAACTCGTCCCTATTTATAAACAAAAGCAGGGTGTTTCGATTCTCGTGTAAACACAAAAACCGGCCCTTCGGTTATCGAAGCGAGCCGCCTAGAATGAAGGCCAAACTCCTGGGATCTTGCCTCGAAAAGTGGCCTTAAAATTGAAAGCAGATCAACAGCATTTAATGTGAAAGATCTTCATACGTAGCAGGATGACGTGGTGAGGAGCTATGCGGCTCGAAAGTCCCTGTGGCTAATTGACTCAATGCGGCCGAGACATCCATGCGGCCGAGACATCCATGCGGCTAGGACATCATATGCGGCCAGAAGAATTTATATATGGCCATGCTTCTTATTCAAAGTATTTCAATTTTACTAATTGAAAACTTTGAAGGGGGTCTTATAGAAGCATGGAAAAGAATAAAGAAAGATCCATGCGGCCAGGGAGTCCCATGCTGTTCAGAGAGTTCATGCGGCTCAAGGATCCATGCGGCCCAAGTGTCCATGCGGCTCAAATAAATCCTATGCGGTTCAGAGAGAAGCCACGTGGCCTACAAAACAGCTCTTCCGTTTGTCCTTTACTGCATTTAATGCTCTGACGGCTGACGGCTATGACACATGACAGCCCTGACATAAAAAATACAATTATGAATCTATCATAATGGCAGACTCCTAGGGAAATGAAGGAAATCTCTGACACGATCTCCCAAGATCCAGAAACTGTCATACGGCCTTGACGCGTGGACAGTCGCATACGGCTCATGAAGACTATCACCATACGGCTCACGAGGACTATCCCCATGCGGCTCACGAAGACTATCCCCATGCGGCTGATAAAGACTATCTTCATGCAGTTCACGAAGAAGGCACTCATCATACGGTCACCTACACTCATGCGGCTCAGATCATTACCATGCGGTTCAAATGTTCATGGGGGGCCAGGGCCACTCTCATGCAGCCTTGACACGTGGCCAGCCTTATGCGGCTCAATGAGGAGCAACCTTCATGCGGCTCAGATTTCTGCAGTGGCTCACAGTTAAGACACATAGCATGATTGTAGGGCACGTGGCATCAAATTGATCAAAATCTCTCAACAAATTCCAATAAAATATTGGGATCAAATCAGATCATTTGTAATCAAGCAAATTAATGACACGTGTCAGAAAATCCGAGGTTGGGATGACAAATCAGGAGGATTTATGTCAATCATCATTAATTACCCACAAAAGATTTGATGCAATCACATTTATTGCTCAAATATCGTATATTCAAGATGAACGGCCCAGATCCAGTGATCCCTAGCCGCCGACTTTTAAGAATAGGCAATCATTACAAACCCTAATGATGCCCCCCACTCTTATAAATAGCAAGGTGCCATTCCCTTGCGAGGAGAGACAGACAGAAAGAGAGAGAGACACAGATATAGAGAGAGAGGAGAACCTCGGATAAAAAAAAGAGACACAGAGAGCCAGAGAGCTAGAGAGAGGAGAGCATTTCTTCATCAACGCCGAGTAGTTCTTCTACAGAGCCAAGGCTGCACCCGATCGTCCAAGGAGTAAGGCAGAGCTGCCGTCGCTTTTCCGAGCCTCTACCGTCACCCCCCAAAATCTAAAATAAACAATTGTACTTAGATTGTTGTACCTAGGTTTTCGTCCCTTGGCTTTCTTTGTACAAGCGAGTTTGTATTGTGAGTCAAAGTTCAGTCCTCCGATAATTGTTCTGTTCTTTTACAATCAATGGCAAACAGGACCCATCTCGATAATTACCTTTGTCTTCTCTGGATCTACATGAATTCCAAGAAGGATTTTGTAGGATTCATCTTCAGGTTGTATGCTCGCATCAGGTCGAATACCGTCCTCATATCCTGCATATGGTCTCCCTTATAGCGACTCTTGACGGTGATATCATCAACATAACACTCCACAGTCTTACGCAAGTGGTCTCTGAAGATGATACTCATAGCTCTTTGGTATGTGGCACCAGCATTCTTTAAACTGAAAGGCATGACTGTGTAGCAGTATGTGCCAATCGGTGTTCGAAATGATGTATGCTTCTCGTCGTCAGGAGACATCTTAATTTGGTTGTACCCCGAGAAGCTATCCATGAATGACATACGTTCGAAGCCGCATGTGTTGTCGATCATGATGTCTGTGATAGGGAGAAGGAATTCATCTTTGGGACATGCCTCGTTCAGATTGCGGAAGTCGATACAGATTCGAATCTTTCCATTCTTCTTGAGAACCAAAACTATGTTGGCGACCCAGTCAGGATGTTGCTTCTCACGAATGAAGCTGCTTGCTATCAGTTTGTTGACTTCAGCTTCGGTCGCATCTATGATGCCCGGGAGGAAGCGTCGCTGTTGTTGTTTGACTGGCTTTGCATCTGGCCGAATGTTGAGCTTGTGAAGGGCAACCTCGGGGTTTAGTCCTGGCATGTCTTCATAGCTCCAGGCGAACACATCGATATATTCTTTGACAAGTTCTAGTAGCGATTCTCGCTCTTCGTCTGTCAAGCTTTTACTAACGAAGATTGGTTTTAGAGAAGAGTCGCTACTGAGGTCCACTTGTATGACCTCATCTTTAGTAGGAGGCTCTCTCTGTTCGAACTGCTTTTTCTATTATGTATCCAGCTGTTGGGCCCATGGCTCTAGCTCGAGGATTTTAGGAATGTCTTCATCTTCTTCGTAAGCGTCGACGAATGCCATATTGACTGACAGAACTTGCCTGAGCATGTCCCCGTTGCTGACATCTGAATCGAAAGTGGGTGATCCGGTTGAGTGTGAGTGCCAATCGCATTCCTCGTCTGAGCTTTAGGGTTGTCGCGGGTGTGACATAACCTAGCCCACATCTGGTTTTGTTGTAGTAATCTCGTGGTTTCCCAGCTGGGACTGGCGACTTTAAAGGTAGTCGTCGACCAGTACTATAGTTTAAGCCTGACGTGGTCTCCAGATCATACTTCTGTTTTTGTATGAGATATTTGGATTGGGGGCTATACAGATAAAGAGACAGTCTTCCGGCATCTGATTCGAGATCAACCTTCTCTATGGTGAAAGGCTGTGGGTCGTCCTTCCGGCCGAAGATGATTGGATGGTCCCCTCCCTCGATTATGCGGTAAGCATCTTCGACTGGAGTAAGCTGGTATACGGTGTAAACATTCGTCACCTGTGTGTGTAGGTGAGTGCCTATACCGTGTTCCATAATATACATTGTACAAAGCTTATTAAGCTCGATGTAGTTCAAAGATAGCCCTTTATTGATAAAGTAAGGTATCTTTTCTAGCAGAATTACATCATCTACGGAGGGAACATCGGTGTGGACAGCCATATACTTGGCTAGCTCTAGTTCTTCTTCGGTTATCCCCTGTATAAATGAAGACTGAGAGGATGACCTGGGCAGCTTGATCGTCAGGGGTTCTGCTGGTGGAGCAGAACGTGGAGTCGTTGGCAAACTAGCGACCCCCAGTTTGGTACTCGATGCTGGGCGGGGAGTTGTTGGCTCGCTAGATGCCCCAACTTTGCATCGGGGTGATAATTCTTCTTGGGAAGGCATATCGTCATTGGCTTGTCAGAGGGATTGAGCTTCTCGATTTGTGGCTGGCCGACTCTTGGCAGTCTAATTGTCAGTGGCTCCGTTGTACGTCTTGGCACTTGGCCAGACCTTGGCAGCCGGATTATTATTTGCTCTTCTTGTGCTGAGAGGCTGATCGCGTCCTTACGCAGAGTGGCCGTAAGGGGTGCGAACTTGCCAGGTTTGCGAGCTTGAAGGTGGATCGTCAGAGGTTCTTCTGATCCTGAGGCCATCTCAGTTTGAGTTTGTACATCTCCATCCAGGTGCCTCTTCGACTTCTCGTATAGGCAGGAGTCTGAGTAGTATGACTCGACCCCTTTGAAGGGATCGATGTCGGCAAATTCTGTCCTCACGAATCCGTATTTGTCGACATATTTGAAGCACTAGTGCAGCGTGGAAGGCACGATCATATAATCGTGTATCCAAGGGTGCCCCAAGAGGATGTTGTAAGAAGTGTCTGCATCTATGATGTAACAGGTGACTTCTGACTGGAGATCGCCAATTTGGCACTTCAAGCGAATCTTTCCGATCGGGTAGCTCCTGCCCGAATTGAAACCGCTGATGGCGGTGCTTATTGGCGTCAGGCGATGTATAGGAATGCGAAGATGATGTAACAGACCCTTCGGGATGATGCTTATGGAGGAACCAGGATCAATGTGCATCCAGTCCACCTTTACGTCACCGATGTATCCAGTATAATATAACGGACGATCGTGCAGGTTGGTTTTGATGAGCATATCCTGCGGAGTGAAGACAGTATTGGGCATAGCTCCTGTGCAAGCGCTGTCTTGGAGATTTGTAGGCGGGCTCTCTCCTATGAGGTTGACCTGAACCAGATAGGCGTCGGCATTTTGGAGTGCATCGCTCAAAGCCGCACGAACATCCTTTGAGAGTCTCAGGAGCTCATATAATGACAATTTGGCTGGTGTGTTGGCCAATTGCGCCAAGATGTCAAAGTTGTAGGGCCTCTCCAGCCCCTGAGATGCCTCTTTTCGGAGGGATTTGTCAAAGCGAGTCTCCTTCGGCCTAGGCTTGTCGGTCGTCGGAGGCTGGGAAGTTCCTGGAGTGTAAGTGGTGGCTGGCTGATGATCTTCAGCCGAGTTATCAGCCACAGGTTGGGATTGTGTCCCAGAGCGAGTGACGACAGCTGTGGCTTCCTCGACATCTATCGAGATTGTGCGGCAGGATCTGACTTTTCTACTCTTTTTCTTGTAAATGGAGGATGGTGTAGACTGAGTCACTTCAGATACCAAGTCTGGATGGACCCACATGACCTCCCCTCGTGATGTGGTGAGGGGCACTAGACCAGCAGTCTGATCTCGGGGAGGTAGAAGATTAGCAATTTCTATGGTTGCCAGCGGGATGGGTATCACACCGTCTTGAGCCTCTGTTGGAAGGAAGCTGCCGAATTGTACGGACACGATGTTGGCCGCTACGGTTACCTCCTCGAAATCGATGGCCAGAGCGTTCGAATCGATGAGATGTTGGATGTATCGCTTCAATTGGTAGCAGTAGTGTGTAGCATGGTGGACGTAGCGGTGGTAATGGCAATACTTTGGGCTCTCCATATCTGCCAGCCGAGGTCCCGTCTTGGTGGAGGGAGCTGAATTCTGTCTCCTTGTATGAGCATGTCCAAGATGGGCTTGACGTGACCGTCTTCGAAGGAGTAAGTGATTTGCGGCCATTTGTTTATGTGCCGATTTTGACTCAGGTTTCTGGGCTGTGTCGGCCACCATAGCCTGCTTACCCTTGTTGTTCCGATTGTTGGAAGGGCTACCCCCATTGTCGTTGTTGCTATTAGGACGCTTGCCCTTGTTCTCTCCCTCCGAGATGTACAATCCAAGTTGGCGAGCCTTCTTCAACCGTTCTTCGGCGCTAGTGGCACTGATGATGAACGTCTTCCAGTCCTTAAATTGACTTTCGCCCATCCAGGGACTGATTTTTGGGAGCAATCTCTTTTGCCAATTTCAATTAAGGAGGAATCCGGGTTACCAGATGGCAACTTCATTGCAGTTTGGCAAAACCGCTAAATATAGTTCCTTGTCAGCTCTTTCTCTCCTTGGACGACATCTATGTCGGTGGACATTGTGAAGTCCTGTCCTACTTCGTAGAATCTTTCCAAGAACATGCGCTTGAAGCTGGCAAAGGAGTGGATGCAGTTGTCTGGCAGGTTACGATACCAGTCGAAGGTGACTCCTTCCAATGCTCCAATGAATAATCGTGCGAGGATGGCATCATCATGGGGCAGATGGTCGGTGGTGACCTCGAAGTACGTGATGTATCGACTTGTGGAGGTCTTACCATCATAAGGATTGATATTGAACGGCTTATATCTTGGCAGAAAGGGGAAATCCCTCCATGCAGCAGGGTATGGTTGCCGTATTCTAAGGTCTTGGGAGGTTTCTCGAGCGTAAAACATGGCTCGGAGCTCCTGGACCTCTCTGCTTGCTTCATTGGCCTCATCCACGGCGGTGGGAGCCGTCATTTCAGGAGGATTGTTGCCTCGGTTCGGTGCCGCTTAGTTAGAGTCTGTATTGTCCGTAGGACCCACGCTTGTTTGGCCAGGCATCCCTCCTTGGAGAGTTGGAAGGGCCGCTTTGATCTCGTCTACAGACTTGACCAAGGTGTACAGTATGGCCTCCAGAGTGTCGATGTGCTGGCGATCACTGGAACCACCTTGGTTGCTGTCCGTCATGAACACCGTCCTTATATGAGGAGAGATGGAAGGAACGATGGAGGACGTGCCCTCCGAATCATACCCCTGTAGCGAGAAGTCATCGGGGTATATGGGAATGTTTTCCTCTGGTTCGGATTCAGAAGGGATAGTACCCCCGGCTTCAGAGTTTGCTTCATCTTGAAAGTCGTGGACGTCCTCGGCGACATCGGGATTTGCTGCATCTGATGGGAGAGTTGTTTCCCCCAGCTCGTCTTCTTGGAACATCGGATTGTCGTGGAGGTTCAGAAGAGTGCTACCCCCAGTCCCAGTAACCCCCAGTGGTGCGGACGACGAATCTCCTACTGTAGCAGATTTTGTTTTCGAACGGGTACCTTGGAAAACTCCGGTGGTGGGCACCCGCTTAGACGATAGTCTTTTAGTCATAGTGGTTGAAACCTTCGGGCTGGGAGCATTGGTCTTCTTTTCTTTCCCATCGGCGGGGATTTTCTGAGCAGAGTTGCAGGAGACGACGGGAGGTGCCTCATTCTCTGAACATGGTTATTACAGTCTTTGGAAGACGGACTGCAGGTCTTCTCGTAGTGTCGTATTATTGCAACAGCAGTTGACGATGACTTAGGTACAGTGACGTCCGTGGGAGGACTCTTTGTACCCCGAGGCACCTTCTCTTTTCTTGCGTTTGTGGAGGATGGCCTCACGCAAGTCAGATGAATCCGGATCGAGCATATTTGCTCCCTGGATTTTGGGAGGCTTTTGGGAACCTCTCTGTCCGTTTGTCGCCGGGGGCTGGACTCGAGTGGTTCTGTACAACTTCCCATCAGAGGCCTGCATAACAGTATGTTGGACGCTCGGATGGTCAGAGGTCGGATCAGCGGACCGAGCTTGCCAAGCTCGTGCTGCCTTAGACTTCTTCACTCTAGTGCGTGAGGGCACATAGTAGGAAGAGTCTAGGTGGTGCTGGAGAGAATCAGACATGTCTTCTTGGGAGCACAAGAGATCAGGACCATAGGAGAGGCGGTCGAAGACAGAGCCACGTGGAGTAGGCGTCATACGACTGGGATCAATAATCTTCATGCGGCTGGCAGTCGTAGCCGCATAGGTCTTTTCCATGTGGCTGGAAACCCTGGGCGCATGAGTGTTCTCCATGCGACTGGAAATCCTGGCCGTATGAGTATTATGCATTTGGCTAGCAGTTTCAGCCGCATAGTCATCATTCATGCGGCTGGCAATCTTGGCCGCATGAGTCTTCGTATTGCGGCTAGTGCCCTTGTTCGGTTTCTTTCTGGAGCACATAGAATCGCTCTTTGCCCCTGCAAGTCCAGCATCGTAGTGCTTTCCTCTGCCGGACTTGGGGACAGCAGAGTCCTCTATGGCTTGAAGTGGGACCGCGCGAGAGTCGCCTTCGCCGTCTTGGGTAGCAGAGAGTACTCCGTCCAGGGCCTGGGGAGGAGCAAATGATTTCGGTCTCCACTCCCTGCGAGCCTTCTTTGTACGGGCGTGCTTCTGGACCGCGCCAGCGCTTCCTTCGGAGAGCATTTCTTCGAACGCCTGTTGGTCGAAGCGGACGAACATCTTCTGTTGCGTGGAGCCAAGTTTGGCTGTATCCGATTGCGTCACCAACTCCTCAGCCGTGGAGAAGTTTGTCCCCAGCAGAGTCGTCATCGTGTTTGTCATGAAATATAAAAGAACAGAACAATTATCGGAGGACTGGACTTTTACTTCACAATACAAACTCGCTTGTACAAAGAAAGCCTAGGGACAAAATCCTAGGTATAGCAATCTAAGTACAATTATTTATTTTAGATTCTGGGGGGTGACGATAGAGGCTCGGGAAAGCGACGGCCGGTCTGCCTTACTCCTTGGATGATCGGGTGCAGCCTTGGCTCTGTAGAAGAACTGCTTGGCGTTGAGAAAGAAATGTTCTCCTTTTGATCTCTGTGTATTCTCTCTCTGGCTCTCTGGATCTCTGTGTCTTCTTTTTTTATCAGAGAATCTCCCTCCTTTTTTTCGTAAGGGATTGACATCTTGCTACTTATAAGAGTAGGAGCATCATTATGATTTGCAATGATTGTCCATTCTCAAATGTCGGCGGCTAGGGATCACTGAATCTGGGCCGTTAATATTGAATATAAGAGATCTGAGCAATTAATGTGATTGCATCAAATCTTTTGTGGGTAATTAATGATGATTGACATAAATTCTCCTGATTTGTCATGCCAATCTCGGATTTGCCGCTACGTGTCATTGATTTGCTGGATTGCAAATGATCTGATTTGATCCCAATATTTTATTAGGATTTGTTGAGGGATTTCGATCAATTTGATGCCACGTGTCCCACTATCATGCCACGTGTCTTAACCACGAGCCATTGAGGAAATCTGAGCCGCATGAGGATTGCTCCCCATTGAGCCGCATAAGGCTGGCCACGTGTCAAGGCTGCTTTGGAGTAGCCCCTAAGCATTTGAACTGAATGGTGATGATCGGAGCCGCATGAGCGTAGGCGACCGCATAATGGGTGGCTTCTCAGTGAGCCGCATGAAGATAGTCTTAATGAGCCGCATAGGGTAGCCTCTGTCTGAGCCTTATGCGACTGTCCAAGTGTCAAGGCCGCATGATGGTTTCTAGGATTCGGGGGATTGTGTCAGAGATTTCCTTCGTTTTCCTAGGAGTCTGCCATTATGATGGAGTCATAATTTTATCTTTATGTCAGAGTTGTCATTTGTCAGAGCTGTCAGCCGTCAAGGCATTAAATGCAGTAAAGGACAAAGGGAAGAGCTGTTTGCAGGCCACGTGGCTCCCCTCTGAGCCGCATAGAACTTATTCAAGCCGTATAGACGCTTGAGCCGCACGGATCCTTGAGCCGCATGAGCTCTCTGAGCCGTATAGGTCTCCCTGGCCGCATGGATCTTTCTTTATTCTTTTCCATGCTTCTACAATGTAGTCTCCCAACTCTTCATCCATGAGCACCAGGGCTGTTGCGGGAGAAGGTGGATAACGTTTTCCCTTCAGCTTGACTACCAAGGGGGCTGCAGTCGGAGGTTCGTGTGACGTCAGAGTTAGGTTTGGAGCCTTCCGGAGGAGTCTTATTTGCATAGACTCCTGGCCAGCCTCCGACATGATTGAGGATGATCTAGTCGGAGCTTTGCCTCGGATCTTGGTGACGAGGGAAGCCAATGTCTTGAGGTGTTTCCCCTTTAATCGAATCTTTAACGGTCTTCAGCGATAACAGCGCTCTCTGCTTCATCGTTGGCGTCATCGTCCCATGGGACTAATTTGTACAGATCAGCATATGTACAGTACGCTTCGAGTCCTCAGAAGGGATCGATGTCAGCGAACTCGGTCTTGCTAGTCCCGTCGCTGGCCACATACTTCATGCTTTGATGAAGAGTGGAGGGCACGATCATGTATTCATGAATCCATGGTCGTCCCAGCTGCATGTTGTAGTTTATGTCGGTGTTAATGTCATAGCAAGTAACGTCAGTCTGGAGGTCTCCTATTTGGCATTTCAGGCGGATCTTGCCTAGGGATTCACTTTTTCTAGCATTAAAATTGCTGATTGTAGTGTTCGACGCAGTTAGCCGATGCATCGGGATTCCCAAAGCTTGGAGTAAACTCTGAGGGATGATTCTGAGAGGAGAGCCATGGTCGATGTGGATGCGATCGACCTTAATGGCACCAACGTACCCTATATAGCATAGGGGTCAGTTGTGTCGATTGTTTTTCAGTAGCATGTCTTGCTGAGTGACGGTGATTTTAGTGATCACCTCGAACACACTATGACAATGTGGACATTATGAAGGGTTCTCCTTGGGCGGTTGCGCCTGAATGAGGAAGGAGTCAGCATTATGTAAAGCTCGAATAGTGATAGTCGAGCTGGAGTGTTGGCCAGCTGCGCCAATATGTCAAAATTGTAGGGCTTTATTGGCCCTACTGTCGAGTCTTTTTTCATAAGCTTGTCAAAGCAAACCTCCTTCTGCTTCTATTTATCTATAGAAGGCACTTGGGACGGGCCTACTTCTGATGTGTTAGTGATGTTGGCCGCAACGGGCGGAGGTATCTCTTTTTCTGGAGCTTGGTTCTCTTCTCGCTGGTGAGCCGAGCGAGTGGTATCCAGTGTCACAACCCGCACCTAGTGTAAGGGCACGAGACTGTGGGTACATCCAGCCAACGCCGCAGTATCGGTGATAGAACGTTGGCATAGGTCAAAAATATCTAACACAGTATAAATGTACTTATACAGAATATACTCTCCAATCGGAGGACAATATAGAAGGTACAACTCAATCATAAATCTAAGATGGATAAATAGCACGATAAGATAGATACGAATCATAGAGTGCAATACAACCAGAAATAAATAAGTCTAATGTTTAACAACACCAAAATCTCATCATCTGAATAATACATCTCATGAAATGACAACAAAAAATAAGATACAAGAATCCTAGCAGTCTAGTCTAGGCACTAAGGTAGTATCCTTAGCACAAGTTGGATCCTCCCGAGGGCCTAGGTCGCAAGTGTCCTCTACCTCAGTCCTATAGTAGGTGGTGCATAAATCCTTGAGGTTCTCTGTAATATTTTGTCAACGGGTCCAGTCAGGACATGAGCGAATACATAATCTCAGAAACAGGTTCATAACATGGCAGAAAATACAGTACAAGCAATAGAATAAAATACATGAAACGCTGTGAAGAGATATACATGAGTAGTAATAATAGATAAACTGAATATAGGAAATATGCATGGAAAGTAAGAACTGTAAATAGATATAAGTGATTTAGAGCACAAGATGGTTATGTAATCGTGTTAGGTTTGCATGTTTATACTAAGGTAACTCCATTATACATGATGGTATAACAGACATGTATATGATTATACTACTTGGGAATTAACCACATAACCACTTCTACTCCCCTGTCCCCAATCAATACACCGGGATCCATTCAAGTTACGTTACGTACATGATTATTTTATACATGAAGTACATGTGAACATGAGAGTACATGAGAGCACATGAGTGTACATGAATAATGAGAGTACAAGAAGTACATGATGTACATAAAAAGTACATGACATGAAGTATCGATACACCCGATAAGGGAATAACATCTATAGTACTAATCTGTGTGAGCAATGTGTCAGCATCAAGTAAAGTAGTCTAGAGCAAGAATATAAGTCCTAACAACTATAAAAATGATCAGAGCATGTACTCGCCTGATATCCTGAGCAACTGGTGAATACAGATGTCCGAACCGGAGTAACTCAGTCCTATTTTGAGCAAAACAGGTTACAAAGTGTTCAATATATGATAACTGAAGTTTACAATGCAATCTATATGATTCTAGGTCATTTTAGGTCAAATTCAACTCTTGGTCAACTCTGGTCAACCTTGTAATGAAACTAGGTCAACATCTAAGCTAACTTGGTCAACTGTCTAGGGTTTGGTCAAACTCTAGTCAACTAGCTCAATTTGGCCTATTGGACTAGCTTAATTTGGCCTATTGGGTCCATTCTAGGTCAATTTATTGTCTAAACATAAGCCCATAGGTTAAGGAATACTAAGTTACCAAATCCCTTTAACATATATACACATGGTATAAAAGTAAAGGCAAGCTAACCTATAACATATGTCTATACATATACATATATCCTCTCAATACATAATATATATAACTATATCTCACATATGGAATACAACTCTCTCTCTCTCTCTATATATATATATATATATATATATATATATATATATATATATAAAATATATATATATATATATATATATATATATATATATATGAGGAAGGATAGGCATCCCCTCACTTTTTGCATCCCCATGCATCCCCATGTTTACATCCGTTGGACGTGCTTTAAGTCATCTAATCTTAACCATTGGTAAATCAACGGTTAAGATTAAATGACTTAAAGCACCATCCAACGGTGTAAGTAGGGGGGATGCATGGGGATACAAAAAGTGTGGGGATCTCTATCCTTCCTCATATATCACTACATCTATATTTATATACTCTCAAGCTCCTATCATATATCATAACATATAGGCATATACCAAAATCTATAACCAACACATTATACATATATTAACTAACATATATATACATAACCTACACCTAAACTCAAAAAACTGAGTTGCGGACCTTAGGATCTCAGGAAACTGAACAAGCTGTGGACACACACAAAAAGAAGAAGAAAACGATGTCTTTTCTTTATTGTCGCAAGGCACCACAAATCGAGTACGCCTGAGAGATCCTGCACTGAGGATCCCCGAGTACAAAAAAGAATTCTGGGAATGGGACGATGGAGATCGAGCGGCAGTTGCTCCTTTACTCCATTGACACTCCGATTGCAAAAGTAGGAGAAAACCTAAGAAAATTGCTAACTCTCGGCTCACTGGCAAGCAGTGCAGCAATTTGGCTCTTGAAAATGCTCTCGTTCTGTCTTTTGAAGAGGGATAAGGCCCGTTTTTATAGTCGTTCTTGAGCTGGAATGATGTTATGCACCCACATGAGAAAAACACACTGGTTTTCATGTGGGCGTATAGTCCTGCCTTGGACGCATAGGGTGTAGGCGCATGCAGGCTGCGAGATCGTGGGTTAGTCGTGGTGTCGACGTTGCCGCATACTTCAGTGCACGATTGCTCGTGGAGACTGACGTGGTCGTACGCTTTGGTGCACATTTTGATCATGGCTTTGACTGAGTCAGGCTTGGGCGCATAGCCATGTCTCAGGCTATGCGCCCTCCTTTTGGGGGAGCTAGTCCTGGGCACATGGAGCTTCACTGGCTGGGCGCATGGAGCTTCACTGGCTGGGCGCATAGAGCTTCACTGGCTGGGCGCATAGAGCTTCACTGGCTTGGGCGCATAAGGCTTCCTTGCTGAAAATTTTTCATGCTTCTACAAGACCCCCTTCAAAGTTTTCGATACTTGAACGAGTTTGAAATACTTTGAAAGAAGCATGGACTGTCTTCTCGTGATGCAATAGGCGTATAGCAGGGCTCTCTCTTTGGGCACATAGTATTTGGCCAGCCTGTCAGAGAGATACGACTGTTGAGATCTTCCTCAAAATCTGAACTGACAGATTCATCGGGGTGGAATTTGAAGAGGTCCATCATCCATACGTCGTCCACGTCAGAAATTAGCAGTCGCATAGTGTGCAAGAGGCTGGATCTTCACGTGGGCACATAAGACATTGTGGGCGCATACTGCACAATGGGTGCATAGGCGCATAAAGATAGTGGTCGCATAGGAAGTGGCCTGTGCCTATAAATAGGCTCTGAAGGAGAGAAAGCTCATTATTCTTCTCTCTTAGAATTTTTTAGAAACTCTTCATCTTCTTTCTTTGAGAACCATGTCTCCCAAGGTCGCCAAGAGATCCGCGAAGGCAAGGGGGCTGTGCCGAGTGGCTCTCCTCCTGCGGCAGCGTCTTCACCAGTCCAGGACCCGATTCTGGGTGAGGGCACGCTTCAATAACAAAGTCTCGAGCGTTAATTTGCGATGCTCAGACTTTTCTTCTGCCTGGGCGCATACACCTATTGCAACATACTTTTGTGGGCATTCTTATGCGCCTACAGAAGTCATCTGCCAATACTGTGGTGTGCTATGCGCCCACATGTTGCCATGATATGCGCCCACTTGTTGATGCATGTTATGTGCCCACGTACCGTTCGTGTGTTATACGTCCACTTGTTTGTTTTGGGCACATATCCCTTTGGGCGCATAGTCCTTTGGACGCATAGCCCTTTGGGCGCATAAGGGTCCTCCAGAAATTATTTTTTCCTGCGAATTTCTGAGTCCGACTTTCTCTTCTGTCCTTGCAGTAAACATGTTTGTCCCGGAGTTTAGCGGTATCCCTTTCGGTTCTGCTTGCTGTAGAAGCATAAAAAAAATTTAGCAAATGAAGCCCCATGCGCCCAAGTCAGTGTATCTCCATGCGCCCAAGTCAAGTGTAGCCTCATGCGCCCAGTCAGTGAAGCCTCATACGCCCAGCCAGTGAAGTCTCATGCGCCCAAGACTAGCTCCCCCGAAAGAAGGGCGCATAGCCTGAGATATGGCTATGCGCCCAAGCCTGACACAGTCAAAGCCATGATCAAAACGTGCACCAAAGCACACGGCCATGTCAGTCTCCACGAGCAGCTGTACACCGAAGCATCCGGCCATATCAACACCATGACCAACCCACGATCTCGCAGCCTGTATGCGCCTACGTACTATGCACCCAAAGCAGGACTATGCGCCCACATAAAAACTAGTGTGTTTTCTCATGTGGGCGCATAACACCATTCCAGCTCAAGAACGACTATAAAAGGAGGGCCGCATCCCTCTTCAAAGGACAGAACGGAGAGCATTTTCAAGATCCAAATTGCTGCACTTTTTGCCAGTGAGCCGAGAGTTAGCAATTTTCTTAGGTTTTCTTCCACTTTTGTATTCGGAGTGTCAACGGAGTAAAGGAGCAACTGTCGCTTGATCTCCATCGTCCTATTCTCCAGAATTCTTTTTTGTACTCAGGGATCCTCAGCGCAGGATCTCTCAGGCGTACTCAATTTGTGGTGCCTTGCGCCAATAAAAGAAACGACAGCGTTTTCTTCTTCTTTTTTGTGTGTGTCCACAAAAATGGCGACTCGGCTGGGGACTACCTTTTCCTCTGACAAGAAGATGGTGACGCAATCCAATACCGATAAAGTGGAGAGTACTCAGAAGATGCTGATCGTAAGGTTCGATCAGCAGGCGTTCGATGAGATGCTCTCGAGGGACGGCTCTAGTCCCTCAAAATTAGCGAAGCCAAACAAGTCTCGCAAGACTTGGCTTCCGAAGGCTCACTGCGCATATCCTGCTAGTGTCATAGCGGATATCCAGCTGGAGGACTCTGTCATATGGGCGTACGACTCTGCCACAGAATTCCTCCAAATGGAGAAGGCTCATACGTTCCGTGCTCTACTAGCCCAGTGACTTTTTCCCTCCACAACCAACAACAGAGTGTTCAACACTCGAGACTTGGCAGAGGAAAATACTATGATGCCAAGAATTGGGGTGTGCGACACTCTGGCCAAACCCGGCGAGGCTCACGAACGAAGGAGGCAAAACTGGAAGAAAACAACGCTGTTCCACCAAGGATGGGCCGAAGCCATGCGCCCAAGGGAGTGCTTGGGCGCATAGCCCCAACCAGAACACTTCTGTCTTCAGCAGGCTGGGCATTCAGAGTCATGCGCCCATGGCTATGCGCCCAAGCTCTCTGGATCCATACTATGCGCCTACATCAAGGCGACTCAGACATGCTGTCAAAAAGCATGCGCCCAAGCCCAGTCTCCAAGGCCTATGCGCCCACAGCAAAAAGACAGGACCCAACGCGTATAGCACGGGGCTGTCTTCAAGGACATCACAGAACTTAGGTGTGGGGGTTGCCTCTGTACATGAACTAAGTCTGGATGCGCCTACTCTCCTTACGAACCCGCATGCAAAGCTCGGCGATGCATGCAACATGGGTTGTAAGACAAAGCTCCCTTCCGCTGACTTGTGCGACATGATAAATTATAAGCGTAATGCGAGTGAGAACATAACAATTCATAGTGCCCTTCCATGCACCTGTATTGTTATCAACTGTTGTTGCTCTAAAATAACAAGAATGCCTCAGAGAAAGTCCGTGTTTCGGCTGCAGCACTTCCCTGACAACGAGAAGCCACTATGTGTTTTATCCAACATGGCTTCATAGGGTCCCCCTTACAGAAGCCCCAATCAAAGACGGTGGACTAAAAACCCAACTATTTCTCTTAGCTCCGCGAGAAGAATAAGGAAAAGTCTACCAACAGATGGCCAACAGGCTGTCACATCCGAAGGAGTTTATATGGGCACTCGATCAAAGGCAAGATTCCGTATGGACGACGAAGATTCCCAAGCCGGGGGTAGCATTCTCTCAGAATCTTAAGCAGATGACACCCACACTGGGGGTAGCCTTTGAGAGGACAATGATCCCTCCAAATTCGATGGCGACTATCTACCTCCTCTACCTGAAGACGAAGGACTTGCCCACTCAGAGATAGACAGTATCATCACCAGCTGTATTGTTTCCTCTGTTCGTCCCCGCATGTTATCTACATACATGACGGATTGAGAAAAACCTAAAGAGGCCAGTGATCAGACTAGCAAACGACTAGAGGGTCTCGAAACAGCATTTGCCAAGATCACTGATATGCTTACCAACATCATGGAAGTTCAAGCTGCTGGGGCTGTTCCTCCACCTCAACAAAATATCTCGGACCACGCTAGCCCGGCTCACAGCAACAACCCTCCTTCACTACAAAAGAAGTATCATTCCATTTTGCCTCCTCCAAATCTTACAAATACCGGGGGTGGTCCTTCGCCAACAACATCTGACAACCGTTCAGCAGCCGTTTTCCAATACCTGTTCAATCAACAGGATGTAATTGATCACCTGGTCGCTCGCCTCGATACTATCTCACACAAAGACGAGCTGCAAAAGATGGGGATATCTTAACCATGTCCCCCCGAGTGGAAGAACGCTACTTGCCCTCCTAACTACAAGCCGCTGACGTTGAACTCATTTGACGGTTTGACTTCTCCTCGTCAGCACATGACGTACTTCAACACGCAGGCTCTACACTTGCCCAGAGATGATCTGTTCTTGTCGAAGCTGTTTATTAGCACCTTGCAGGAGGGTAGCCTTCGAATGGTTCTGTAGTCTGCCTGACGGATGTATCAATTCATTCCAAGACTTGGAGAGGTTGTTCTTCAACAAGTTTTACGAGAGCGGCATGCATGTTAGTATGTCCACACTCATCGAGACCAAGCAAAGGAGGACTGGGTCTGTCATCACCTTCATAGAACGCTTCAGGCGGCTAGCACTGAAGATGTCCTTCGGCATACCAGACTCAGAACTTATGTATACTTGTCGACATAACTTTCTTCCTACAGTAAAGTTTTGTCTAGGTATACATAAGTATGATACATGGCCCGCTTTCATTGGGGTGGCTGATACTGCTAAAAACGACATTTCTAACTTGAAACTACTGGGTTGAAGACACCCAAGTCCGAAGACAAGGGTAAGCATCCTCAAACTATCCCTGTTCGTGGGGGTAAAGGGAAAGAAGTCTTGAAAGTTGACACATCCAAAGGAGCTTCCAAGTCTCAGGACGCCTCCGACAAGCCTAAGGAGAACTTCTCCTTCGACGAAGACGATGTCATTACCATCTTCCATACATTGACGAAGGGTAATAAGCTGACGTTGCCTCCACCACGACGTCCTGCAGAGGCGAGCCAACTCAATGATCCCATGTACTGTTTCTATCATCAGTACGTGCATTGTTGGCCCATTGGTCATATGGTCAAACTGATTTTAATAATTGATCAAACTATGTCTCGATATATGGAGCTAGTCAGGATATCTCGGACTCTTGGACATGATCAAGAACGACTATCTAATCAGTTTAAGATCGAAGTGTTATTTGCCTGTTCGAGTCTGTATTTCTTTGAGCAATATAATCTTTCATTTTATTGAGTCTAAAAATATATTGTACACCAAGTCGTACTGGCAAATAGGCTATTCCAAAATGATTTCAAAATGTTTTAAAAATGTCCTTTCTTTTAAAAAACATTCGTATTTACAAAAGCTCCAAAAAGGTTTTCAAAATTCCCCAAAATCTATTTTGAAAAACCCTAACCAAACCCTGACAGAACTCGGCCAGAGTTCGACCAGAGTTCGGTTAGTGGCCGTTTTGATTTTTGAATTCCTTGGAACTTGGCCCTCCTTCAGTTGCAGATTTGACCGAGATTTGCTCATCGAGTTCTGCCCGAATTCTGCCCAAATTTTGCCAGAATTCTTTCTTTGGAACTCCTATAAATAGAGAAGGATTTTGATCTTTTTAACTCACTCATTCACTTTCAATCTTCTCTCTACTTAAAGCTTTCAGTCTTCCAAAGAGTTTTTCTCGAGCTTTAATTTTTAGATACCAAGCCAGTTACAATCCTCTAGTCGATTTGCTAGTACGGTACGGTCTAGAAGTTTTTGAGTGACTATAATCAAAAGGCTTGATAGAAGATTCAACTCTTCACAATTGAAGTTGGACGAGTTCTTTGTATCAAAGCTCGCGTTGTAGAAGTTACAAGGACTTCGTAAGAAAACTTACAGTTTTACAAATAGTGGATTCAACTGGTAGCAAGAGTTCTACCGACTGGACTAGTCCTCAACAGAAGGAAACCAGTATACATCGCTGTCTTTGTGTTTGCTTTCTTATCTCTGCCTTTACATTATTTAGTTGTGATTATTATTCTGTGATCTTGCTGCTAACAATTTTTAATTAGCATTATTCCGCTGTCAACTCTATTCACCCCCCTCTAGAGTATTCTGCTTTACGATTTCGTTCCTACAATTGGTATAAGAGCGGGTGTTACAGGTAAAGCAAGGTAACATTATAATTGTTTATTCATTTAATTAGTTGTTATATAGATCACAGCACAACACATGGCAACTGTGAAATTCATAAGTGAAGGCCAGGCCACAAACAGACCTCCACTGTTTGATGGTACAAATTATACCTATTAGAAAACACGGATAAGTTTCTTCTTGAAATCTCTTTACTTTGATTTATGGTCTATTGTTATTGATGGCTATCAAAAGCCACCTCGTATAAATGTTGATGGAGTTTTAATTGAAAAACCCCATAACAGATATGCAGAGGAAGAAAAGAAAAAGGCCAGTCTTGACGCACGTGCTATTAATGCTTTATTTTGTGCTTTTGACAGAACTGAATTTAACAGGGTGTCTATCTGCACAACTGCTAATGAAGTGTGGAAGCTTCTTGAAGTCACACATGAAGGCACGACTCAAGTCAAAGAATCAAAGGTCAGCAGACTTACTCAAGAGTATGAGGTGTTCAAGATGAAGCCCAACGAAATAGTTACTCAGATGTTCGAGAGATTCTTGGATATTGTAAATCCTTTGTCCTCCCTAGGCAAAGATTACAGTAACCATGAAAAGATTCGTAAACTCCTACGAGCACTTACCAAGAACTGGATTCCAATGGCTATTACAATCATTGAAGGGAACGACCTCACAACTATGTCCATCGAAGCACTCATGGGTAAGCTACTCACTCATGAACTGGAGCTACAAGATTTTAAAGAGCCTACACCAAAAGAGAAGACGATCGCTTTGAAGGCTCAGCACAGAAAAACTGCTGAAGGTGATTCAGATAGCAGTGAATCTGATGTTGAAGATCAAGCACTCCTAGTAAGAAAATTCAAAAGATTCATGAGATATGAGAAGAAAGCCAAAGAAAATAATAGCAGCAACAACTGGTATCAAGATGACGCTATCTACTACGGCTACAAGAAGAAAGGACACATAAAGAAGGACTGTTCTACAAACACATCAACAAGCAAGAAGAGCAACAGATATGAGAAAGGGAACCTGAAGAGATCAACATCTCGGAAGTATGCCAATACCAGCATATGGCATGAAAGTGAAGCCAGTGACTCAGAAGATGAACAACCAGAAGACGCTGCAAACATATGCTTTATGGCATCCGATCGGGTACCTACTGAACCTGTAGTTGATACATATGATGACTTTACCTTTGAGCAATTAGGAGATGCCTTCAGTGAACTGTTAAATGATTACAGGAAACTGCGTAGCAAATATCAAACCTCTAAGAAGGTACTCAAAGAGTACAAAGGTAAAATAGGAAGACTTACCGACCTACTAGCTGAGATTAAAGATAATGTTAGTGAGTCTGGTGAGATTTCTTCTATCAAGCTCTTATTACACGCGACTACCAAGTCATCTGAAGAGAAAGACAAGGTTATTAACCAACTGAAAGAAGAACTTTCTAAAGAGAAGAAAAGTCTTCAATGTGCACAAGTCAGAATGGAATCACTCATTTCTGACTATACTAAGTTGTATGATACTTCCAAAAGATTGGAAATTAGGTTAGGAAAACAGCCTGAGACTGCTGCTTCCTACCCTAACACGTGTCACTTACCGAATAATCGGAACATTCCCAAACCAAACACTGTCAGACCTAACCATATCAAACCTTTACCCCAAAAGGTTAAGCCCAAACAGGATTATAGGTATGCTTTCTTCTATACTAGAAAACCTAAACCTACCAACCATACACACCACTCAGCTTTCAATACTCAACATGTACAATGTCATTATTATGGCCACACTGGTCATATTTCTCCTGCATGTAGAATCAGAAAGCTTGTTGATCTAAATATTTATGCATGGATACCAAAAGCTAACATTTCAGGACCCTACAAGAAACGGGTACCAAAAGTTTCATCTGCAAATTGTTTTGTAGGTGGAACACCATTCACATGCTAAAAGCAAATGGATCCTCGACAGCGGTTGTTCACGGCATATGACCGGTGACGCTATATTATTTGCAATACTGTCGAAGAAGAAGAAGGAAGGTTATGTCTCCTTCGGTAACAACTTGAAAGGGTATATCATTGGTATCGGTAATGTTGGTAAGTCTCCCTATCCTGTGATTAAGGATGTCTGTCTGGTTACCGAGTTGAAACATAATCTACTCAGCATAAGTCATTTAGCTGATCATGGTTATGACAACAACTTTGGCAAAGACAAATGTACTATAGTTGATAGCTCAACTAGTAGTACTATCTTTAAAGGTATCAGGGAAGACAATATATATGTTTTCTATTTGTTGGAAGAAACTAACATTTTAGGTAGATGCTTAATGGCTAAAAGTGATGAGAGTCATCTGTGGCATATGAGACTCGGTCACGCAAATATGGACACAATCTCAAGATTATCCATGAAGAAGCTAGTACGCGGTTTACCGGACATAACATTCAAGAAGGATTCGGTATGCAGCCAATGTGAAAAGAACAAAGCTACCAGATTCACATTCAAGTCAGTAAACGTAGTATGTACTACTAGACCTCTACAATTGCTACATATGGACTTATTTGGTCTTAGCAGAGTTGCTAGCCTCGGAGGTAAGTTATATGCTTTTGTAATTATAGATGATTACTCTAGATACACGTGGGTATACTTTTTGACACGCAAGAATGATGTATTATCCGAATTTGTCGCCTTTTGCAAGAAAGTACAGAATGAAAAAGGTTACATGATCACTCGTATTAGAAGCGATCATGATGGCGAATTCGAAAATGTAGAGTTTGAGCAATTTTGTGACACACACGGTTTTGTACACGAGTTCTCCTGCCCTAGGACTCGACAACAAATTGGAGTTGTATAACGTAAGAACAGAACTCTATCCGAAATGGCCAGAGTAATGTTAAACCAGTTTAGTCTACCCAAGTATTTCTGGGCTGAAGCTGTCAATACAGCTTGTTTTGTTCTCAATAGAGTTCTAATTCGACCCAAATCAAAGAAGACACCATTTGAGTTATGGTTTGATAGAATTCCATCAGTTTCATATTTTAGAATATTTGGTTGTAAATGTTTTATTCTTAATACAAAAGATAATTTTGGAAAGTTTGACGAAAAGGCCGATGAAGGTATATTTTTAGGTTATGCGGCCAAGAGCAAAGGATACAGAGTCTTCAACAAACGAACTATGATCATCGAAGAATCAATCAACGTCACCTTTGATGAATTGAATCAAATGACTATCGATGACAATGACGAAGATCTAACTGTACCAAGCTCAACACCAGCTGATTCTCTAAGAGAAAAACCTGGAAGCAGCTACCTTCGGAGTCTGCCTAAAAGATTGAAATTTATGGCTGATCATCCAAAGGATTTGGTAATTGGTGATATTACCAAAGGTGTAAGTACTCGTACATCCAGTAGAGATATTATTTCTAGTATTGAATTCATTTTACAGCTAGAACCCAAAACCATTGATGAAGCATGTAGTGATCATTTTTGGTTAGATGCTATGCATGAGGAATTAAACTAATTTGAACGGAATCAAGTTTGGGAACTTGTTCCCAAGTCTATTGATCATCCGATCATTGGCACCCGATGGGTATTCCGAAATAAACTTAATGAGAATGGTTTAGTGACTCGTAACAAGGCTCGACTCGTAGCTCAAGGATACAATCAGGAAGAAGGTATCGACTACGATGAGACTTATGCCCCAGTTGCGAGATTAGATTCCATTCGCATGTTATGTGCATTTGCATGTTTTCATAATTTCAAATTATTTAAAATGGATGTCAATAGTGCATTTTTAAATAATTTTATAAAAGAAGAAGTTTTTGAAGCACAACCTCCAGGTTTCACAGATTTTAAAAACCCTGATCATGTTTTCAAGTTGAAGAAAGCTTTGTACGGTTTAAAATAAGCCCCTCGTGCTTGGTATGATCGTCTAAGCTCTTTCCTACTTGACAACGGTTTTTCAAAGGGCAAGGTTGACACTACTTTGTTTATAAAGTCTTTGAATAATAATATTCTTTTAATACAAGTCTATGTTGATGATATTGTATTTGGATCTACTGATGAATCTCTTTGTCAAGAATTCTCTAAGTGTATGTAGAATGAGTTTGAGATGAGCATGATGGGAGAGCTGAAATTCTTTCTCGGACTGCAAATCAAACAAACTGACAATGGGACATTCATAAATCAAGCCAAGTACACAAAAGATTTGCTAAAGAAGTTTGATCTGGACAATGTCAAACCTATTGGCACTCCGATGGCAACTACAACAAAGCTTGATATTGATGAACAAGGCAAGCCGATCGACACACGTAAGTATCGAGGTATGATCGGTAGTTTACTTTATTTAACTGCTAGTCGTCCAGATATTATGTTTAGTGTTTGCCTGTGTGCACATTTTCAAGCTAATCCAAAGGAATCACATCTGTGCGCAGTTAAGCGTATCTTTCGATACCTTAAGGGCACTTCTTCTGTTGGCTTATGGTATCCCAAAACCAAGTCCTTTGACCTTATTGGTTACTCGGATGCAGATTTTGCTGGATGCAAAGTTGATAAAAAAAGTACCAGCGACACATGTCATTTCTTAGGCAAGGCTTTAGTCTCATGGTTTAGTAAAAAGCAATGTAGCCCTATCAACAACAGAGGCTGAGTATATCGCCGCAGGACGTTGTTGTGCTTAGATTTTGTGGATGAAACAAACCTTAGAAGACTATAATTTATTTTTCACACACATTCCCATTTTCTGTGACAACCCGAGCACAATTAATTTGACTAAGAATCCAGTATGTCACTCTCGTACTAAGCATATCGAGATCCGACATCATTTTCTTAGAGATCATCATCAGAATAGAAATATTGACCTTGTATACATAGACACTGAGAATCAATTAGCTGACATCTTCACAAAATCTCTAGCAGAAGATCGTTTCAATTATTTACTTCGAGAATTAGGAATTTTGGACGTCAATAATGTTAATTAATTTTGTTTTATGATTATATTTCAATACGCAAAAACTGTGTTAGAGACAAGCCAATAAAGAGTCTGTCTGTCACCATAACTACGGTTGAAGCGAAGCAGTACTTAAGAGTTCCCCGGTGAACCTCCGCCAGCTGGGACAGTACTCCTACAACTAATCTGAGACAGTCGCTGTGTAACAAAATTTAATCTATAAAATAATATTAATTATATTAATTGAAGGTTGAAATTACTAATCTTCGAATTAAATTTTTGAAATGAGTCAATCAAAAGATGATGAGGATGATGAGGAGATGTGATAATGATATTAGCTAATTTTGAGACTTAGTTATTGTCTACTGTACACTTGGAAATGCTCCGACATTCCAAGTTTCTTTCTTTTTAGCTTTTATTATCAGTTTTTTTAGGACTTGTACTGGATATTTCTTGATGTCTCTTGAACATCATTTTATTTTTATGAGATGCGTAGTTTATCTTTCATATCAGTTTATTTATTCTTTGTAGCATCTTTATCTGCTTTTATATTATAAACTGCCTGTGAAATACTTTTCTGTTATGTCTTGTATATTCTCACTGCATGAGATATTATTTTCTTGTGTTTCTTCACTGTTGTAGCTTATGCATTAATTGCGGGGGAGCCTATTTTTTGTAATTATTTTGCTAAATGACAACGGGGGAGAAATAGGATCGAACATTTTGTTTTTTGTTTTGAGAATAATACAGGGATTGAACAATTTTGAACAATTTTTGTGGTATCTTATCTCAAAAGATGTTATATCATTCATAGTTTGTCAATTATCAAAATAGGGAAGATTGTTGGCCCATTGGTCATATGGTCAAACTGATTTTAATAATTGATCAAACACTGTCTCGATATATGGAGCTAGTCAGGATATCTTGGACTCTTGGACATGATCAAGAACGGCTATCTACTCAGTTCAAGACCGAAGCGTTGTTTGCCTGTTCGAGTCTGTATTTCTTTGAGCAATGTAATCTTTTATTTTATTGAGTCTAGAAATATATTGTACACCAAGTCGTACTGGCAAATAGGCTATTCCAAAATGATTTCAAAATGTTTTTAAAATGTCCTTTGTTTTGAAAAACATTCGTATTTACAAAAGCTCCAAAAAGGTTTTCAAAATTCCCCAAAATCTATTTTGAAAAACCCTAACCAAACCCTGACAGAACTCGGCCAGAGTTCGGCCAGAATTCGTTTAGTGGCCGTTTTGATTTTTGAATTCCTTGGAACTTTGTCCTCCTGCAGTTGCGGATTTGACCGAGATTTGCTCATCGAGTTCTGCCCAAATTCTGCTCGAATTCTGCCAGAATTCTGTCTTTGGAACTCCTATAAATAGAGAAGGATTTCGATCTTTTTAACTCACTCATTCACTTTCAATCTTCTCTCTACTTAAAGCTTTCAGCCTTCCAAAGAGTTTTTCTCGAGCTTTAATTTTCAGATACCAAGCCAGTTACAATCCTCTAGTCGATTTGCTAGTGCGGTACCGTCTAGAAGTTTCTGAGTGATTGTAATCAGAAGGCTTGATAGAAGATTTAACTCTTCACAATTGAAGTTGGATGAGTTCTTTGTATCAAAGCTCGCGTTGTAGAAGTTGCAAGGACTTCGTAAGAAAACTTGCGGTTTTCCAAATAGTGGATTCAACTGGTAGCAAGAGTTCTACCGACTGGACTAGTCCTCAACAGAGGGAAACCAGTATACGTCGCTGTCTTTGCGTTTGCTTTCTTATCTCTGCCTTTATATTATTTAGTTGTGATTATTATTCTGTGATCTTGCTGCTAACAATTTTTAATTAGCATTATTCCGCTGTCAACTCTATTCACCCCCCCTCTAGAGTATTCTGCTTTACGATTTCGTTCCTACAATTGGTATCAGAGCGGGTGTTACAGGTAAAGCAAGGTAACATTACAATTATTTATTTATTTAATTAATTGTTATATAGATCACAGCACAACACATGGCAACTGTAAAATTCACAAGTGAAGGCCAGGCCACAAACAGACCTCCACTGTTTGATGGTACAAATTATACCTATTGGAAAACACGGATGAGTTTCTTCTTGAAATCTCTTTACTTTGATTTATGGTCTATTGTTATTGATGGCCATCAAAAGCCACATCGTATAAATGTTGATGGAGTTTTAATTAAAAAACTCCATAACAGATATACAGAGGAAGAAAAGAAAAAGGCCAGTCTTGACGCACGTGCTATTAATGCTTTATTTTGTGCTTTAGACAGAACTGAATTTAACAGGGTGTCTATCTGCACAACTGCTAATGAAGTGTGGAAGCTTCTTGAAGTCACACATGAAGGCACGACTCAAGTCAAAGAATCAAAGGTCAGCAGACTTACTCAAGAGTATGAGGTATTCAAGATGAAGCCCAACGAAACAGTTACTCAGATGTTCGAGAGATTCTTGGATATTGTAAATCCTTTGTCCTCCCTAGGCAAAGATTACAGTAACCATGAATATATTCGTAAACTCCTACGAGCACTTACCAAGAACTGGATTCCAAAGGCTACTGCAATCATTGAAGGGAACGACCTCACAACTATGTCCCTCGAAGTACTCATGGGTAAGCTACTCACTCATGAACTGGAGCTACAAGATTTTGAAGACCTGCACCAAAGGAGAAGACGATCGCTTTCAAGGCTCAGCACAGAAAAACTGCTGAAGGTGATTCAGATAGCAGTGAATCTGATGTTGAAGATCAAGCACTCCTAGCAAGGAAATTTAAAAGATTCATGAGATATGAGAAGAAAGCCAAAGAAAACAATAGCAGCAACAACTGGTATCAAGATGACGCTGTCTACTACGGCTGCAAGAAGAAAGGACACATGAAGAAGGACTGTCCAACAAACACATCAACAAGCAAGAAGAGCAATAGATACGAGAAAGGGAACCTGAAGAGATCAACATCTTGGAAGTATGCCAATACCAGCATATGGCATGAAAGTGAAGCCAGCGACTCAGAAGATGAACAATCAGAAGACGCTGCAAACATATGCTTTATGGCATCCGATCAGGTACCTACTGAACCTGTAGTTGATACATATGATGACTTCACCTTTGAGCAATTAGGAGATGCCTTCAGTGAACTGTTAAGTGATTACAGAAAACTGCGTAGCAAATATCAAACCTCTAAGAAGGTACTCAAAGAGTACAAAGGTGAAACAGGAAGACTTACCGACCTACTAGCTGAGGTTAAAGATAATGTTAGTGAGTCTGGTAAGATTTCTTCTATCAAGCTCTTATTACACGAGACTACCAAGTCATCTGAAGAGAAAGACAAGGTTATTAACCAACTGAAAGAAGAACTTTCTAAAGAGAAGAAAAGTCTTCAATGTTCACAAGTCAGAATGGAAGCACTCACTTCTGACGATACTAAGTTGTATGACACTTCCAAAAGATTGGAAATTAGGTTAGGAAAACAGCCTGAGACTGCTGCTTCCTACCCTAACACGTGTCACTTACCGAATAATCGGAACATTTCCAAACCAAACACTGTCAGACCTAACCATATCAAACCTTTACCCCAAAAGGTTAAGCCCAAACAGGATTATAGGTATGCTTTCTTCTATACTAGAAAACCTAAACCTACCAACCATGCACACCACTCAGCTTTCAACACTCAACATGCACAATGTCATTATTGTAAAACCCTTATTTTTAAAAATGATTTTTTATTATTTTATTTGACTTAAAAATTAATTTATACAATTTATGGTTCTATTTTATTTTTAAATGACCTTAGCCATTGTTGAGTGTTAGAGCACTAGACTACCATGAATTTTGGCACGGAAGATGTAGCAGTGTGCCTTGACTAGTGTACTAGCCATGCCAGGGGAGACCTAGCCATAGTTCAGTCTGAACTAGGAAAATCAGGCCAAATTGTGAATAGACTTATTTCAATTATTTTAATTAAATATTATTTTATATATTGATTTTTTAGATGACCCGGTTGGGCCAAACAAGTCCGAACAGGGTCCGGACCAAATTTAAACCCATGTAGGCATGTGGTGGGACCAAGATGGCCATATAGGAATATTTTATGTGTGTACAAATATTTTTAAAAATTTTTGAGACTTGTTGAATATTTATTGACTTTTGGTACAAAATTTTTATTTTATTAATAAAATAATATTTTACAAGATGGTATAATTTTCTGGACCCACACATGGGTGAGCGGTAAAGTTCACCCATTGGGACGATTATTATTATTTTATTGTAACTTAAGTTATTTCAGGGAGATTAAAATATGTTCATTCTATTTAGATATTATTATTATTATTATTGAGATTGATTTATTGTAAGATGAATTTATATATTTATATATATATATATATATATATATATATATATATATATATATATATATATATATATATATATATATATATATATATATATATATGTAGATATATATATACATGTATATATATATACATGTGATATTTAAATATATATGTAGATATATTTAAATATATCTACATATATAAAAAAAAAAAAAAAAATATATATATATGTATATATATATGTAGATATATTTAAATATATTAAATATTTGGATATGTGATATTTAAAGTGTTATTGTATTTAAATGATTTTTGGAGATATATTTATAAAGTTTGAAATGATTTAGATAAGAAAAGGAATAAGAAAAGAAAAAGAAAAGAAAAGAAAAGAAAAGGAAAAGAAAAAAAAAAAAAAACAAACCCACCCCTTAAAGGGGCGGGCCCCACCCATCACCATGCTTGCTGCGTACAGCAGCAAGCCCCGCGAACATGTTTGTGAGTGGGCCATTGGTATGGGTATTAGTAATAATAGTTGTATTAGGTTTTCACATAATTTGTTTTATATATAACTTTTTCCACAAGCCTCAAAACCCTAATCTTCCAAAACGAAAATTGAGGCTGATCATACCCTCTTCGCCTACGAATTCGTTTCACCAGCGACGGAGCTTTGTGCGCGACGAACGGAGCATCGGAAGTCAGCCCCGCGTCACCCACGGGGCAGTTTTTCTACTCAAGGTACCCCACTTCCCCACGGCGTAACTTTTTACTCGTAGCACCGATTTTTGATCCGTAAAATGTTATGGAAAGTAGACTTGACCCTCTTCGAGATCCCTCAAGTGGATTTTGACATGGCCACCCAACTTGCTCGAAAAATTGAGACGAAGTTGGAGAAAAACTACTTTTCTGAATAAAAAAAACTGTCATAAAACATCAACTTGTCGGCCACTTTTCTCGCTGTCCATTAAACTTTCGTAAAAACTAATTGAAGGCAGTCAAAGAAAACATAACCGAGATTGTAACGCACCTTTTGGATTCACTTTTCATCTAGTTTGTAGAAAGTTACACGTTGTTAAAGTTTCTCGAAAAATTGTAAATTTTGTTTTCAAAAAGTAGAAAAATATCCCGATACGGCGTCCGTCCCGACAAATCGGACGATGTGGTCGCGCAATATATGCATCAAAAGGTGCGTATGGATGTTGTCGACGTGTGGGAACTGTCGAAATCCGATTTCGTTGCATATGCGCGACGAAATCAGTGCGTATCCGTCGAGATACCCCGTATCGACCCTTTACAAATTAAGTCACAACTTTGTGTACACTCATCAAATCGCGACAAAACTTGCGCCATTGGACTCAAAATATTTTTCAGGTCCTGTGAGCCAAGTTTGGTCCGATTCTGAGACCGTTGATCGGGACGCTATTTTGGCGGGCCCACAATCCCACTCAACGGGCGATTTTGTGCACAGCCCACCGGAATCCAAAATTGGACATACCGTTGGGTTCGTCTCATCAAAACAAATCCGTAGACATGTAGTTTGACGACTTTAGAGACCGTAGATATTGGCACGCATTTCGGTGCAAAGCGGGTCCAACGGCGGACATCGTTTTGACCCGAAATTATGATTTTGTCCCTGTTCCAGAATTTAACTTTTGGACAGGCGTTTCCCAGGCATATCTTTTATTCCAAACTCGTTTGTGATGTTTGTTTCTCCATCCGGAGCTTCTTTTGGATTTTGACTTTCGTGTTGACGATTCTGATTGTTGGATTTTGCTCCTTCTTGCACCACCCGCAGGCAAGATACCTTCATTTATACTGTTTATATTATGTTGCATTTTATTACATATCAATGTTCATTATTTCCAGTTCTTGTAGTTCTTGATTTATTGTCTGCACAGTGATATTAGATATATTTTCTTATTATCCTTTGATTGCATATAGACTTAGAGTTAAGAGACTACCGTTGTAGTGTATTGCATATACCTCGACACCGTTGTACCACGAGGATGTGTGAGATGAGTAGCATGTAGAGGTTTTTGTGTGTGGGCTGATCCCCCATGTGCATGCGTTAGGGCTAACTGCTAATAGAGGCGTGTTAGGAGACTTAGCAGTTAGTAGCGATACATGGTCGTAGATGCGACTTGACAGGTACATTGGGTGGGGAGAATATTTCCTTATCGTATGGGATTCTATTGCACTTCCCTTATAACCCGAAAGCTCCGCTGGAGATACGTGTATGAGCCTTTCAGGTTGACCGCTGTCGTTTTTCAACATCATGCTCTCGGTCACTGGTGCCCAAGTGGGGACTATATCGGATCCCATTACAGCCAGGGCTCATGCGACGATAGGTTTATTCTTAACTGTATGTTCACTTTAGTATGGTTAGAGTACCTTATTTATGTCTTGTCACTTTCTTTGATTGTGGCATATTTTATATTCAGTATTTATATGGCATGTTTATTGTATCTTGTTACGTCCCTCTGAGGACCTGGTTATTTCTCCAGGTGTGTACTTCTGTGATTTTGCAGGTGTTCTAGCCAAGGCCGTGATATTCTCCATTCTTTTGAAGATGGTTGCGCTTGGTTCGTCTCGTTATTTTATCGATCACTTCTTGTACATTTTATTTAAGATAGTTGGTAGTGGACTTTGTCTCCGTCCAACGATTGTATACATGACAAAATTCAAAGTTGCTTTTATATAATTTATTTATCCAGTGGATGAGATTTAGTTATTATGGTTCTACTGTATTTTACAGCTGATGTATTCATACGAGGTTTCCATATATTGGAGTATACATCGTATGTATGCAGCTGGCATGGATAGTATCTAGTCCTAAGTATTTTGGGACTGGGGCGTTACATGTTTTTGTAGTGGCCTATGCAGGTCGAGTTTGTCACATCGGTTACGTAATTGTACTGGTGTGAGCCTGCAACATAGGATTAGAATCTAGGAATCTCATCCATACAGCTTGACCTATTCCTTTGGCTTCAAATTTTGAACTCTCGATCGACCTCCTTGAATTGCATCTTGCTTGATCCCTTTCTACCATCGATTCTTATTTTCGTGCTTAGTATCAACTAGGAAGATGACTACACTAGTATATGCTCGTAGGTCAAACACATGGCTAGAATGGTTATATTGGCAATTGAATACATTTAAGACTAATTGAGTTAAAAGTTTTTTTAAAGAGTGCGATTTAGTGATTAGTAATTTGTAAAGTAGGATACTACCAAGGAAGGTTTTAATCGTGAGACTTCTAATATAGTAAACACCATAGGATTGATACTACAGGAAAAAAAAGAAAAAAAAATATAGCTAGATTCTTTATACCATTGATTTAAGAAATTGATTGGCTTTTTGTGATTTGATGATTTATTGAGTTATAGTGAAACATCTTTGCACAACTATAAAATTTATTTGCTTTTCGAGTTGTGATATTTATGAGTTTTGGGAGATAGATATACATCTTTGAACAAATATAAAATTTATTTTGTTTTAATGTTTACGAATTATTGTATTATAGTTATATACCTTTGAACAGTTATAAATTTGGTTTGATAATGATCTGAGCTTTTAAAAATGGCCATAGGGATTATTTAAATTTGCATTGTACAACTTGCGATTTTCGTGTTTAGTAAACTTTGAATTTTAAGTAGAAGTAATGATGGTGAATTTTGGTTTAAAATATTTGAAAGTTATGAAAACAATTTTTGAGAAATTTTTATTTTAAATGGTGTCCTATGAGTGAGGATTTACAAATCTATTTAGATTTTTGGTTAAAAAAAAAGAGAGGGATTTTGACTGATAATATTATTTGAAAATTTAGTTTAATGAGGGATTGCTAATATTAAAATTTTTGGAAGAATTTTGAAGGTTATGATGGAAAGTTATTTTGATTGATTAAAGAAAGTTACCATTTAAAAGTTATGATTTTGTTGGAATAACTTAGCATGAATAGAAGTTAAAATTGATGAGAGCATTGAGCTTAATTTTTTTTTGATTGCTTTTAATATGCTAAGAGTTTTTATTATGAGTTATTGGAAAATTTTAGAGTGTTAAATTTTTGATTGATTGTGAAATTTTTAGGGATTCGTAAATTATGAACTCTTGAGTTAAATAGTTGAATTTAAAAGTTAATTTTGGAAAAAGGTTAGTAGTAACGTGATAAAATTTTGCTTTGAGATTTATGAGAGTAATTTAAATTTTTATGATGAATTTGAACGGCTTGGAGTGAATACAAATTTTGGTGGTTTATTTTTGAAAGTTTAATTTTAAAACTTTTTTGGAAGATACTTGAGCTAAAATTTTAATGGTAGGCCCAGGATAACCCTACTGAGTATTTCACACTAATTGCCATATCCTTCATGACCATGATAGTAGTATATACACAAGTGTTGCTAGTCATCTACCAAACTATATTGTATCTCAATCTTTACTTGCTCGATTTTCCCTCAAATCTCGATCTTTTTTGGTAACTTTCTAACCCAGTTGCAATTTGAATAATGATTTAATTGTTCATTGACTGTATTCATCTAGAAGACTACCTTCTCTCCGGAATTGTGGTCCTAAATTATTTTGCTGGATTTTTAATTAATTTTATTGCATGCTTTAACTTGATCTCCTTTATTTTTGGGGCATTATTATCACCTCGTGAACTCCCACTTTCTATTTTAGATCTTTTTGCGTCCCTTACCGTGACTTGGATATTTGGAGCACAATACTAGACTTTTTCTTTCAACAAATTTCATATGTAAGACCTAGACGAGCCCACCTTCCTGTAGACATATCATGTCCCACCAAAACCCATCTCCTTGTACTCTATTTGTTGATATGACCTTATGGTCATAATGGCCAAACTATAACCTTTACCATGATACCGATATTTTTACCACGGATAGAGATCCAACCTTGACTCAATCCCTTAACCCGATAGGTGAATTTTGTTCTACTTAGTTCCTTAAAATGCTTAAATTGTACTCTATCTTGATTGCTTGCCCATTGTCCTATGATACTATTAGTTTAACTCTTGTAAGTTGGGTAGAATACCTCACAACCAAACAAACCTTTTTCTCGTGAACCACATTGGTTAGTTCACTTAGACTATAATTCAGAGGACCCTACTTATCTAGTTTACCAAGCCATAAATGAAGAAACACTATGACAACTGTACAGGCCCACACTTCGGGCAAGACTCGATTTTAAAAGATCTTGGACTATTTAAAATTTTCTTCAGTAGTACCTCCCTTGCTCATATTTTGACTATCTCATGCTGCTAATGTAGCTTCAGTTTTGCAAGCTTATTTCTTTACCAAGCTTGATCCTGACATATTTATTGGGTGCACCCACTAACATATTGTCTAATCAGAACCGGTGTATAATGGTCTGATCAACCTATTGCACTTTGGTTCGCTTATCACATATTATACTACGTGGATGAAGACATAGTAAACTTGCCTTAGAGTCTCATCCGCAACAGCCTTGGCAATTCTCTTTTGAATTATTTTTGCCGCCTATGAACCCCGCAATTCATACTCAATATATAACACTGTCTTTGAAACCTTTGTTGTTCTTGTCTTTTACTTGTTTTGGAAAGACAAGGCACTATACTTGATAGATAGACTCAAAGTATCGCCTTTAGTTGTCCCACCATCTATTGCTAAGATAGTTAGCCATGGACCAACCAAGGTGACTATATCCTCGCTTTGAACTACACGTTGATTCCATACCTACTATCGCGACCTTCTAATCATTCTTGATACTTGAGGATGATTCAAATCGTTCTCTTAATCATGCCCGCAACCTGGACGACCAATATACAACTATTCTCAAGGAACCATCTCTCTTAAGTCTCTAAATTATTTTTCCCTTAATCTACTCGATTCTTTTCTTTTCTTTAAACTCGTGTTTTATCTTGAACTACTTAAAACCCTTGATCATTTTTATTCTTGCATTAATTAGCCATATCCATGATTATTTTGTATTTATCTAAATCACGATTTTCTAATTCATGTTTTGTGAACGTTGTGATTTGATGATTCCTCATCGATATACCCATGTGACCTTTTCAATCCCGACTTATTTTTAATTTCGAGGACGAAATTCTTGTAAGTTTGATAGGATGTAAAACCCCTATTTTTAAAAATTATTTTTTATTATTTTATTTGACTTAAAAATGAATTTATACAATTTATGGTTCTATTTTATTTTAAAATGACCTTAGCCATTGTTGAGTGTTGGAGCACTAGACTACCATAAATTTTGGCACGAAAGATCTAGCAGTGTGCCTTGACTAGTGTACTAGCCATGCCGGGGGAGGCCTAGCCATAGTTCAGTCCGAATTAGAAAAATCAGGCCAAATTGTGAATGGACTTATTTCAATTATTTTAATTAAGTATTATTTTATATATTGACTTTTTAGATGACCCGGTTGGGCCAAACCAGTCAGAACGGGGTCCGAACCAAATTTAAGCCCATGTAGGCATGTGGTGGGACCAAGATGGCCATGTAGAAATATTTTATGTGTGTACAAATATTTTTAAATAATTTTGAGACTCGTTGAATATTTATTGACTTTTGGTACAAAATTTATATTTTATTAATAAAATAATATTTTACAAGATGGTATAATTTTTTGGACCCACACATGGGTGAGCGGTAAAGTTCACCCATTGGGACGATTATTATTATTTTATTATAATTTAAGTTATTTCAGGGAGATTAAAATATGTTCATTCTATTTAGATATTATTATTATTATTATTGAGATTTATTTATTGTAAGATGAATTTATATATATATATGTAGATATATTTAAATATATTAAATATTTGGATATGTGATATTTAAAGTGTTATTATATTTAAATGATTTTTGGAGATATATTTATAAAGTTTGAAAAGATTTAGATAAGAAAAGAAAAAGAAAAGAAAAGAAAAGAAAAGGAAAAAAAAAAAAAGAAACAAACCCACCCCTTAAAGGGGCGGGCCCCACCCCTCACCATGCTTGCTGCGTACAGCAGCAAGCCCCGCGAACATGTTTGTGAGTGGGCCATTGGTATGGGTATTAGTAATAATAGTTGTATTAGGTTTTCACATAATTTGTTTTATATATAACTTTTTCCACAAGCCTCAAAACCCTAATCTTCCAAAACGAAAATTGAGGCTGATCATATCCTCTTCGCCTACGAATTCGTTTCACCAGCGATGGAGCTTTGTGCGCGACGAACGGAGCATCGGAAGTCAGCCTCGCGTCACCCACGGAGCAGTTTTTCCACTCAAGGTACCCCACTTCCCCACGGCGTAACTTTTTACTCGTAGCACCGATTTTCGATCCGTAAATTGTTCTAGAAATAGACTTGACCCTCTTCGAGATCCCTCAGGAGGATTTTGACATGGCCATCCAACTTGCTCGAAAAATCGAGACGAAGTTGGAGAAAAACCACTTTTCTGAATAAAAAAAACTGTCGTAAAATATCAACTTGTCGGCCACTTTTCTCGTTGTCCATTAAACTTTCGTAAAAACTAATTGAAGGCAGTCAAAGACAACATAACCGAGATTGTAACGCACCTTTTGGATTCACTTTTCAACTAGTATGTAGAAAGTTACACGTTGTTAAAGTTTCCCGAAAAATTATAAATTTTGTTTTCAAAAAGTAGAAAAATATGCCGATACGGCGTCCGTCCCGACAAATCGGACGATGTGGTCGTGCACTATATGCATCGAAAGGCGCGTATGGATGTTGTCGACGTGTGGGAACTGACGGAATCCGATTTCGTTGCATATGCGCGACGAAATCAGTGCGTATCCGTCGAGATACCCCGTATCAATCCTTTGCAAATTAAGTCACAACTTTGTGTACACTCATCAAATCGCGACGAAACTTGCGCCATTGGACTCGAAATATTTTTCTGGTCCTGTGAGCAATGTTTGGTCCGATTCTGAGACCGTTGATCGGGACGCTATTTTGGCGGGCCCACAATCTCACTCAACGGGCGATTTTGTGCAGCCCACCGGAATCCAAAATTGGACATACCGTTGGGTTCGCCTCATCAAAACAAATCCGTAGACATGTAGTTTGACGACTTTAGAGACCGTAGATATTGGCACATATTTCGGTGCAAAGCGGGTCCAACGGCGGACATCGTTTTAACCCGAAATTATGATTTTGCCCCTGTTCCAGAATTTAACTTTTGGACAGGTGTTTCCTAGGCATATCTTTTATTCCAAACTCGTTCGTGATGTTTGTTTCAGCATCCGGAGCTTCTTGTGGATTTTGACTTTCGTGTTGACGATTCTGATTGTTGGATTTTGCTGCTTCTCGCACCACCCGCAGGCAAGATACCTTGCCATTATACTGTTTATATTCAGTTGCATTTTATTACATATCACTGTTCATTATTTCCAGTTCTTGTAGTTCTTGATTTATTGTCTGCACAGATATTAGATATACTTTGTTATTATCCTTTGATTGCATATGGACTTAGAGTTAAGAGACTACCGTTGTAGTGTATTGCATATACCTCGACACCGTTGTACCACAAGGATGTGTGAGATAAGTAGCATGTAGAGGTTCTTGTGGACTGATCCCCTATGTGCATGCGTTAGGTCTAACTGCTAATAGAGGCATGTTAGGAGACTTAGCAGTTAGTAGCGACACATGGTCGTAGATGCGACTTGACAGGTACATTTGGTAGGAAGAATATTTCTTTGTCGTATGGACTTCTATTGCACTTCCCTTATAACCCAGAAGCTCCGCTGGAGATACGGGTATGAGCCTCTCTGGTTGGCCACTGTCGTTTTTCAACGTCATGCTCTCGGTCACTGGTGCCCAAGTGGGGACTAAACCAGATCCCATTACAGCCAGGGCTCATGCGACGAAAGGTTTGTTCTTAACTGCATGTTCACTTTAGTATGGTTAGAGTACCTTTTTTATGTCTTGTCACTTTCTTTGATTGTGGCATATTTTATATTCAGTATTTATATGGCATGTTTATTGTATCTTGTTACGTCCCTCTGAGGACCTGGTTATTTTTCCAGGTGTGTGCTTCTGTGATTTTGCAGGTGTTCTAGCCAAGGCCGTAATATTCTCCATTCTTTCGAAAATGGTTGCGCTTGGTTCGTCTTGTTATTTTATCGATCACTTCTTGTACATTTTATTTAAGATAGTTGGTAGTGGACTTTGTCTCCGTCCAACGATTGTATACATGAAAAATTCAAAGTTGCTTTTATATAATTTATTTATCCAGTGGATGAGATTTAGTTATTATGGTTCTACTGTATTTTACAGCTTATGTATTCATACGAGGTTTCCATATATTGGATTATACTTCGTATGTATGCAGCTGGCATGGATACGTATCTAGTCCTAAGTATTTTGGGACTGGGGCGTTACAATTATTGTGGCCACACTGGTCATATTTCTCCTGCATGTAGAATCAGAAAGCTTGTTGATCTAAATATTTATGCATGGATACCAAAATCTAACATTTCAGGACCCTACAAGAAATGGGTACCAAAAATTTCATCTGTAAATTATTTTGTAGGTGGAACACCTTTCACATGCTAAAAGCAAATGGATCCTCGACAGCGGTTGTTCACGGCATATGACCGGTGACGCTACATTATTTGTAACACTGTCGAAGAAGAAGAAGGAAGGTTATGTCTCCTTCGGTAACAACTTGAAAGGGTATGTCATTGGTATCGGTAATGTTGGTAAGTCTCTCTATCCTGTGATTAAGGATGTCTGTCCGGTTACCGAGTTGAAACATAATCTACTCAGCATAAGTCATTTAGCTGATCATGGTTATGGCATCAACTTTGGCAAAGACAAATGTATTATAGTTGATAGCTCAACTGGTAGTACTATCTTTGAAGGTATCAGGGAAGACAACATATATGTTTTCTATTTGTTGGAAGAAACTAACATTTCAGGTAGATGCTTAATGGCTAAAAGTGATGAGAATCATATGTAGCATATGAGACTCGGTCACGCAAATATGGACACAATCTCAAGATTATCCGCGAAAAAGCTAGTACGCGATTTACCGGACATAACATTCAAGAAGGATTCGGTATGCAGCCAATGTAAAAAGAACAAAGCTACCAGATCCACATTCAAGTCAGTAAACGTAGTATGTACTACTAGACCTCTACAATTGCTATATATGGACTTATTTGGTCCTAGCAGAGTTGCTAGCCTCGGAGGTAAGTTATATGCTTTTGTAATTATAGATGATTACTCTAGATACACGTGGGTATACTTTTTGACACGCAAGAATGATACATTATCCAAATTTGTCGCCTTTTGCAAGAAAGTACAGAATGAAAAAGGTTACATGATCACTCGTATTAGAAGCGATCATGATGGCGAATTCGAGAATGCAGAGTTTGAGCAATTTTGTGACACACACGATTTTGTACACGAGTTCTCCTGCCCTAGGACTCCACAACAAAATGGAGTTGTGGAACGTAAGAACAGAACTCTATCCGAAATGGCCAGAGTAATGTTAAACCAGTTTAGTCTACCCAAGTATTTCTGGGCTGAAGCTGTCAATATAGCTTGTTTTGTTCTCAATAGAGTTCTAATTCGACCCAAATCAAAGAAGACTCCATTTGAGTTATGGTTTGATAGAATTCCATCAGTTTCATATTTTAGAATATTTGGTTGTAAATTCTTTATTCTTAATACAAAAGATAATTTTGGAAAGTTTGACGAAAAGGCCGATGAAGGTATATCTTTAGGTTATGCGGCCAAGAGCAAAGGATACAGAGTCTTCAACAAACGAACTATGATCATCGAAGAATAAATCAACGTCACCTTTGATGAATTGAATCAAATGACTATCGATGACAATGACGAAGATCTAACTGTACCAAGCTCAACACCAGCTGATTCTCCAAGAGAAGAACCCGGAAGCAGCTACCTTCGGAGTCTGCCTAAAAGATTGAAATTTACGGCTGATCATCCAAAGGATTTGGTAATTGGTGATATTACCAAAGGTGTAAGTACTCGTACATCCAGTAGAGATATTGTTTCTAGTGTTGCATTCATTTCACAGCTAGAACCCAAAACCATTGATGAAGCATGTAGTGATCATTTTTGGTTAGATGCTATGCATGAGGAATTAAACCAATTTGAACGGAATCAAGTTTGGGAACTTGTTCCCAAGCCTATTGATCATCCGGTCATTGGCATCCGATGGGTATTCCGAAATAAACTTAATGAGAATGGTTTAGTGACTCGTAACAAGGCTCGACTCGTAGCTCAAGGATACAATCAGGAAGAAGGTATCGACTACGATGAGACTTATGCCCCAGTTGCGAGATTAGAATCCATTCGCATGTTATGTGCATTTGCATATTTTCATAATTTCAAATTATTTCAAATGGATGTCAAGAGTGCATTTTTAAATGGTTTTTCAAAAGAAAAAGTTTTTGTAGCACAACCTCCAGGTTTCACAGATTTTAAAAACCCTGATCATGTTTTCAAGTTGAAGAAAGCTTTGTACGGTTTAAAACAAGCCCCTTGTGCTTGGTATGATCGTCTAAGCTCTTTCCTACTTGACAACGATTTTTTAAAGGGCAAGGTTGACACTACTTTGTTTATAAAGTCTTTGAATAATAATATTCTTTTAATACAAGTCTATGTTGATGATATTATATTTGGATCTACTGATGAATTTCTTTGTCAAGAATTCTCTAAGTGTATGCAGAATGAGTTTGAGATGAGCATGATGGGAGAGCTGAAATTCTTTCTCGGACTGCAAATCAAACAAACTGACAATGGGACATTCATAAATCAAGCCAAGTACACAAAAGATTTGCTAAAAAAGTTTGATCTGGACAATGTCAAACCTATTGGCACTCCGATGGCAACTTCAACAAAGCTTGATATTGATGAACAAGGCAAGCCGGTCGACACACGTAAGTATCGAGGTATGATCGGTAGTTTACTTTATTTAACTGCTAGTCGTCCAGATATTATGTTTAGTGTTTGCCTGTGTGCACGTTTTCAAGCTAATCCAAAAGAATCACATCTGTGCGCAGTTAAGCGTATCTTTCGATACCTTAAGGGCACTTCTTCGGTTGGCTTATGGTATCCCAAAACCAAGTCCTTTGACCTTATTGGTTACTCGGATGCAGATTTTGCTGGATGCAAAGTTGATAAAAAAAGTACCAGCGGTACATGTCATTTCTTAGGCAAGGCTTTAGTCTCATGGTTTAGTAAAAAGCAAAATTCTGTAGCCCTATCAACAACAGAGGCTGAGTATATCGTCGCAGGACGTTGTTGTGCTCAGATTTTGTAGATGAAACAAACCTTAGAAGACTATAATTTATTTTTCACACACATTCCCATTTTCTGTAACAACCCGAGCACAATTAATTTGACTAAGAATCCAGTATGTCACTCTCGTACTAAGCATATCGAGATCTGACATCATTTTCTTAGATATCATCATCAGAATGGAGATATTGACCTTGTATACATAGACACTGAGAATCAATTAGCTGACATCTTCATAAAACCTCTAGCAGATGATCGTTTCAATTATTTACGTCAAGAATTAGGAATTTGGGACGTCAATAATGTTAATTAATTTTGTTTTATGATTATATTTCAATACGCAAAAACTGTGTTAGAGACAAGCCAATAAAGAGTCTGTCTGTCACCACAACTACGGTTGAAGCGAAGCGGTACTTAAGAGTTCCCCGGTGAACCTCCGCCAGCTGGGACAGTACTCCTACAGCTAATCTGAGACAGTCGCTGTGTAACGAAATTTAATCTATAAAATAATATTAATTATATTAATTGAAGGTTGAAATTACTAATCTTCGAATTAAATTTTTGAAATGAGTCAATCAAAAGATGATGAGGATGATGAGGAGATGTGATAATGATATTAGCTGATTTTGAGACTTAGTTATTTTCTACTGTACACTTGGAAATGCTCCGACATTCCAAGTTTCTTTCTTTTTAGCTTTTATTATCAGTTTTTTTAGGACTTGTACTGGATATTTCTTGATGTCTCTTGAACATCATTTTATTTTTATGAGATGCGTAGTTTATCTTTCATATCAGTTTATTTATTCTTTATAGCATCTTTATCTGCTTCTATATTATAAACTGCCTGTGAAATACTTTTCTGTTATGTCTTGTATATTCTCACTGCATGAGATATTATTTTCTTGTGTTTCTTCACTGTTGTAGCTTATGCATTAATTATGGGGGAGCCTATTTTTCGTAATTATTTTGCTAAGTGGCAACGGGAGAGAAATAGGATCTAACATTTTGTTTTTTATTTTGAGAATAATACAGGGATTGAACAATTTTGAACAATTTTTGTGGTATCTTATCTCAAAAGATGTTATATCATTCATAGTTAGTCAATTATGAAAATGGGGGAGATTGTTGGCCCATTGGTCATATGGTCAAACTAATTTTAATAATTGATCAAACTCTGTCTCGATATATGGAGCTAGTCAGGATATCTCGGACTCTTGAACATGATCAAGAACGGCTATCTACTCAGTTCAAGACTGAAGCGTTGTTTGCCTGTTCGAGTCTGTATTTCTTTGAGCATTATAATCTTTTATTTTATTGAGTCTAGAAATACATTGTACACCGAGTCGTACTGGCAAATAGGCTATTCCAAAATGATTTGAAAATGTTTTTAAAATGTCTTTTGTTTTGAAAAATATTCGTATTTACAAAAGCTCCAAAAAGGTTTTCAAAATTCCCCAAACTATTTTGAAAAACCCTAACCAAACCCTGACAGAACTCGGCTAGAGTTCGGTCAGAGTTCGGTTAGTGGCCGTTTTGATTTTTGAATTCCTTGGAACTTGGTCCACCTGCAGTTGCGGATTTGACCGAGATTTGCTCATCGAGTTCTGCCCGAATTCTGCCAGAATTCTGTCTTTGGAACTCCTATAAATAGAGAAGGATTTCGATCTTTTTAACTCACTCATTCACTTTCAATCTTCTCTCTACTTAAAGCTTTCAGTCTTCCAAAGAGTTTTTATCGAGCTTTAATTTTCAGATCCCAAGCCAGTTACAATCATCTAGTCGATTTGCCAGTACGGTACGGTCCAGAAGTTTCTGAGTGATTGTAATCAGAAGGCTTGATAGAAGATTCAACTCTTCACAATTGAAGTTGGACGAGTTCTTTGTATCAAAGCTCGCGTTGTAGAAGTTGCAAGGACTTCGTAAGAAAACTTGCAGTTTTGCAAATAGTGGATTCAACTGGTACCAAGAGTTCTACCGACTGGACTAGTCCTCAACAGAGGGAAACCAGTATACATCCCTGTCTTTGTGTTTGCTTTCTTATCTCTGCCTTTACATTATTTAGTTGTGATTATTATTCTGTGATCTTGCTGCTAACAAATTTTATTTAGCATTATTTCGCTGTCAACTCTATTCACCCCCCCCCCCCCCTCTAGAGTATTCTGCTTTACAATTTTGTTCCTACATGCATCACTCCACCAAGGACTGCATTGTCCTGAATAAGAAGATACAACAGCTTATCGACAGCCAAGTGATCAACCTCAAAGCTGAAGATAAGGTCGTATCTGCTAACATGATCTCTTTTCAGTTTGGTGACTTTTCTCCTATAGAAGTCCCAGACGGCGCGGTCCCGATCCCCAAGGCGATGATGGAAGTCGTCAACCTACCACCGGTTTGCAACTCAACCTTGGTCCCACTCACAACTGAACATGGTGAGATCATGTGGGTCCATCCAGACCTTGTCCAAGAAGTGATGCATGGGGTAGCACCTCCCAAAGCAAGAAGGGACAAGAAATTGAAGCCATGCCTTATGGTATCCTCTCCCATCTACGAGGTTCTATCTGGCGAGACGCGATCGAAGAAGACTTATCTTTGGACGTACGATCCCGCACAAGAAGAAGTAATACCTCCTCAAACTCCTGCTGCCCCCACAAGCCCAGAAGTCGGCCCGTCCAAGCTTCAAACCACGGACAAATCCAAGCAGAAGGAGATGCGATTTGATAAATATCTAAAGGCGCCAGCTCCCGAAGGCATGGATCGGCCCTACAACTTTGACATACTGGCTCAGCTAGCCAATACACCTGCCAGGTTGTCTCTGTTCGATCTATTGCGACTCTCCAAAGAAACGCGGAAGGCCTTAAGTTGGGCATTACTACATGCCGACTCTTACCTCGCTGAAGTCAAAGCCCCCGCTGAAGATCCTGTCTCCTGTCTCCACTGCCACAGTACTATGGAAGTGGTACCCAACATCACCTTCTCACAGGAAGACATGATACTGAAAAATAATCGTCATGATAGACCCCTGTACTATACAGGGCATATCGGGGCGATCAGGGTGGACCGTATGCACATGGATCTAGGATCCTCCCTCAGCATCATTTCTAGAAGTTTTCTTCAAATCCTGGGAATCCCTCTGCACAAGCTATCTGCAACCAACACAAGTATCATGGCTTTCAATGCTGGTCGAAGCCATCCGCTGGACAAGATTCGTCTCAAATGCCAGATCGGTGATCTCCGAACGGAGGTTTCCTGCTATATGATTGATGCCAATGTATCCTACAACGTCTTGTTGGGACTTCCATGGATACACGAGAACATGATCGTCCCTTCCATACTTCACCAGTGCTTCAAGTACATCAACATCGACGGTATTGTGAAGACAGAGTTTGCCGATGTCGATCCTTTCAAGGGCATCGAAGCTTATTATGGAGATTTGGTAGTTTACCAATCTCAACCCCCCAAGGATGACGGCAATGAAGCTGATAATAAAGCAGAAGCAAGTCCATCCTCCAATGATGGTCCCCTGATTATCCGAGTCAAAGGACGTAATACTCCAAAAAGTACTCTGAAGCCTCTCATGTCACGTCCCGATCCCGTAGAGTCCTTTCGTCCTCGCTTCGAACTCTTTGAGACCAATCGTCCTTGCTAAGGCGTGATGCCGTGTAAGCCTAAGTTGTGCTTGCACAAGGCCAAGACCTGAAGCAAGACAAGATTAACAATACGCAACGGAACATATCGTAGATAATTGAAGCAGCAGTGGACATATTTCTGAATTCATGCATTGAACACAATGGTAACAAGAAATAATTCTCTTTTATTGATTTCATTTGAAAAAATTACAAGCCCTCGATTCTCTCTGATACAATGTTACATTCTCTCAGAACTTTACATATTACAATGATCCTGTTCCCATATATTACATCTCTTTATATACAAAACCAACTCTTGCAACAGATGTCATCTCTTGGCATCTCTTCTGATTTCTGGCTCCTGAGGATGAGGCTCGGGCTATTTCTTCGGACTATCCTTCTCGATGCATATTGCACCTGCATGCAGACTGATGGTGGGTCAGTATATCAGCATACTGGTGATTGAGAACAAAGAGCTACATTTGTCTGAAACGATCACTGTTCATTTAGTGAGAAAAATGTTTCTTGTGATGTGATCTTGCTACTTTTACCTATATTCATTTCATGCATACAGAGTCAGTTTACATTCTTTGAAAACATCTTTAAAAAGCCACAATTCATTTTATTTCATCTCAAGCATACAAGGGACTATTCAATTCAAGTACGATGACTATTCATTTCATATACCGTGCACAGCGTGTTTCATGAGCATATTTATTTCTCTTGTTCAAGCAACTCTTAGAGACATTTATAAGCACGATATCATGTCTTTTCTTTAGTGGAACATAACATTTCATTGCAACGGATTAATCTCTGCAAGTAATTCATACAACAAACTCAAACAATACATATGTATCACTTTCCAGTGATTCTTACCATAGCCGACAGTCCATCCCTGCACAAAACAAGGATTAGCATAAACATAATATAAGCAACATCCTTATTCCCTATTCGTCTCTGCATCGTTAGCTCTTAGCAAAACATATGATAGACACATGCAGACCCGATTGGCAGCTGTGACTCTCCGGTTCAGCTCTGCACCAACCAACACCTATCTATATGATGGTCCATGGAAAAACCCGCTGTGACTCTCCGGTTCAGCTCATCGCTAAGGACTCAGATTGACTCCCATTTTCACATGGAGGCCATAATCTCTCCTAGGCCGAGTGGTCTAAGCGCCCGTAGATCCACCCGAGAGACAAATTTTCCTTGTTAACAAGTTGTCCGAGACCACATGCATGCTCTAGCAGTTCTATCAGATGAGACAGATTTGTGATCAGATGTATGACATGTTCTTTTCATGCCTTTGCAGATATACGACACGTTCAATTCGTACCTTTCTTTTATTCATGTCAACATATACAAGTCCGTCTATACATGTCTAAAATTCTCAAGCATACTTAGCAACAAGCAATGATCAAGCATTCAATTTATTCATTTATCTTTTCTTATCCTATCAATCATGACAAGCATCATATCAGTTCTTATTAGCAGGCAACAAGTCTTCTTATTAGCATGCAGATTATTTCTTTTCTTGTTCTTAGCATAGCAATATGTGAAATCTCTTATAAGCATACATACTGGTTACCATCTTGTTATTACCATAACAAGGTTCTCTTGATCAAGGCAACATTCAATTCTTAGCAAGGCAACATGTAAATTCTCTTAAAGCATAATCGATAATTTACCATCTTGTTATTAACAAAAGCATTCAATCAAAAACTCAGATTCTTATTAGGCGTAAGTGAATCAGCAAATAAGACTTCGTCCACTCACCCGGATCAATCGTCTTCTGTTGCAGAGCCAGCAATCCGATCTTTCTGTTTATCTAGTGCCTTCGCGGAGCGGGACACTACATAATTATCCACCGAAAAGAAGTTTCGTCCTTGAAACTTAAGGAGAAACTTACGACATCCTTAGTAGCGATAGTCCTCATCCTTCGCCATCATCAATCCATGAAATCATAATTCAGATCATGTCAATACTTTTGTTCAACAAAGTATTCCAATTTCAATCAATCAAATCGATAGAACATATGCCGACATCATAAAAATATTTACGGACTTATTTTATGGAACGTTCATCTCATTGATGATATCGAACAAGCAAGGAAATTTTAATCGAGAGAACATGATCGAATTCAATTGAATCAAAATTGGCCAGAGGATCGTGTTGCTTTGATACCATTCTGTCACGCCCCGATCCCGCAGAGTCCTTTCATCCTCACTTCGAACTCTTTGAGACCGATCATCCTCGCTAAGGCATGATGTCGTACAAGCCTAAGTTGCGCTTGCACAAGGCCAAGACCTGAAGCAAGACAAGATTGAGAATATGCACCGGAACATATCGCAGATAATTGAAGCAGCAGCGGATATATTTCACAATTCATGCATTGAACACAATGGTAACAAGAAACAATTCTCTTTTATTGATTTCATTTGAACAGATTACAAGCTCTCGATTCTCTCTGATACAATATTACATTCTCTTAGAACTTTACAAATTATAATGATCCCGTTCCCATACATTACATCCCTTTATATACAAAACCAACTCTTGTAACAGATGTCATCTCTTGGCATCTCTTCTGATTTCTAGCTCCTGAGGATGAGGCTCGGGCTGTCGCTTCGGACTATCCTTCTCGATGCATATTGCACCTGCATGCAGACTGATGGTGGGTCAGTATATTAGTATACTAGTGATTGTGAACAAAGAGCTATATTTGTCTGAAATGATCACTGTTCATTTAGTGAGAAAAATATTTCTTGTGATATGAACTTGCTACTTTTACCTATATTCATTTCAAGCATACAGAGTCAGTTTACATTCTTTGAAAACATCTTTGAAAAGCCATAATTTATTTCATTTCATCTCAAGCATACAAGGGACTATTCAATTCAAGTACGATGACTATTCATTTCATGTGCAGTGTGCAGCGTGTTTCATGAGCATATTCATTTTCCTTGTTCAAGCAACTCTTGGAGACATTTATAAGCACGATATCATGTCTTTTCTTTAGTGGAACATAACATTTCATTGCAATGGACTAACCTATGCAAGTAATTCATCAAAGCCCAAAATCCCAATATTTAATGAACCGACTCTTCGAATTCCCCCAAAAAGACGGCTCTAAATCAAAAAAAACGAATCAAGGGCAATTAATGATGCCTACATGGCAGAAAAGACAGTGTGCGGCCAGAGCGGTCCATGCGGCCAAAGCAATCCATGCGGCCAGAGCGATCCATGCGGCTAGGAAGGCCATACGGCTAGGAAGTCCATGCGGCCAGACAATCCATGCGGCCAGGAAGGCCATGCGGCTAAGGAGTCCATGCGGCCAGAACATCCTATGCGGTCAGAAGAGCTTATGTGGACATAGCCATGCTTCTTATTCAAAGTATTTCAATTTTCAAATTGAAAACTTTGAAGGGGGTCTTGTAGAAGCATGGAAAAGAACAGGAAAATCTATGCTGCTCAAAACAGATGGAGTCTCATGCGGTTCAAAGAAGCTCTCAGAGTCTCATGCGGCTCAGGAGTTTTATGCGGCTCAAAAGACGCCAACCTAGCCATGCGGCTCGAATAAAAGCTACGTGGCCTTATGCGGCTCGCCTCTACAGCTGCCATTAAGCAGCGGCCCTATTTAATGCTCTAACACAACAAGACAGCCCTGACATAAAAGTGAACTGACAGCTCTGACATAAAGCTGCAATGATGACTCTGACATGATGGCGTGCTCCTAGTGAAACGAAGAAAATCTCTCTCTATAGCTGGCACGATCCATCAAATCCCAAAGTCTTCCATACAGCTTTGATACGTGGCCAGCCGCATGCGGCTCACGTGGAGGCCACCCCCATACGGCTGCTACTCTCATGCGGCTCGGATCATGGGGACCATCTCCATGCGGCTCAAACCCTGAGAAGCTACCCCCATGCGTCCGCTACACTCATGCGGCTCGGATCATGGGGACCATCTCCATGCGGCTCTAATCCTGAGAAGCCACCTCCATGCGGCCGCTACTCTCATACGGCTCGGATTATGGGGAACATCTCTATGCGGCTCAAATACTGAGAGGCCACGCCCATGCAGCCTTGACACGTGGCCAGCCTTATACAGTTCAGTTGGAAACCCCCCTCATGCGGCTCAGATTTCGGAAGCCACACCTATGCGGCTGCCACCTTCATGTTGTTTAAATCCTGAGAAGCCACCCTCATACGGCTCTGTCAAGACACCCTATCCCTGTGGCTCGCAGTTAGGACACGTGGCAGAAGATCAGTTTCCCCCATGTCCCTATGGCTCACAGCAGAATGATGGTTGCACACGTGGCACCAAATCAATCAAGATTTATCAACAAATTCCAACAACCAGATTTAGTGCAATCATCATAATTATCCGGATTAAATCAAATTTATTGCAATCAAGCAGATTGAACACATGGTAGGAGATTCGAGCTTGTCATAATAAATCACAAAGATTCGTGGCAATCAACATTAATTGCCCATATGGATTTGGAGCAATCAACATTAACTGCCCAGATTTGTTGCAATCAAGATCAACGGTCCAGATTAATTGCCAACAAGACAGGATCAAGGAAAATGGTAATTAATCCCCAAACAGCCAACTTTTCAAGGGGCAATCATTGTAAAACCTAATGATCACACCCCACTCCTATAAATAGCAAGGTGCCATTCCCTTGCAGAGAAGAGAAAGACCCCCGGCTGGACACACAGAGAGAAAAAGGCACGCACAGAAGAGTCTCCCTACACATTTCGAGAGCATTTCTTCATCAGAGCCAAGGCTACGTCCAATCGTCCAAGGAGTAAGGCAGAGCTGCCGTCGCTTTCTCGAGCCTCTACCGTCCCCCCCAAGAATTAAAAATAAACAATCGTACTTAGATTGCTGTACCTAGGTTTTCATTCCTAGGCTTTCTTTGTACGAGCGAGTTTGTATTATGAGTCTAAGTTCAGTCCTCCTATAAAATTGTTCTATACTTTTACAATCAATGGCAAACACGATGGCGACTATGCTGGGGACTAACTTCTCCACGGCTGAGGAGTTGGTGATGCAATCGGACGCAGCCAAACTTGGCTCCACTCAACAGATACTGGTCGCCCGGTTCGACCAGCAGGCGTTTGAAGAAATGCTCTCCGATGGGAGCGCTGGCCCGGTCCAGCAGCGAGCCTGCACGAAGAAGGCCCGCAGGGAGTGGAGGCCCAAATTATTCGCTCCTTCCCAAACTCTCGAAGAAGTACTCTCTGTTGCTCAAGACGGCGGAGAAAACTCTCATACGGCCCCACTTCAGGCCATAGAGAATTCTGCTGTCCCCAAGTTCGGCAGAGGAAAATACTATGATGCTGGACTTGCACGGACAAAGAGGAACTCTGTGCGGTCCAAGAAGAAGTCCAATAAGGGCGCCAGCCACATGAAAACTCATGCGGCCACAGAAGCCAGCCGCATACAGGAGGCTTATGCGGCCAGAACTTCCAGCCGCATGAAGGAGGCTCATACGGCCACGCCTGCCAGCCGCATACAGACTGCTTATGCGGCCACCGCTCCTTGTTTGCCATTAAAATCTTTCGATTACAAATTTTAATACAAATAAAACAGTGTTACAATATAGGACTTAGACGTAGTCCTAGGAGTACACTTTTGTTTATCTGGGTCCCTTGTGCCGATGGAGCGAGTGGCAATACATTGACTCCGTTGACGATCTGACGACGGTAATGGGTTCTCTGAAGGTTTGGATTGCTCTGGGTGCTGGAGCTTGCTGAGAGGAGGAAGACGTTGAGTGTCTGTACCTGCCTCTCTGGTTGTGCGATGTCTCTGTCTGTCTATGTATATTTGTTTGTGTGTGTACGAAGGAAATGATCCCTCTATTTATAACTTTGTAGGCTGGCTGCTCATGCGCACATATGTCGGATGCGCCTGGACGCGGGAACGCCACGTGGAGATTGCTGATGGAGGCGCATGGATGATGCACCCTGATTGAGGGGTTGAATTCTTCATACTGCTGTTGTGGGCCGGCACGTAACAGAGAAGAGGATCTTTCTGTTGCTGAGATCTTGGGTGAATCGAGTCAAAGGACACGTGTTATCGGCTCATGGCTCGGAGATCTCGGATTTGGTAGGGAATAATCTGGTAGGATGTGCCTGGGATGGGCCACATGAAGAGACTTTGGCTTGTAACAGTTGAGAGTCACGAACCCTTCGAGGCGCATGGCTTTTGAGGCGCATGCGAGGCTTCAGTAGTGACTTTACTTCTGTCTTTAGGGATCAGAGAAAAGTCTGAGGCGCACGGCTTTTGAGGCACATGCAGAGCTTCAGTAGTGACTTTACTTTTGTCTTTAGGGATCAGAGAGAAAGTCTGAGACGCATGGCTTTTGATGCACATGCAGAACTTTGGGCGCATGGCTGCGGAGGCGCATGCGAGAAGGTTGGACGGCCACGTGGCTTGTAACTGCCGGAGGGGAGCAATGATGATGCTGACGTTGGTGACGCTTCGTCTTCTGCAAAAGCTGTCAACTGTGCAGTCTTCGGAGGACGTGCTGCCAACTCTGTCAGACTTCAGCATTTAATGTTCTTTGACAGGTGATGGGCTATTTGAGTGGACACATCGATCGACGTTCTACTAGGCGCATGGGGCCGTATGGGGGCGCATGCTTGTGAAACACTCGGTGCTGAGAGGCACGTCTGTGTGATGCACGGTCTGACCGGCGCATCCGCGTGATACGTCTTTTGGTGCGACTGTTCCATTCTTCGAGTGCTTTAAATAGCCATTTTTTGACTTGGCTGAATTTGAAGTGTCTGGTTCATCCATTTAATGCAAATTCATTGCACGGGATTCGGAGAGCCATCCACTTGGCGCATGGGTTTGATTTGCCCGGCCTATAAATAGTAGCATAGAGAGAGTTTGCTTCTCGTTCTCTCACGTTCTTCCGAAATAAACTTGTTTACTCGAGTGCATTCTGTTGATGAGATGTTCCTGAGGGTGAAGATGCGATGCATTGTCTTCATTGATGCACTTGAAGGTGACTGTTACATCCAAAAGTCGGAATTGAGGGCTTCCGAGGCAGGTAGAAGGTGCCTGTTGCATCCAAAGATCGGGATGCTCGAGCCTCGTCTCCGTTATGCTGGAAGAGCCACAGATCAGAATGGCGGTGCTGCGTCTTTGGAGGCTCTTTCTTCTGTCAGAGTGGGTGTTGCCCATTCTGGTAGTGTTGAAAGCTGCTCCTTTAGCCGCGGTTTCATTTGCGGTGCTCTTCTCTTCCTCGGTTTGGGGAGCTCCTCCTCCAGCTAGAGGGTTGATTGCCACCCTCGTTCTGCTCAATAAATGCTTTATTAGTCGAAGCATTAGATGAGCCTGGCTGGAAGGGTGGCACATAACTGAGCTGCTGAAGGGATGCACATAACTGAGGATGCACATAACTGAGCTGCTGAAGGAATGCGCCTGGCTGAGAGCGTATAGTGATTGCTGCGCCTATTTGAGGGCGCATGGCGATTGCTGCGCCGAGCTGTAGACTTAGGATCTTTTCTTTGTAGAAATTCTCCTTTGTACAACCTTTTCTAGACATGTAATAGACTTTTATATGAAATAAAAAAACCTCTTTTGATGTCTATTCTTTTGCTTCTGTGTCGAGTACTTTATCTGGGCTCCCTGGCGCATGTAGTGTTTGGCACATAGGATTTCTGGTCCTGAAATTCCATGCTTCTATAAGACCCCCTTCAAAGTTTTTAAAACTTTTTGTCAAGTTTTGGAATACTTTGAATAAGAAGCATGGTGGTTGGGACGCATGACTATCGGGGCGCATGACTGTTCGGGCGCATGGATACTCCGCGCATCAGTGATGGGGCGCATGCTTCTCTCAGTAAATACAAATGATAACGCCTCGATAACCAAGAAGATTAATGATGATCTTTTTGGATTTATTTACAGTTATCTCCCCACAGAACCCGAGGCGGCGGCTGAGGTCACACTTCATCGGTTCACGCGTGCAACTGAGCCTATAAATAGGCGTGAGATAGAGAGAGAGAGTTCTTCCTCTCTTTGCTTCTGTCTTTTAGAGTTCTTCTTTGAAAAACCCTAACTTTCTTCTTTCAAGAAATGACTCCCAAGACTCCTCGCAGTGGTGCTGGCAAGGGACGAGGCAAAGGGAAAGAGCCTGCAGAGGCTGCCGCGGCTGATGTTCCCCGTCCGCCCGTCGATGTTCGGCCGGCAGTGGTTGGTGAGTCCTTTACCATATCTTTCTGTACCATACATACGCCAACGCGCATGGACCTTGAGTCTTGATGATGTGCTGAGGTTTTTTCCGCCGACGCGCATGGGTTTAAACCCTGAAGATGCGCCGAAGCTCTACTGCTAATGCGCATGGGTTTAGACCCTGATGATGTGCCGAAGCTCCACTGCTAATGCGTATGGGTTTAGACCCTGATGATGTGCCGAAGCTCCACTGCTGACGTGCATGGGTTTACACCATAATGATGCACCGAAGCTCCACTGCTGACGCACATGGGTTTACATCCTGATGATGCGCCGAAGCTTCTTTTTCAGATGCGCTTGAGCCTTATGAGAACGAGGCTCAAATTTTTTTTTTGTTGTTTCTAACATCCCTGAATCTTTGGCAGTGTCAATGACTGTCCCACTCTTGAATGAAGTGCTTCTGGATGCTACCCTCTGCCAGATGGGAGTAGATTACGATGAGGAGGTGATAAACCCTGCTCAAGCTGCTATTATGCTGGATTAGCATCCCGAAAGAATGACTCAAATCCGAGAACAACCGTATGGGTTCCTCAAATGGATGATGGAATGTAGCATTTTGAAATCCGCCACTTCTGATAAAGTGACCTTCTTGAAGCCTGAGTTCCTGTTTGGGGACCGCCTCACTTCTATTGAAGTAAAGGTGTTGAAGGTCAAGGAAGACTGGTTCTTTACAGCATGGGGAGTGCATATGACTGTTAAGCAACTCGAACGTCAATGGCCTTTGACGGCTTTCTGTCGTCTTGCTTCCAAGAGAAGGATGTCTTGGGATCTAACCCCATCTCAGGGGGGAGCGGCGGCAGGCGTCATCAAAATCGATTCTACCTCCGATCAAAGGGATCCTTTGGCCGCCGTGCGGACTGGGCCTTCTTTTACCTGGCAGACTCTACGTCATGGGAGCATTTACAGTGATGTTCCCATCAATACATTTGCCTTTGGGGCCTCGACTTTTACAAATTGCATGCTATTGATGGAGCGATCATACCCGAAAAGGGAATTTCGGGTAGAGGGTTGGTGTCATTACGTTTCCAAATGGGACAGACTGACACTCTGGATCCTGTCGCGGTTTCAGACTGAACTCCGAGAGATTGGGCTGATTACCGCAATCCGTGCTACTCAGGCAGGCGTCGACATTAACAGGCATATGTTCCTCGCGCTTCTGGAGATGTTTGATACCCATACCGGGACTTTCTTTACTCCGGTGGGGGAGCTGGGACTCGCACTTCATGAAATGTACGAGGTGTCAAAGCTCCCTTGGGGATCAGAACCTTATGAAGAATACTTTTCGACCAACGAGGAGTTCCAAGTCCTGGGGGACAAAGCCGAGGAAATGATGACCGTCTTCAAGGAAGTGGTGAGTCATCATTACTATATGCAGAAGAGGGATAAGAGCGGGTCACAGCCTCATGTGACTGCTTGGAGAGATTACGTCTTTAAGCAAGACAAGGAGGATCCCTCTCAGATTTCCACTCCGCCAGCGCTTTCCCGTAGCGAGGTGCTCTCCGAAATGAGCAGGTTAGGTGAGAAAAATCTCTGGGAGAACGAGGACCGGCAGTCGGATGAACGCTTCTATAGCTGTTTCTGGCACCTTACTCATCGGATGTCGTCGAAAGCAGTGTTAGCTGCGTATCTGATGGTTTGGCTTCAGGATAACGTCTTCTCGGACGGGTCAGGCTCTGTAGAGAGGGTGACCCGGAACCTAATCCTGCCAGCTGTGAAGTTGGTTTTTGGCCGGCGCCTGGCTCTACTCCCCGCAATGGTGTGTAACCTGCTGCGAGGTTTGCGAGAATTTACGGGTAATATGGTTCATGATCGAGGTAGAAATGACAACTTCCCCCGCACCGAACTGCCATTTCACTATTTGATGGGGTGGTTAATTTTACACCATCCCAATGTAATGAGTCCCGGCTTGGAAGAAGATCATAGGGCCGGAGATGCATTCCTCTGCCGTTTTCACCAGAGGAGCTAGTTGCATATCGGCGTTCCTGTTTGCAGAAAAGTTTTATCCCGCCTTCAGGGGTGGGAGAACACCAAAGTAGGTCCTGTCTTCTCGGGTTTTGAGGCCAATAATGACTTAATGGATTCGGGTGAAGATACCACCACTCTGCCTCCATGGGGATTTCGCTGGTTGCAAAGTATCCGACCGTCCAATCTGGTGTACCGGAACAGGAACCAGTGCTACCTGGAACCGTATTTACCGAGCCATTTTTCACAATAATTCGGCTATGCTCAGTTGATGTTGGATAATCCCAGTATCACCCTGGGTATAGTGGAAGCTTGCTGGATGGTGCACGAGCTTGGCACTACTACAATATCGGATGTACCGGAGCTCGCTTTACGCTGCCTGTCCAGAAACCACGGCCGCCGATTCTCTTCTCGGCTGCCAAGTTTTACCGTGTTATGGCTGCCATGCCTCCCGGATATGATAGAGAGACTAGTCTTGTTGCAGGCACCCAGTTAGAGGTGGCCGAAAACATATTGGCGAAGCCTCGATCGTGCCGTCCGCCAGAGATGGGTTATCGAGGTGCCCCTGCCGTATCTACAGGGGGTCAGGCAGAACCCTCGGTTGATCAACCGAAAAGACGTGCGGATTCAGAGGCTGGCTCTTCTGCGTCAAAGAGGCAGAAGAAGGCATCGTCACCGACTGTGTCATCGGACTCAGCACCTACGGAGGTAAGGATGTCCCATACAGTCCAATTCAGGTTCCATATTTCGTGTGGCTTATGCTTTCTTTTTGTAGGAGCCGCTCAAAAGGAGACCCCGTACTCCAAAGTCTGGTGGCAGCAGGCCAAAGGCGATGGCGGGCTCATCTGAAGAGCGCATTCCGCCGATTATGATGTCTCCTATAGAGGAGAATACAGATGATGTCGTTATTATGGAGACTCCGTCATCTCCAGATTATGTTAGAAGGGAGGCTGAGGATGCAGCAGCTTCCGGGATGATACAGGCCACCGTGAGGACCTTGGACACCGAAGGTCCAGCAGATACGGGGCTCCCAAATGAGGAAGTGGAGTGGAGTTCGTCGTCTTCAGATGACGTCCCTCCAGAAATGCACGAGCCTGTTGCGGGGGCAACAGACGTGATTGGAACCGAGGAGAGGGTTGATTCCCCTCCTTATCATGATGAGGGGAGGTCGGTTGCAGCATTCCCGAGTCCTACCCCAGACTCAGCAGCGGAGGCTGAGGTGGCTGCTGACCGGGAAGTAGCAACAGATCCTATCCCTGTGGAGGGATTTGATGGTGATAGTGGGACTTGTCCGCCAATTCTGACTTCATGGGAGCCGAGTCTGGAGCCAAGTACCGATCTTGCTGTTCTGGCGGAGGGGGAATGTCCCGTACTGCCTGCTGATAGCATGTTGGGGACGAATGAGGTAGCCGCTGATGTCGATGGTCCCTCTGAGCTCGAGAAGGATAAGGGTTTGCCGGAACCCTCTGTCGCTCCTTCTACTTGGGGCAGGATATCGACGCCTCTATTGGCTCCTCAGGCTAGTAGTCAAGCCCCTGTTGAGGATCCTGTTGATGTCGAGGTTCCAGCCTCGCAAGTTGAGGTCGGCTGACCCTCTTTCGGTCCGCTAACTAGAGCAGCTCCTCCAACTCCTGCTATGACGTCGCAGGTGCTGGCGGATACAGATGAGTATATGAAGTTCATTGTTGAGGCGGTATACAAGATGCTGCAGAGGGGTATGTCGACGGTGATGAATGCCAACGGGAGTTTTATGACGACAAAAACTTTGGCACTCCCTCACATCAATCTGAAATGGACCCACCAGGGCCATGATCATATGGCCGAGATTCTGGAGGCCTTGGTGGCCGAGCTGGACCAGCTGCTTTCTGAGTTTCAGTGTATCCAGCAAAATGATCTCTCCGTCCTGATAGATGGGGAAAAGGAGAAGCTGATCGCTGAGACTGAGTCCTCTTACCAGGCCACCGTGGGTGTCTGGGAATGCGAGGTGGCTGAGACTGAAGCTGTAGTGGAGCGGTTGTCTCAGTCTACGCAGGAGAAGGTGGAGTTGCAAGCTGCGTTAGATGCTAGTATCGCGGAGGTTGATGCCCAGATCCGCCGCCTTGAGGACCAGCGGGCCCGACTCCTATTAGATGCCGAGCGTGTCCAGGCTGAACATGTAGCATTCAAGAAGTAGGAAGCAGCTTTCACCCACCGGGCTCTTGTCCTGGCTCAGCAGCGGCAACAGTTGGATGAGAAGCATGAGGATGACACTTCTCCTGAAGCCATAGAAGCGATGCGTCAAGAAGCTGAACGCCGGGTCCTGGCGACTGTGGAGACTCTGGCGACAGACTTGAGGCGTCAGATTGAAGAGCTTTCGGCCAACCTCGGGAATGTTTAGGGATTGTAGTCTCTTCTTTTTGTGTATTTTGCTATTCTTTGCTGGGGGTGTAATCCTTTACTCTTTTTTTTGAAAAAAAATAAAGAATACAAAGTTTTTGTAGTGTGTTCACTTTTGCTGTCATGAACTTGATGATTTATGTGGACCTATTATCTTTTGTGCACCTTAGTTTTTAGGTACAGATAATAAGTTTGAGAGAACCAACATGTTTGCTCAGAGGTGATGTGGACATGACAAATATGGAATTCAAATGATGGAATCTTCCTACTCAGAGGTGTTATGGACGTGGTAGGAATGACTCTGGGGGATACGCGGAATTACTCAGAGGTAATATGGACGTGGAAGTTCTGCGATCAATGTACGGCAACGCAGGGGTTGTCTGTACGGGATGTTTACTCAGAGGTAATGTCGACGTGGTAAACATGATGGGTAGCGTAGTCTTATGGAATGTAAGATTCCGCTTTGTAGGGCGTAGGGGAACAACTCAGAGGTGATATGGACGTGGTTGTCCTTCTACTAGAGGATGTCACAGAACGGCTGGGTTCCAGAAGCGTAAGGAATTGCATGCGAGCCCTGATGATTGGGTCCACAGACTCCTTCGTTGGGTGGAGATGGAAGTACATGTCTGAAAGATGTCAAGACTAGTACTTTTTTAGGAACTTGCCATTGATGGGCATCATGAACAAGTCCCTATTGGGTTTGGCAAGGCGGTAAGCACCGTTTGAGCATACCGTCTCTATGATGAAAGGTCCTTCCCACTTGGGCTTGAACTTTCCTGGTGTTTTGTGAGTCAACACCATCGACCTCCTGACTGCCAGAACTAGGTCGCCTACTTGGAAAGTCCTCTGCTTGACCTTTTTGTTGAAAGCCTGTGATATACGGGCTTGGTAGAGTTCGATGCGTTGTTGAGCTAGGAGACGTTTTTCGTCAAGCGCCTCCAATTCTCACAGACGGCAATGTTGATTGTCTTCTTCTGTGAGTTGGTTTGTGATTGCTACACGGAGTGAGGGTATCTGGATCTCGAGAGGTAGTACCGCTTCGCTCCCGTAGACCAGGGAGAATGGTATGTTGCCCGTCGGGGTCCGTATTGTTGTGCGGAAGGCCCAAAGGCATTCGTCGAGCTTTTCGTCCCAGTCACGTTTGTTGGATGATACGACCTTTTTGAGTGGCCTGACGATAGTCTTGTTCAACACCTCGGCCAATCCTTTTGCTGCCGGATTGTAGGCGGTTGAGGCCACGTTTTGAATGCAATTCTTGTCACAGAATTTGCTGAAAATATGACTGATGAACTGAGGACCATTATCGTGGATGATCCTCCTGGGTACCCCGAACCGGTAGATGACGTGGTGCTTGATGAAGCTGATCACCCTGGAGCTCTTCACTTCCGCCAGTGGAATGGCCTCTGACCATTTGGAGAAGTAGTCGGCGATGGCTAGGATGAAGCGGTGTCCTCTCGATAAAGGAGGGGTGATCGGTCCCACAATGTCCATGCCCCAAGCTTCCAAGGGCCAGGAGGCGACTGTAGGATGTAGTGGTTTTGGCGGTGTATGAATGAAGTCTGCGTGCAGCTGGCACGCATGGCACTTCTTAGCATAGTCGATAGCGTCAGCGGCCATGGTTGGCCAGTAGTAGCCCATGCATCGCAGTCGGTCCTACAACTTAGGGCCAGGTTGATGGGCCCCGTAGGTTCCATCGTGAGCTTCTCGAAGGGCTTCGGCTACTTCTTCGTTGGACAGACATCGCAGGAGAAGTCCATCGTAGGAGCCTCGGTACAGCATTTTAGTAGCTGTATCGTAGTAGAATCGAAGGGAGCGCCTCCTGACTGAGATGGCTTCTTTTGGGTCTTCTGGGAGAATTCCATAGACAGCGAAGTCGATGAATAGGAATCTCCAGTCTCGGACATTAACACCAGCACTTGTTGACATGGCATGGGCCACTCGTGAGTACAGGTTGTTTTTAGGATAGACCAAGTCTCGACCAACTACCGTGACGTAGTGTTGAGTCCCGAGAGGTGCTGCTAACGAGGCTGCGAGGCCAGCCAGAGCGTCAGCCTCCAAATTTTGTAAACGAGGTACATGTTCGATGAAGAACTTGGCGAAGGTTGAAATGATGTTCAACGCAACTTTATGGTAAGGGATCAGGTCTTCATGGCGAACCTCGTATTGCCCTCTGATCTGGTTTACGACGAGTTTTGAGTCGCCGTAGGCTTCCAGATGATTCACCCCTAGCTGTTGCGCCAGCTGGAGTCCCATAATGAGCGTATTGTACTCGGCAACATTGTTGGAGCACGGCTTCAAAAGGGAGTAGGCACGCTGTATGACCAGCTGATCGGGAGAGACCAAGACTACCCCCACTCCTGCGATAATTTGGCCTTTGGGGCCTGTTCTTGAAGCGCCATCGAAAAACATCCGCCAAACGGAGCTTTCCTCGATGACGTTTGATTCTTGGACCTCATCTGGGATATCTTCATAGAGTCTTGAGGACTCTGGGATGGGGTGTACAGCTAAAAAGTCGGCCAGAGCTTGACCCTTGATGGCTTTTTGCGGAACGAACACCATATTGTATGGCGTTAGCAGGATCGCCCATGTAGCTAGCCGGGAGTTTAATGATCCTGGCTTCGTCATGAGAACTCTGAGTGGATTGACTCGGGAGATGATATGAATTGTCTGGCCCGAGACATAATGGCGGGTCTTTTGAATGGCAAACACCAACGCCAAGTACTCCTTTTCAACGGGGTTGTACCAGTGTTCGACCCCGATGAGTGTTCGACTGAGGTAGTAGATGGCTGGCTCATAGCCTGTATCGCTGTTCTGAGCCAGCAAAGCGCCGAGGGAATGATCTATGGCACGGACATAGAGGAGGAATGGTTTGCCGGTGACGGGTGCCACTAGGACTGGCGGACTCGTCAGGTAAGCTTTGATATCGTCGAAAGCTTTTTGGCATTCCTCTGTCCAGACGTAAGAGACTCTCTTCTTCATGAGCTGGGTGAAGGGTTGACATTTTTCGGAAAGGTTTGCTATAAACCTCCGGATGTATGCCAGACGCCCCTACAGGCCTCGAAGTTCTCGGAGGTTCTTCGGAGGGTCCATGTCAAGGATGGTTTTGGTCTTCTCGGGATCGACATGAATGCCTTTCGCCGTGATAATGAAGCCCAAGAACTTTTTGCTAGAAACCCCCAGGAAGGATTTAGCGGGGTTCATCTTGATTTGATGCACCCGCATGAGATCGAAGACTATCTTCCGGTCTTGTAGGTGATCTCTTTTGAGACGGCTCTTGACTGCGATGTCGTCAACATAGCATTCGAGTGTCTTACGAAGATGCTGACGGAAGATGGTGCTCATAGCTCGTTGGTATGTCGCACCAGCATTCTTTAAGCCGAAGGGCATCACTGTGTAACAGAAAACCCCCTTCGGAGTCCTGAATGACGTGTGTTTTGCATCATCGGGGAACATCTTGATCTGGTTGTAGCCCGAATACCCATCCATGAAAGACATGCGTTCAAAGCCACATGTGTTGTCGATCATCACGTTGGTGATTGGAAGTGGGAATTCTTCCTTCGGGCAAGCAGTATTGAAATCCCTGAAGTCGATACAGACTCGTATCTTCCCATTCTTCTTGGTGACATGGACGACGTTGGCTACCCAATCCGGGTGTTGTTCTTCACGGATGAAGCCGCTGGTCAAGAGTTTGTCCACCTCCTGATCGATAGCGTTCATGATGTCAGGACGAAAACGTCGCTGTTGTTGTTTGATAGGCTTGGCATCGGGTAAGATGTTGAGCCTATGCATCACGATCTGAGGATCAAGTCCTGGCATGTCTTCGTAGCTCCAGGCGAAGACATCAATATATTCTTTAGCCAGTTGGATTAAAGACTCCCGGTCTTCTCTTTTTAGGCTTTTGCTGATGAAGATGGGTTTGGAAGAAGATCCATCCCCAAGGTCGATCTGCTCGACTTCGTCTTCGGTAGGAGGTTCGTGTAACTCAAAATGAGACTCCCATTGTCCTCCTAAGCGTTGCGTCCAGGGTTCTTCTTTGAAGAATTCTGACGCTTGGTCTTCGCCTTCATCTTCTTGAGGTTGTGCAGATGTCATGTTGGCTGACAGCACTCTCTTGAAGACTGAGCAGATACTGGTATCGGAATCCCAAGTTGATGCTTCGGATGAGTGAGAATGTTCTGCTTCTTCTGCGTCCGAACTATCTGGAGTTGACGGCGGCGTGACATAGCCTATCCCCCGTCGAGTTCGATTATAGTAGTCCTGCGGCTTTGCTTTAGGTGTTGGAAGCCGGAGAGGAAGACGTCGACCCTTGCCGTAATTCAGGCCTTTGTTGCTTTTTAGGTCGTAACCCATCTTTTGGATGAGGTATTTTACCTTGTCCGTGTACCGATGGACTTGTATTCTGTCGATATCTGGTTCTGGCTCCAGTGGCGGGAGGTCTTGATGACGCTCAACTTTGCCGAAAATGATGGATTCTTCGTCTCGACTCTGCGGTAGGACTACAGAACAGACCCCTTGGAACGGGACTACTCGATTTACATGATAGACAGTCGTTATTTATGTTTGCAACGACCGTAGAGCGTTATCTAATGTATACATGGCATTCCAATGTGGAAGACTAGAATAATTAAAAGACACTCTATTATTGATGAAATACGAGATTTTATCCTGCGGGATTACATTGTCCAGAGAGGGTGCATCTACATCAGCAGAGATATATTCCCCTAGCTTTTCATCTGTGAGTACTGGGGTTGGATAGGGAGAGTCCACCACAGCTTTGATTTCGGGGTCCGAGAGGGCTATGTGGGCCTTCTCTGGCAGCTTGGATTGCGGCGGCTTGCCTTTAAGACGCACCTTCAAAGGTGCCTCCACTATGCCTCCGGTGATTGGTGCCTTCCCTTGTAGTTTTACCACAAGGGGAGCCGATGTCTGAGGCGGCTTTCCCTTGAGCCGTATCTTCAAGGGAGCTTCAGGAGCAGTTGGTGCTTTCCCGGGTAGCTTGATGTTCATGGGAGGCAACTTCTGAGGCAGTTTGCCTTTGAGTCGGATCTTCAAAGGAGCATCGGGAGTCATCTCCGACTCCATGTCCGGCTCTGCTGCCGTTTCTGCTTCGTCGTCAGCATTATTGGCTTCCTCCTTGTCAGGTGACTTGTACAAGGAGGAATCGGTGAAGTAGGTTTCAACCCCTTTGAAAGGGTCAATGTCCGCGAACTCCGTCCGGATGACGTCATTGGTGGACACGTACTTCATACATTGGTGGAGTGTAGATGGCACCACCATGTACTCATGCAGCCATGGACGACCCAACAGAAGGTTGTAGTTGACGTCGACGTCCATGACATAACAAGTCACCTCGATTCTGAGGTTACCGATATGGCACTTTAGTCGTATCTTGCCCAGTGGCTCACTTTTGCTAGCTTTGAAGCCACTGATTGTTGTGTTGGAAGGCACCAATCAGTACATTGGGATCCCCAGTGTTGAGAGCAGCGTCTTCGAAATGATGCTGAGGGAAGACCCCGGATCGATCTGAATCCGCTTCACCTTGACAGAACCGATATACCCTGTATAATACAGCGGCCTGTTGTGTCGGTTGTGCTTGAGTAGCATGTCTTGTTGGGTGAAGGTTATATTGGGGATAACCTCATCCGCACAATGACAGTATGCACATGTAGTTGGGAGATCTTCAGGCTGCTTGACCTGACTGATGAAGGACTCAGCATCCTTCAGGGCTTCATAGAGAGCTTCGCGAGTGTCTTTGGAAAGACGAAGGAGCTCAAACAGAGATAGGCGGGCAGGTGTACTGGCCAGTTGTGCCAGTATGTCGAAGTTGTGGGGCTTGGCTAGCCCCGAAGCATTCTCCTTTCGTAGAGGCCTGTCGAAACGAGCCTCTACATTCTTCTACTTATTGGCTGCTGGGGGCTTAGATGGGCCCTCTTCCTGGGCAGCAGGGACGGTACAAGGAGGCATGTAACACCCAGTTTTCTAAAATGAGGGTAATTTTGAAATTTAGTAATTTAATCATTTATTGATTTGACATTTAAATCATGATATGATTTTTGGTAATTTTTTTAAATCATTTTAAAACTATTTAAAATCATGACTTGTGATTTTGATATTTTGTTAGTGAAGCCCTAGAGACTGTTTGACCTAGAGCCTAACCATGTGATTAGGATATTTTAATGTCATTTTTGGCCTAAGAATATTTTACATTTGACCTCTTTGAATTATTTTGATATTTATTGCGTTGGTGATTGTTGATTTTGATCTTTGATAGGTATGATTTTGTGATGGTTTTATGTCCGTATTGGACACGTATCAGTTTTTATTTACAAATGTTTGATGTGCCTCAAAGAGATTTTTTTTATTGCTGATTTTTTTTTGAAAAATATTTGAATGAGATTATTTTCTGCACGTGTTTCCTGTGATTGCTTTTTTTTAATTTCGAGGACGAATTTTTTTTAAGGTGGATAGATTTGTCACCCCCAGTTTTCAGAAACAGGGGTATTTTTGTCATTTTACATTTATAAATATTTTTAAAATTTATTTTATTATTTATGATATTATTTTGGGGTTGAAATTTATTTTATTATTTATGATATTGTTTTGGGGTTATTTGAGTCGGGTTCGAATTTCAACTCAATCCGACTTGAAACGGGGACCCGGGGGGTAGTTTGACTCTAGTGGGACCCACACACTAGTTAGGCATGGCCCACATGATATTAATTTTAGTCCACATGATATTAATTTTAGTTAGTAGTTAGACTAATTATCTATGGATAGGTTTAGTTTAATTAGAGACTTAAAACTAGACTAAATTGACATCAACCTTTAACCCATTCCTAATTTAAATCAAATAGATTAGTGGAGGGCATTTTAGACATTCAAATAGGGGACACCTCACCATTTTTGGGCAGCCACCTATGGGGGGATAAGGAGTGAGTCACTCCTTCATTAATTTGTTTTCATCCACTTTCTCTCTCTTGTTCTTCCCCAAATTAATTTAGAGATGAACCTCCATTGATTTCATCTCCAAATCAACCCCTTCTTCCACCAAATCTTCTTTATTTCCCCTCTACTCCATGGCTAGAGGGTGCTAGCCAAGTTTAGGAGGATTCGGAGCTCGTTCGTGTCCTTTTAGAATCTCTACGTGTCGGTGTCGTGTCGGAAGGATTTTCCTTTGAATCTCTCTTCCGGAAGGTATAATCTCTTCTCCAATCCATCCCTACATGCATATAGGAATATTTTAAGCCCATAGGAATGACCCCATGGTTGTATTTCCATTTATGTCCATTTCGTGTCCATTTGGTGGTCATAGGAATGTCCTTTGTGTTGTGTTTGGGTCCATGTGAGAAAACCCTAAATTTGGACACACTATGTGTTGTTGTTATGTATGAATAAATTATTACATGTTTAATCTCATATTTTTGTATTGGAGATGTATTCTATAGTGTCTCATATATATATATATTAGTGTAGAGAGTGAGTTCTTGATATATTATGTTATATACTTGTGTTTCTTTTGTCTCAAACTACCTAAATTCGTCATAATATTTATCCACGTTTTTAGTAGCAATAGTAACTTAGAAATGTCATAACTTTTAGCTTAAAACTCCGATTTATCTTCCATTTTTTTTAAAAGAACCGTATCGAAGTTATCTTACCAAATATATGTTTTACTAAGCCAAATTCGTTTTAAAGTTTCTGTAAAATTATTTGAGTGTCAGTTGTACGAAAGACGAACGCGTTTCGGTGTTTTTGCGATTTCGGGAGCTTCCGGACACGAAAATGCGATCCGTTTAAAGTTTCGGAAATCTAACACAAAGATCTATAACATACTTTAATCCTAGAATTTAATGAATGCTTAATTTGTACATTATTGATTTTAAGTAGAAGATTACTATACGATATATACATTTTGTATATCCTTATATGTACAAATATGTATGTATACATGTGTATATATATGTGTGTGTGTGTTAAGAGAATGTAGTATAATATAGAGTATACATAAATGATATAATATATGAAAGTATATAATGTATTCAAATATGTATGTATAGGTGCATGAATGAATGAATGAATGAATGTAATGCATGAATGAATGGATGAAATGCAAGCATATGGGTAATACAAGGTATTGAAACATGTATGCAAGTATCCATATGTAAGTAGGTAACGTAATCAAGTATGAATGTATGTTATATATGAATGCCAACATGATAGGAATGTATGATGCCATATTAGCACTTAGCACCATGTTCATATGTTAAAACCCCCTTCTACATGTTGACAGTAACCCCAAGAATGAATACACATAAAACCTACTTACTGTTATGAGTAAACCCTTTGATGTATAAATAAACCCTTTTGTTATGATTAACACCCACACACACATGCTAAACCTATGCTTTACATGTTATTTCTTCTATGTGACACAATGAACCCTTGCTAAATGTTATCCTTCTAACATAACCCCCTCACACTTGAATACATTGTACTGCTATGTACACATTGCCATATCCACGTTCATGTATCACTCACTCCTTGTCTTTATGCACTTTGCTTGTAATAAAAATATATATGAATATATATGTAAAATGTGTTTGATAACTTGTGTAGCTTTGTGATTTTATGTGAGTGATAGTCTAGGCTTGGTTAGGCCTAATGAGACTTGTTAGTCTAGGTTTAGACCTAGTACTGCCTAGTTAACCTAGTTTGACTTGTATGGTTGACCAGAGTTGACCAAGAGTTGACTTTGACCTAGAATGACCTATAATCATGTAGAATGCATAGTAGAGCTTTATTTTACCATTTTGGACTTGTTGTGACTTGTGCTGTTCTAAATAGGAGCCAGACACCTCTCCTCGGACAGTACATTTCCTTTGGATATTCAGATAGTAGGCGAGTACATTCTCTGATCATTTCATATCCTGCATTAGGAGTATATTCCTGCTTTAGATTACTTTACATGATGCTGACACGTTGGAAACACGGATTAGTACTATATGGATCTTGCTGTGCGATGTTATCCCCTTAGCGGATACATCGGGTATTCGTATTCGTGTACTTTATCGTGAACATCGTGTACTCTTTGTATTCGTTACATTCGTGTACGAAACGTATAAAATCGTGTATAATCATGTTTTCACATGACCTTTGTGTACAATAACATAACTTAGCTAGATCCTTGTGTATTGATTGGGACGGGGGAGTAGAAGTGGTTATGTAATCAATCCAGTAGATTACTCGTGTACAAACCTCTGTAGATTACTCGTGTATAACATCGTGCCGTTTACATAACCATCTTGTGCTCTGAATCACTAGTCACTATTAGTTCTCTATATGTTGTATCTATTTATTTACAGTCTCCCTTTTTTATCATGTTATTTCTTTAGATCCTGTATCTTACTCTCTAGCATGTTTATATTTCCTAACCTGTTATGATATTGTTGAGATGTACTGTACTCGCTCCTGTCCTGACTGGACCTGTTGATAAATTTTACAGATAGCCTGGAGGTTGCCTGCTAGCCTAGAGGAGACACAATAGAGGTTGTATAGGTAGCTAGGGTTTTGCTCATAGTTTATTTTCAGTTGTCTTGAGTTGTATTTATGGATTACTGTATTTGAGCTTTGAGATGTATTTCTGGGTTTGTGTATCTTAGACACTTAGATTTCTATCTGCTATATCTCTTTTGGATTTCATGTTTTATCTATCTTCCATTATGCTCTACCTTAGATGTGATTGAGTTTACATTCGGCTATGTCACCCCTATTCGGGGAGTATAAACTGCTTAGCCTTATACTGTTAGATGCATGAGACCTAGGACAGCGTTCTACCGCCGACACTGTGGCGTAGGCTGGACGTACCTACGTCTCGTGCCCTAACTCTAGGGTACGGGTTGTGACACGTTTTTAGTGGTGGCCCATACAGGTCGAGTTTGTGTAGTAGTATTCGAACTAGAGTACCACTACAGCCTGCAGTAGGATTAGGATATATTTTTGAAGGTACTCAATCACAGTTAGGATCCCTCGAGAGGTTCCTGGGACGACCCTTGAGAATCTTATTTTAACTTCGATTTGAAAAACTCTTCTTCCCTTGATTTGATTTATCTTTACTTTCTGTTGCTGAAGTTGATTTTGATGATGATTATGGAGTTTTGAATCTTGATGTTAGTTGTTGCATCCGAGTTTGTATTTATATGATTTGATGGATTATTGTTCAGTTTTGAATCTTGATGTTCGTTGATAAATTTGATTTTTGGGTATCCATTGTTGATAAATCTTGATGTTCTTCCACCAAATCTTCTTCATTTCTCCTCTACTCCATGGTTAGAGGGTGCTAGCCAAGTTTGGGAGGATTCGGAGCTCGTTCGTGTCCTTTTAGAATCTCTACGTGTCGGTGTCGTGTCGGAAGGATTTTTCTTTGAATCTCTCTTCCGGAAGGTATAATCTCTCCTCTAATCCATCCCTACATGCATATAAGAATATTTTAAACCCATAGGAATGACCCCATGGTTGTATCTCCATTTGTGTCCATTTCGTGTCCATTTGGAGGTCATAGGAATGTCCTTTGTGTTGTGGTTGTGTCCATGTGAGAAAACCGCAAATTTGGACACACTATGTGTTGTTGTTTTGTATGAATAAATTATTACATGTTTAATCTCATATTTTTGTATTGGAGATGTATTCTATAGTGTCTTATATATATATATATATATATATATATATATATATATATATATATATTAGTGTAGAGAGTGAGTTCTTGATATATTATGTTATATACTTGTGTTTCTTTTGTCTCAAACTACCTAAATTCGTCATAATATTTATCCACGTTTTTAGTAGCAATAGCAACTTAGAAATGTCATAACTTTTAGCTTAAAACTCCGATTTATCTTCCGTTTTTTTAAAAGAACCGTATCGAAGTTATCTTTCCAAATATATATTTTAATAAGCCAAATTACTTCTGAAAGTTTCTGTAAAATTATTTGAGTGTCAGTTGTACGAAAGACGAACGCATTTCGGTGTTTTTGCGATTCCGGGAGCTTTCGGACACGAAAATGCAATCCGTTTAAAGTTTCGGAAAGCTAACACAAAGATCTATAACATACTTTAATCCTAGAATTTAATGAATGCTTAATTTGTACAGTATTGATTTTAAGTAGAAGATTACTATACGATATATGCATTTTGTATATCCTTGTATGTACAAATATGTATGTATACATGTGTATATATATATGTGTGTGTGTTAAAAGAATGTAATATAATATAGAGTATGCATAAATGATATTATATATGAAAGTATATAATGTATTTAAATATGTATGTATAGGTGCATGAATGAATGAATGAATGAATGCAATGCATGAATGAATGGATGAAATGCAAGCATGTGGGTAATGCAAGGTATTGAAACATGTATGCAAGTATCCATATGTAAGTAAGTAACGTAATCAAGTATGAATGTATGCTATATATGAATGCCAACATGGTAGGAATGTATGATGCCATATTAGCACTTAGCACCATGTTCATATGTTAAAACCCCCATCTACATGTTGACAGTAACCCCAAGCATGAATACACATAAAACCTACTTACTGTTATGAGTAAACCCTTTGATGTATAAATAAACCCTTTTGTTATGATTAACACCCACACACACACATGCTAAACCTATGCTTTACATGTTATTTCTTCTATGTGACACAATGAACCCTTGCTAAATGTTATCCTTCTAACATAACCCCCTCACACTTGAACACATTGTACTGCTATGTACACATTGCCATATCCACATTCATGTATCACTCACTCCTTGTCTTTATGCACTTTGCTTGTAATAAAAATATATATGAATATATATGTAATGTGTGTTTGATAACTTGTGTAGCTTTATGATTTTGTGTGAGTGATATTCTAGGCTTGGTTAGGCCTAATGAGACTTGTTAGTCTAGGTTTAGACCTAGTACTGCCTAGTTAACCTAGTTTGACTAGTACGGTTGACCAGAGTTGACCAAGAGTTGACTTTGACCTAGAATGACCTAGAATCATGTAGAATGCATAGTAGAGCTTTATTTTACCATTTTGGACTTGTTGTGACTTGTGCTGTTCTAAATAGGAGCCAGACAGCTCTCCTCGGACAGTATATTTCCTTTGGACATTCATATAGCAGGCGAGTACATTCTCTAATCATTTCATATCCTGCATTAGGAGTATATTCCTGCTTTAGATTACTTTACATGATGCTGACACGTTGGAAATACGGATTAGTACTATATGGATCTTGCTGTGCGATGTTATCCCCTTAGCGGATACATCGGGTATTCGTGTTCGTGTACTTTATCGTGAACATCGTGTACTCTTTGTATTCGTTACATTCGTGTACGAAACGTGTGAAATCGTGTATAATCATGTTTTCACATGACCTTCGTGTACAATAACATAACTTAGCTAGATCCTTGTGTATTGATTGGGGCGGGGGAGTAGAAGTGGTTATGTAATCAATCCAGTAGATTACTCGTGTACAAACCTCTGTAGATTACTCGTGTACAACATCGTGCCGTTTACATAACCATCTTGTGCTCTAAATCACTAGTCACTTTTAGTTCTCTATATGTTGTATCTATTTATTTACAGTCTCCCTTTTTCATCATGTTATTTCTTCAGATCCTGTATCTTACTCTCTAGCATGTTTATATTTTCTAACCTGTTATGATATTGTTGAGATATACTGTACTCGCTCCTGTCCTGATTGGACCTGTTGATAAATTTTACAGATAACCTGGAGGTTGCCTGCTAGCCTAGAGGAGACACAATAGAGGTTGTATAGGTAGCTAGGGTTTTGCTCATAGTTTATTTTCAGTTGTCTTGAGTTGTATTTATGGATTACTGTATTTGAGCTTTGAGATGTATTTTTGGGTTTGTGTATCTTAGACACTTAGACTTCTATCTGTTGTATCTCTTTTGGATTTCATGTTTTATCTATCTTCCATTATGCTCTACCTTAGATGTGATTGAGTTTACATTCTGCTATGTCACCCCCATTCGGGGAGTATAAACTGCTTAGCCTTATACTGTTAGATGCATGAGACCTAGGACAGCGTTCTACCGTCGACACTGTGGCGTAGGCTGGACGTATCCACGTCTCGTGCTCTAACTCTAGGGTGCGGGTCGTGACAAGGCACCACCTCGACGGCAGCTTCGTCGGGTTGGGCGTTCTATTGTGAACGCGTCTGTACAAGAAGTGCCTCTTCCGCAGAGGAAGAGACCATATGGCAAGACTTGATCTTCCTGCCTTTGGTTCTGGAGGCAGAGCGTACCTCCGGTTGAGTAACCTCGGAGACAAGATCAGGGTGAACCCATAAGATCTCTCCCCGAGATGTGGTGAGTGGGATGAGTCCACTCACGTTGTCACGAGTAGGTGGTAAGTTAACCACCTCCATTGTCGCCTTATGGATAGGGACGACGCCATCTTCTGTTGTTGTTGGCGGCACGGTACTGAACTGGAGTGACACCATGTTGGCCGATACCGTCTTCTCCTCGTAGTCGACGGAGATAACATCTGCATTGATCATACGCTGGATGTAGTTCTTGAGGACGTAGCAGTCCTTGGTTGGGTGTCCAATAAACCGATGGTAGTGACAGTACCTCGGATTGTCCACTTTCCTAACCTCGTCGGGATGCTTTGGGTCCGGCAGCTTGATCTTGTTACCCTGCTTCAGTATCTCAAAGAGTTGCATGGTGTCTTCATCGTTGAACGAATAAACCTCCTTTGGCCGTGGTGTAAGCGGAGGCTTCTGAGTAGGCGCTGATGCACCTTTTGAGGCATTGACAGTCAACGCCTGTTTCCCCTTCGTCTCTCGTCCGGGGTTGTTGGCTGCATGCCGTTTTCCCTTGTCCTCAAAGGCAGGGAAACTAACTCCCAAAATGGGAGTATTGGACGCCTTCTTTTCCGCTGTACAGTTGTAATTTTCTCAGATACAAAATAAATAAAGTGAATTTATTTATGGAAAACAAATTGGCGACTCTGCTGGGGAAAGCTGTCTCCTCCAACGAGATAGCAACAACTCAATGCGATACTTCGTCGATCGGCTTGACGAAGAAGACGATGGTTGTACAATTCGACCAATCGTCTTATGAAGAAATGCTCAAGGCGAAGGAGGGCCGCACTGCTTCCTCCGCTCTTCCTGCTGCCAAGAAGAAGGGACGTTCTGTCTATGTCCCTAAGTCTTCTTCAACAGCCCGAGACGTTTTTGTCACTTCTCACGTTGACAAGAACACGTCTTCAACTTCAACTAAGTACACTTCGGCTTCTCTCAACACGGCAACAGTGGCTTCTCCTAATCACGCTGACAAAGTTGGTTCTTTAACCAAGTCAGCGTGTACAAGGAAAACCATCTCTGGACATGTCAAAGTCCCTTCTCCCTCTACCCTTACGACAGCAGTCGGCTCTTTAGCCATTGATGACTCTGAACGTATGGCATTTCAAGGGCAGCGTACGGCAAAGGCAGCGTACAAAAGCCAATATCAGGCAGCGTACGCTAAGCCAAAGCCAACGTATGCTAATAAAAAGGTAGCGTATGACCAGAAGTCCCAACTGAAGTCAGCGTATGCTAACAGATACAGTCCTTTGACTGTTTCTCAGAATCAGGCTGGGGGTTCTCTTCCACAGGACATACAAATGATTCTCCCTCAACTTGCACATCTTGTGCCAACCAAGGAGAAAGACTCTTTAGTCAACTCCTCTACTCCTAAGGTCTTTACCTCTGGAGTTAATTTGACTAGTACTTTTACTAGATCAAACAAAGGAAAACGCCTTTTGGCTAATTCCTCCAAAGATGGATTATTACCGACTCCCAGTCGGAATAATACCCATCTTCCTTCTCTCCAAATTTCTCGATCTGAGAAAGGCAAATTACAAGTATCCAAGAATGATACCAAAGTCAGATCTCCTACGGATCTTCGTAACAAGCTTAATCAGAATCGTCTCGATTCCACTGAGACAAGTATATTAGACCCTGATGTAGAATATGCCAAGAACTATGTGGCTCAAATTAATCAGTCTTTATACACTCAGGAACCGAGAAGACAGAAGAACAAAAGACAAGTTTCTACACATAAACTATCTTCAAGTACTTCCCAATCTGTTCCTACAGATCTCCGGGAGTATTTGCAAAATAAACGGAGAATTGACACTCCATCAGGCTATGATATTGCTCATATTTGCCATGAAAAGCATGGTTGCAACTTCCAACCTCGAGTTGTAATTCAATGTTGTTGTTCACCAAAAAGACAATCTGTTTTCAAACGGATTCAATATGAACCAATGTTGGATGAAGATGAACCTCTTTATGCTTCTGTAAATATGACCTCCAGAAATATTGGGGGTAGTATACGGTCTGATGCTATATCAGACTCTGAAGATGGTGTTTATCTCGGCACCCGATCCAGGACCGGAGCCTTGGCCAGGGTTTCTTCTTCTTCTCATCCAAGTGGTAATCCGGAGATTACAGAGGACTTCCTTGGAGAATCCAACTTTCCAGTATTGACTCCCGTAAATAGTCCCGGGAAAGATACCGACTCACACAGTGATGATTCAGAACAGACTGTTTCATCATCTATTCCTCGAATGATTACTACTTACATGGCAGAGGGCAATCATGAACCTTCAACTAGCACCGAAGCTCATGAACAAAGGATTTCTTCCTTAGAACAACAGTTGCGAGCTATGGCAGATACATTGAATGCTATGCACACTCTTATGCAAGCTCAGCATCAAACTCAGCAAGTCCAACATACAGCCCCTCCAGTTGTATTAAATACTCCTGTTGTTCCAAACCTGGAACCTTCTACTATTTCGGAGGTACAATCTAATGTTCCTGTACAACCCACTCCAAGTCAATCTGGAGCTGAGGGTGGTACATATGCTGTAGTCCCTCCTCCCAATTACACTCAACAAGTTACAACTCCCCAATCTTCTGGAATTGTTACTGAAGAGTTAAGGAATCTCCGAACTCAATTCGAGGCATTTAAACAAAAGGATGGTTTGCAAAGGTTAGGTATCAAGCAACCTTACCCAATAGAATGGAAGCAGGTATCATATCCACCAAAATACAAACCTCCAACCATCTCTTTCTTTGATGGGACAACCTCCCCAAGTCAGTTCATTAATCACTTTGAAGTAATGACTGATCAACTGCAACCAAGTGACGCCCTCCTTACTCGGGTGTTTGTTGGGTGTCTCAAAGGAACGGCTTATGAATGGTATAGAAGTCTCCCTGATGGGTGCATTACTTCATTTGCTGGTTTCAAGCAAATGTTTCATCGACTTTGTAGTTCATGACATACTTTGTTGAAGTCAACATTATCAATGAAGATTGGAGAACTCTTTTCATCGACTTTGTAGTTCATGACATACTCCCTGAAGATCCCAAGGAGGCTACAAGTGTTCGTCGGCGGTCTCTCCGATTCTATTACAATCAAACCACCAAGACTCTTTATCGACGAACTTATGACGGTCTTCTTCTACGCTGTCTTGCTGGTGATGAAGCAAAACAAGTGTTGTATGAAGCTCATGACGGTGTCTGTGGAGCACATCAACCCGGTCCTAAGCTACAGGATCGCATCCGACGAATGGGTTACTATTGGCCCTCTATGGTATCAGATGCCATTGAATATGCAAGAAAATGTCGTGCTTGTCAAATCCATACGGATTTCATTCATCAACCGTCAGAATTTCTTCATCCGACTGCTGCTTCCTGGCCTTTCGAAGCTTGGGGCATGGATGTCATAGGTCCCATTAATCCTCCTTCTTCTAGAAGACATCGGTTCATACTAGCAATAACTGACTACTTCTCCAAGTGGGCTGAAGCTATACCTTTGGCTGAAGTTAAAACCAGCAGTGTTATCAACTTCGTCAAACACCATGTCATCTACAGATTTGGTGTACCTCGAAGAATCATCCACGACAACGGACCACAATTTATCAGCCAGAAATTTACAAGATTCTGCGATGATCATCGGATTGACAATGTTGCTTCTACAGCCTACAATTCTGCTGCTAATGGATTAGCTGAAGCCTTCAACAAAACCATTATCAAGCTCCTCAAGAAGTTTATATCTACTAACAAACAGAATTGGAGTGAAAAACTTGGTGAATGTCTTTGGGCCTACTGAACTACGGTCCGCAACCCTATAGGCTTTACACCTTTCTCTTTGGTGTACGGGTGTGAAGCGGTTCTTCCTCTGGAACTTTAAATTCCTTCTTTAAGGATTGTCATTGCTAACGAGCTCACTACAGAGAACAATGACCTTCTTCGACTTCAAGAATTAGAGACGCTTGACGAGAAGCGGCTAATGGCTCAACAGCACATTGAGTTATACCAAGCTCGCATATCTAAAACTTTTAATCGTAAAGTTAAAGTCAGAGCCTTTCAATAAGGAGAACTTGTTCTAACGGTCAGACGTCCTATGACAATGACTCATATGAGCAAAGGCAAATTCGACGCAAAGTGGGAAGGGCCCTATGTTGTAAGCAAAGTCTTCTCAAATGGAGCCTATCAACTCTCAGAGTTAGACGGTCGAGTTGCTATGATGCCTATCAATGGCAAATTCCTTAAAAAGTACTATGTATAAATGTAAATGCTTGTAAATCATCAGACAAGTTCAAGTTCATAAATAAATTCAAATTTTATTTCATCATGAATGATAGTACATGATATTAAGGGAGATCACTATCATCCTTCTCGACATTGGGACGCGGACCACTGCCGTCCTTCTCAAGACACGGTCAGCAAAAGAGCCGAGAACCTCCTTGCTGGAACCCACGAAGAACTTACAAGCAGCCATCCTCATGGCCTCTTCTTCAGTCTATCATGGTTCAAGCAGGAAGTCCAGTTTGGGTGCAGACGAACCTTCGCCTGCCTCTGCCTGCTTTGGCTGAACCAGTTCGGCCGGCCGTTCTTCAACGCCCTCTTCAACCTTTGGAGCAAGTTCAGCCTTCTAAGATGCATCTCCAAACGACATTTTTATGTTAGAAAATTGAAAGTGCTTCTTTCTGCCAGATTTCTGTTCTATTTATAGGCAGAGATTCTCCAAATAACGAAGTGACACATTCATCCGACGGTTCATCCGTTCATTCGATTCATCCGACGGTTCATCCGTTTATTCGATTCATCCGACGGTTCACCTGTTCATTCATATTCATCTGACGGTTCGTCCGTTCATTATCACCATCATCATCATCTGACGGTTCGCCCGTTCATTATCATTTATCATCCGACGGTTCACCCGTTCATTCATTATTACCTGACGGTTCACCCGTTCATTAATCATTATTTGACGGTTCATCCGTTCATTCATTACCATTTGACGGTTTGTCCGTTCATTCCACCATTCGACGGTTTACCCGTTCATTTTGACGATTCATTTCGTTCACACCTTTTTGACGATTCGTTATCGTTCATCATCCACATCAGCAACTTGTTATTTTCGATTAAGTTATCAATTGAAATAATAATATTCGATTAATTATATTCTGCCACGTCCATATTACCTCTGAGCAGATATAATGAATATAATTATTTTCCTACAAAATTCATAAATATATCATGTCCTGTACCTCTGAATATATTTTCTCTCTATTATATATATCTGAACAAGATATGCAATAAATGATAGAGCCACAACAAAATGTCTTTTATTAATCAAAATATGAGACATTACAAAAACACATGTGCTACAAAAGATATAAAGATACAAAATGTTCTTTCTACTGAGACGGAGGCATTATCAGATTAGGAATTTGTTGCTTCAGAATTTGCAACCGTTCTTCACGAGATGCCATTACTTTCCTCCTGGCCTCTTCCATTCCAGATTCTTCATTAAAAATGGGCATGATCACCATTCGGCGAGTGATTTCAGTATTATGAGCTGCTACAAACTCGTTTCTTTCCTAAGTTATAGCATCAATTTGTTGGATCGAAGTCTGATGCTCTGTAACTTCATTTTCTAGCTCCTCTTCGAGACGAGCAATTTCCATTCTCAGCTCAGCAATCCTTTTTTCTCTCCTCTCAGTAGTTGAGATCACCGATTCCAACTTGGAATTATATTCAGCAGATTTTGTAGTATATGCATCCAAGAGGTTCTGGAGATTCACTCTTTCGATTGCAGCTGCCTGAGCCATTTGTTCAAACTCTGCCTGCACTAAAGGTTCCACTTCCCCTTTGTTGAGATCTTTATAGTTCTTCATGGAGATTTCCAGCTTATTCAATATATGGTCAAGAAAAGTGGCCTGAGCCTCATCACCTTGCTCTCGGATGGCCTTCACCAAGAAAGAGGTCGGACCTCTAACCATGAAGAAATCAGCATCTTCTTTGTCCATCATTCTATTAATCAGAGGTCCCAACGACTCGAAGAAGCATTTGGTGAATGATTGGATGACAAGCTGATTAGTTGCCAGAGCACCAGGAGTTGCAGCTACTCCTGTTGATGACGAAGCTGCAGGACGCTCGATTTCTTGTATCTGAACAGCAGGCTCTTTGAATAAGGGAACCAAAGTTGAGCTGGTTGCTCCTCCTGGTTGTTCTTCTGCAAAATCAAATACTGTTACTTTACCAGTCATTGGCTATTGATAAAGAGAATCAAAAGTGAGAATAGTCTTACCATGAGTGGATTCAGTAATAAGCCTATCATCTGCAGGCACAGACTTTAGCTGAGCAGAAGTAGCTTCAGACGCTACGGCCTGGCTACTTCCTGCTCCAGAGCCACAAGATAATTGGCGGCTGCTACTGGCAATTGTCGTTGCCAATACTATATCCATACATGTTGGAGGAGCAGAAGAAGATCCGGGTTCTGTATGAATAAAAGTAACGATGTTAGCTATCAAACTACTTATTAAAAGAAGATTGCTAATTTCATTACAATACCTTCGGGAGAAGCAACTGGAGTTTTCTCCACATCCACCTCTTCATCAGCAATCTTCTCGGAAGATCTCGGCACCTCAACCTTCTTTTCAGAAATCAGAGTGTTTCGAAGGGATGTCTGGATCTCAATATTCTCCTCCTGATTTTGTGTCTCATCAGCAGCTTCTGATGAAGTGCTCTCCTCGTTCTCGCTGTCTTCGGGAACTTCTTCACTAGCAGCATCAGCGGTATGATCAGCTTCTTCCTGATAAACGAAGTCACAGCCATATAAAGCTTCGATCATCAAACGATCTTCTTTAGCAAGGGTTGCTCCAGGTGTAAGAGGAAGTTGAGTAGTCTCTGCAGCAGGTAAAGGAGATCGTACGGCATTATGCTCTTCCTCTACAATGTTATCTCTAGGCTCTTCATCCTCATTTCTCTGGTCCAGCTCTTCCCTCTGCTCAATATCCTCCCTCTGTTCCGGACTAGGAGTCTTATGTCCAGACTCAGAAATAGGAGTAGGAGAGGGCATGGTGAGCCCCGTTGTAGCGTCTATCATGATTGAAGACGAAACTTGTCTTCTACGGACCAATCTTTTCCTTCTATGCAGAGGTCTCTCAGGACTCTCTGCGTCTATTATCTCGACTTGTTTCTGAACGGAAGTCGGTGTAGCGACTTCATCTCGAGTGGACTCAGCCAATTGTCTGGATTTTGATCTGGTGGTAACCTTCTCTGAAGAATGTTCCAAGATCAATTTCTTCTTCATAGCAGGAGAAGAAGGCTCTTCTCTCCTTCTCTTCTTCTCCTTAATTGGAGACTTAACAACCTTCAGAGAAATTCTTAAAGGCTGGTTAACTTCCTCAGGGAAATTGACTTCCCTGGAAGCTTCTAAGGGATCGTCCATTGGCTCATATTCTTCATCGGTATTTGGAGCCAATGTATCAGTTGCTTTTCTCTTCAGACGATTTGTTGTTACAAAACTATCAACAAGGCTATAGTTTTCAGCAAATGTATTTGCAGCTATATAAAACTGAGAATAAGTATACAGCATTCTTGGACCAGCATCAGTTCTATTAGGCATCGAGAACACAGTTTTTGTGTCTCGAGCATTATAGTAAGCCCAGGCCCGGGCACCATCAATCAAATAACATTTTCCTTGTAGGCACGTGATGGCATTACCTACATGAAACTGGTCATACCCAAACTGACGAGCGAAGCGGCTCGGCAGATAAGGTTCAAGAAAGCATTCTTCTTTAAATCTATATACTAGATGGGATGGCCTGATTGTCTTCAGCCATTCAAAAGATACCCGACCTATTGGTTGCCTCCCCAGGTCGATCAGATTCGCTGCCATGTGTTCATAACCAGTTGGAGGGGGAGTGCAAAGAAAATTCCATCCTTTACCGAGGTTTAGAGTTCTTCTGCAGTCCCTCAAACTAGTATATATCCATCTGCTTTGTGAGAATCTGCGTAGAAAACTGCCACCAACTGCTCCCATGGCAGGGTTCATTAATGATGGATGATACAAGAGCAACCATCCAAATAAGTATGTGTAAGTGTAACACCCAGTTTTCCAAATGAGGGTAATTTTGAACTTTTGTATTTTAAATCATTTAATAATGATTATTTTAGTCATGATATGATTTTTGATGATTTTTAATTATTTTAAAACTATTTAAAATATTGAATTGTGATTTTGATGGTTAACTAGTTAAACTCTAGTTTTGCTAAGCCTAGAGACTAACCATGACCAAGGGAGCCTAGTCATGTGATTAGGATGACTAATTACAACTTTTTAGTCTAGGGGTATTTTGGTCATTTTGACTTTTGGGTGCTTTTGAATTTTTATGATTTAAATATGTGCTAATTGTTGGTTTTAGTCTTGACCTAGAAACTTAGCCTAATCTAGATTGGCCTTGAATGGTTAGGTTAACTAGTCATGAGATGATTCCTAATATCTAGATATTATAGGAAGATATTTCCTCTAAGATATTTATGAGAAATTAGCCTATGACATTGAACCAATAGGAATGCCTAGAATTTGTTGGACAATCCTTAGCCACTCACCATGAACCAACCCTAACCCTAATCAGCCCATGGCTGGACACTTAGCCTCCCCCATCCTATTTAATACCCTCCCAAAGTTAGGGCTAGCCTCCATTAGGTGTTCTTGCCAAGTTTTAGAAAGAGGTAATTTTCCATCTTCAATAAATCCTAGTAAATCCATTTTATTTCCTTTTTAACCCAAACAAATTGCATTGGGTTCTAAATTCTTCCTACTTTCTGTTGGCATCAAGTGTTCTCAGATTTGGGGAGCTTTGGAGGAGTTTCACCATTGTGAAGAACATCACTCATTGAGCTTTTTGGAGGATTTTGATACATAGAGGTAATTTCCTATATTCACCATAGAATCCTGAGATTTTTGTATCATTAGGGAGCCCTAGACCTAACCTAACAGTAGGAATAGGAAACCCTAAGTTTTCGTATCGTTTCGTGTCCAATATGGACACGTATCAGTGTCCTGTGCATGGTGTTCGATGAAATGCCTAAACCAATGTTTTTATAACCATTTTTGAAACTGATTTCATGGATTTATAGCCCTATATATGAGGATTAATTTTGCAAGAGACTGAGTTTGATTTGACACTGTTTTTGTGTCCAAAACTGGGTCGGACATGCTGCACGACACCCCCTGTACATGCCCTGCTACCCGACCCTTATTTCTCCCTACACACGACACGTGGACTCGTGCCACTTGACACGAGGGTGGGGGCAGTCACTGACAGACCCCCATCAAGTTTGGTGAGACCTCGTGTCGTGTCGGACACGTAATTGGACGTGCACGGGTTTTACACTGAACTACACGCAGTGCAGTTCGTGTTCTGACACGAGCTTCGTGTCGCCCCTGGACACGTCGTGGTGACGTGTCAGGGTGTCGAGCGTGTAGCCCTATACTTGGGCTACATGTGGACACGAACACGTGGCTCCGTGTGAGCTGTGTCGTGTCCACGAAGCATCGGCACCTCTGCACGAGGCTGCCTGTGGTGTATTTTGATACTCTGTGTAATTCATGTTTTGGACACGTCGTGTCCACTTTTGTGGACACGACACGACCTGTAAAACACACTGACATATACATGATCCTTTACCAACCTTTAAAATCAGGATATTAACTGTTATTAGCCTTCGAATTTCATTTCCTCCCAATGTCCTGATACTTAAGTTACTGTTGGTAAATTCTGAAATTAAACTTGTATTCTAAAATATTTTGTTGATGTTTTAACTACCATGATTAGTTAAATTATGTATTTATGGTTGATGATCACGTTAGGCATGGTTGGGGGTTGATTCCTGAGTTTTCAAATGCATTGACTGATATTACAAATCGAGAACTGTTTTCCTGAGAATGGGTTCCTGTTATACCTAACTGATTCCAGTTTACATAGATACACTAGCTGCCATGAATTCCTGTGTGTACACAACTGTCATTCACTTGTATTAGATTACTGGAAGTTGATTCTTGATTTGTGTTAAGTTTGGATTCAAATAGATATAACTGTTAATAGTTGATAACCTAAGAAAACCTGGAAACTGATTTAGGTTTGATTGAGAAAACCTGAAAACTGATTTGGGTTTGATTGAGAAAACCTGAAAACTGATTTGGGTTTGATTGAGAAAACTTGAAAACTGATTTGGGTAGTAGGTTGATTCACTGTTAGTTCGATTTCATGCTTAATACATGTTTCATATGATAACTGAACTGTCTTTTGAACTAAATGACTCCTGAGTTTTCCTAATGAATGAATCCTGAGATTTACAGTGTCAATAAACTGAGAAATCCCTATGTAGAAAAACATGAGTTTTAATAGGATTAATCTGTCATTCACTAGACACAACTTCATCTGAAATGTGTTGCTGCCCTTTTTGTATCACATTGATTTCCTCTTTTCACCAATTCTCACACACACACACACTTTTGTACTGAAATCTGAGATTGAGATGGTTAAAACCTGAGTTCATATAGTGTTAATCCTAGTGTATGAGAATTCCTGAGATTTCAGTCTATAACCTGAGATCCTGAAGGATAAAACCTGAGTTAGGATTTTGTTTTGAAGAAATTAAGTTTATGTATCAATGGCTTTATTTCAGTTGGTTTTACACTGTCAGTTAATGTATATATAGCCTATTCTTGAGATGAGGATTTCTTGACTGTTTGCATAAAACTGGAAACTGATTTGGGTTGTTTGTGAACCCTGAAAACTGAACTGTCATTGACAGTCCTCCTGAGAACAGCCCACACATAATGCCATTTCACTTGCTTGGTTTCACACACACTAAACCCTTAACAGTATGCATATGCCCTGATTTTCCCTTGTGTGACACTAATAATCTGAGAATTGACACTAAGTTCTGCACACACATATGTTTCCCTCACATGTGCTCTCCTATACACACACACACATGTAAACCTAGACATAAACACACATGTCCCTACCCTATCACTCTATGTATATATATATATATATATACATATTTGTATATGCTAGATACAATAATGTGGTATGTATACATATATATGTATATGAAATTATATTAAATTAGTGTATATATAAGGTGTGGAAATATGTGATATAGCCCTTATGGCCTATAGGCTATATATATGGTACATGGCCTATGTGTATGGCATGAATGCCAGTCAATGTGTGTTGTTGACTTGTATAGCCCAGTTTTAATGTGTGCTTGCTAGTCTAAGCTTGGTTAGCCCTAGTGAGACTTGACTAGACTAGGATTGACCTAGTTTGACTAGTGTAGTTGACTTGGGTTGACCCAGAGTTGACCAAGTCTGACTTGGACCTAGTTTGACCTAGACAGTTGAACAAGTTTGACTTAGAGTTGACTTTGACCTAGATTTACCTAAAAATCATGTAGATTGCATTGTAGATTTCTTTTACCTTATTTTAAAACATGTCATAACCAATACTGCTCTATTTAGGACTTTGTGACTCCGGTGCAGACATCTGATATTTTATTACTCTTTTCAGAGTATCAGGCGAGTACATTCTCCGATAGTTCTTTCATTTATGTGATGATTACTGTGATTCAGTTCTAGTATAGTTCTATTTGATTCTCTGTCACAACATGTATTAATAGTTTAGATTCATCTATTTGCAATACATGTACTTGATTTGTCTAACCCTATTACTCGAATCACTCCCAAGACTCATCTACTCGAAACACCTACAAGTATTAAATGTATAAATCATACAAGAATCATCATTACAAGAACGATAGTCATCGCTGCTAGGCCCGGTATGCGATGTGCCATATTCAACAAGAATCACCAAACAAGAATGATAGCCATCGCCGCTTGGCCGAGCGTGCGATGTGCCGTATTATAAGAACGATAGCCATCACCGCTTGGCCGAGCGTGCGATGTGTCGTACTCATTACAAGAATCACCTACTAGGATTAGTGTACAAGAATCTTACTAGAACCACTTCTCTCAAATCATTGAGAAGAATCATCTACTAGAATCATCATGTACAAGAATTATTTACTAGACTCAATTGTATTAGACTCACATTGGATTACACTCAACTTACATTGTACAAACTGGACTTATAACATGTTACCCTAGTTCAGCTAGATCTTATTTTACAGTCTTCTTTGCCATCATTCTTCTTTTATTTCATTACCTTACTTCCTTGTACCTTTGCTATTTCTCTACATCATTACCTGTATAAAACTGCCATTATCATCAATATAACTGGCTATGACTGTTTTATAGTATTTGTCATTACTTGGATTTTTTGGATAAGATGTGCTCGTTCCTGTCCTGACTGGACCTGTTGAAAATATTACAGATGACTGCCCTGAGGACGTTTGCCCTACTTGCCTTGGAGCAGGAGATGGCTTAGCTACCTATGGCCCCGACACTCAGGAGTGATCGGGAGACTAGCTAGTAGACTTGGTTTAGTTTTCATGTTTTAGAATTTGAATTGTAATAACTTGAGATACGAGTTTGTATTTGAGTTTGTTTGAGATATTATTATTTTAGTAGTTTTTAAATATTGTTGTTAGTCTTTAGTTATAAACTTCTGTGTTATCTTATCGTTCTTAGACTGTGATTGAGTTTCATTATATCTATAGTTGTCCTCCGTTCGGAGTTGAGATTTGACAAGTACATTATATAATTGCGTGAGTTGTTGATTATATAGTAACCTAGGACAGCGTTCTACCGCCGACACTGTGGCGTAGGCTGGACGTACCCACTTCTCGTGCCCTTACTCTAGGGTGCGGGTCATGACACGTTTTTAGTGGTGGCCCATGCAGGTCGAGTTTATGTAGTGGTATTCAAACTAGAGTATCACTACAGCCTGCGATAGGATTGAGAGATAGGCTTTAACGGAGAGGTACTCAATCACAGTTAGGAAAAATTCTGCTTTAATTCATGCCATCTACATATCTTACTGACTTGTCTTCTTTGCAATAAACTGTCCTCCTTTGATTTATCGATTCCTGCTCAGTATTGACTTTCTTTTGGATCTGTCTTCAGGATGGTGGAGACACGATCACATCGCTCTGGTACAGTAGCCGCTGGAGAGGGGTCTGCCACCTCTCGTCCATTGCAGCAGGCTGTTGAGACTGTAGCACCTTCTGTTCCTGATCAGACAGGAGCTGCTGTAGCCATTGGAGGTATGCCTCCACTTGTTCAGAGGACGACCCCAGTCATTCCTGAGATGTTTCAGCAGCAGCATCAGCAGCCACCTGCAGGGACAGTTGACGCCGTTCAGCTGTTGGCTTTCTTCAGACAGTACATGGAGGGTCAGCAGACCCAACAGCAGAGGAACACGGCAGAGCTCAGCAGAGGCATTGAGCTGGCAGTGACGGCAGTGGAGAGAGTCGTAGCTCAGCCAGCGGCGGCCCCGCAGCCGTACCAGCCACGGGAGAAGGGCATCCAGGACTTCCAGAAGATGCACCCGAGAGACTTCCGAGGGACAGAGGGGATCCTGTATGCCGATGAGTCGATCGAGCATATGGAGGAGATCTTCAGGTTGGCTGAGATCCCGACGAGGATCCAGATAGAGGCAGCGGCCAGTATGATACAGGATCTGGCCCGTACATGGTACCAGACCGACCCGAGGGTTGGCACAGCAGGACAGACTTGGGCAGTATTCAAAAAGTTGTTCAAGGAGAAGTTCTTTCCAGACGCAGCACTGGGAGCCCTCGAGACCCAGTTCGAGGCCCTAGTTCAGGGGACCCAGTCCGTGGAGGAGTACGCAGGAGAGTTCTGCCGCCTGAGCAGATTTATGGAGGACTTGTCGGAGATGACGAAGGCTCGGAGATTCCGGAAGGGCTTAGTAAAGGAGGTCAAGTCCTACACCAAGAACGCCCACGATGCTACATTTGAGGAGATCCTAGTGGACGCTCTAGCTGCAGAGGATGATCTTGAGCTTAGGCTCAAGAGGGGACGAGACTCCCAGGGAGGTAGCAGTAGCAGGGGTCAGGCCAAGAGGCCCCATGTGCAGGCTCAGCAGGCACAGGCACCAGTGAGAGTATAGCAGGCACAGCATCAGCATAGAGGACAGGACTGCGGGGTGCCGACTTGTGCCTACTGCAGGAAGGCAGGGCATGTTTGGGAGTCTTGTAGGAGGAGGCTGAAGGTTTGTCTATTCTGTGGATCCGATGCTCACCAGATAGTGGATTGCCCCACAGCACCCCAACTTCGTGGAGCACAGGATCAGAGAGAGGGAGCTAGGCCACCTGTAGCTCAGCACCAGAGGGGTAGAGCTTTTGCTATGGCAGTCGAGGAGACTGACGCTGCAGGTGATGGGTTAGAAGGTTCGTCTTCCTGTTCTTCTCTCCCACCTTCATGTGTGATTTCCATTAGTACCTGCCAGGATATATTTGTGATATGCTAGATAGCGTAGTTACCCTGTTCGAGACTGTGGAATCACGACCAGTAGGACAGAGTTTTGCATATTATCTTGACCTTGCTTGATTTGGGGGTTTGACCTAGCAGGAGTACGATCATCTTAATTTCGAGGATGAAATTCTTCTAAGGGGGGTAGACTTGTAACACCCAGTTTTCCAAATGAGGGTAATTTTGAAATTTTGTATTTTAAATCATTTAATAATGATTATTTTAGTCATGATATGATTTTTGATGATTTTTAATTATTTTAAAACTATTTAAAATGTTGAATTGTGATTTTGATGGTTAACTAGTTAAACTCTAGTTTTGCTAAGCCTAGAGACTAACCATGACCAAGGGAGCCTAGTCATGTGATTAGGATGACTAATTACAACTTTTTAGTCTAGGGGTATTTTGGTCATTTTGACTTTTGGGTGCTTTTGAATTTTTATTATTTAAATATGTGCTAATTGTTGGTTTTAGTCTTGACCTAGAAACTTAGCCTAATCTAGATTGGCCTTGAATGGTTAGGTTAACTAGTCATGAGATGATTCCTAATATCTAGATATTATAGGAAGATATTTACTCTAAGATATTTATGAGAAATTAGCCTATGACATTGAACCAATAGGAATGCCTAGAATTTGTTGGACAATCCTTAGCCACTCACCATGAACCAACCCTAACCCTAATCAGCCCATGGCTGGACACTTAGCCTCCCCCATCCTATTTAATACCCTCCCAAAGTTAGGGCTAGCCTCCATTAGGTGTTCTTGCCAAGTTTTAGAAAGAGGTAATTTTCCATCTTCAATAAATCCTAGTAAATCCATTTTATTTCCTTTTTAACCCAAACAAATTGCATTGGGTTCTAAATTCTTCCTACTTTCTGTTGGCATCAAGTGTTCTCAGATTTGGGGAGCTTTGGAGGAGTTTCACCATTGTGAAGAACATCACTCATTGAGCTTTTTGGAGGATTTTGATACATAAAGGTAATTTCCTATATTCACCATAAAATCCTGAGATTTTTGCATCATTAGGGAGCCCTAGACCTAACCTAACAGTAGGAATAGGAAACCCTAAGTTTTCGTGTCGTTTCGTGTCTAATCTGGACACGTATCAGTGTCCTGTGCATGGTGTTCGATGAAATGCCTAAACCAATATTTTTATAACCATTTTTGAAACTGATTTCAAGGATTTATAGCCCTATATATGAGGATTAATTTTGTAAGAGACTGAGTTTGATTTGACACTGTTTTCGTGTCCAAAACTGGGTCGGACACGCTGTACGACACCCCCTGTACATGCCCTGCTACCCGACCCTTATTTCTCTCTACACACGACACGTGGACTCGTGCCACTTGACACGAGGGTGGGGGCAGTCACTGATAAGACCCCCATAAAGTTTGGTGAGACCTCGTATCGTGTCGGACACGTAATTGGACGTGTACGGGTTTTACACTGAACTACACGCAGTGCAGTTCGTGTTCTGACACGGGCTTCGTGTCGCCCTTGGACACGTCGTGGTGACATGTCATAGTGTCGAACGTGTAGCCCTATACTTGGGCTACATGTGGACACGAACACGTGTCTCCGTGTGAGCTGTGTCGTGTCCATGAAGCATCGGCACCTCTGCACGAGGCTGCCTGTGGTGTATTTTGATACTCTGTGTAATTCATGTTTTGGACACGTTGTGTCCACTTTTGTGGACACGACACGACCTGTAAAACACACTGACATATACATGATCCTTTACCAACCTTTAAAATCAGGATATTAACTGTTATTAGCCTTCGAATTTCATTTCCTTCCAATGTCCTGATACTTAAGTTACTGTTGGTAAATTCTGAAATTAAACTTGTATTCTAAAATGTTTTGTTGATGTTTTAACTACCATGATTAGTTAAATTATGTATGTATGGTTGATGATCACGTTAGGCATGGTTGGGGGTTGATTCCTGAGTTTTCAAATACATTGACTGATATTACAAATCGAGAACTGTTTTCCTGAGAATGGGTTCCTGTTATACCCAACTGATTCCAGTTCACATAGATACACTAGCTGCCATGAATTCCTGTGTGTACACAACTGTCATTCACTTGTATTAGATTACTGGAAGTTGATTCTTGATTTGTGTTAAGTTTGGATTCAAATAGATGTAACTGTTAATAGTTGATAACCTGAGAAAACCTGGAAACTGATTTGGGTTTAATTGAGAAAACCTGAAAACTGATTTGGGTTTGATTGAGAAAAACTGAAAATTGATTTGGGTTTGATTGAGAAAACCTGAAAACTGATTTGGGTAGTAGGTTGATTCACTGTTAGTTCGATTTCATGCTTAATACATGTTTCATATGATAACTGAACTGTCTTTTGAACTAAATGACTCCTGAGTTTTCCTATTGAATGAATCCTGAGATTTACAGTGTCAATAAACTGAGAAATCCCTATGTAGAAAAACCTGAGTTTTAATAGGATTTTAATCTGTCATTCACTAGACACAACTTCATCTGAAATGTGTTGCTGCCCTTTTTGTATCACATTGATTTCCTCTTTTCACCAATTCTCAGACACACACACACTTTTGTACTGAAATCTGAGATTGAGATGGTTAAAACCTGAGTTCATATAGTGTTAATCCTAGTGTATGAGAATTCCTGAGATTTCAGTCTATAACCTGAGATCCTGAAGGATAAAACCTGAGTTAGGATTTTGTTTTGAAGAAATTAAGTTTATGTATCAATGGCTTTATTTCAGTTGGTTTTACACTGTCAGTTAATGTATATATAGCCTATTCTTGAGATGAGGATTTCTTGACTGTTTGCATAAAACTGGAAACTGATTTGGGTTGTTTGTGAACCCTGAAAACTGAACTGTCATTGACAGTCCTCCTGAGAACAGCCCACACATAATGCCATTTCACTTGCTTGGTTTCACACACACTAAACCCTTAACAGTATGCATATGCCCTGATTTTCCCTTGTGTGACACTAATAATCTGAGAATTGACACTAAGTTCTGCCCACACATTTGTTTCCCTCACATGTGCTCTCCTATACACACACACACATATAAACCTAGACATAAACACACATGTCCCTACCCTATCACTCTATGTATATATATATATATATATATATATATATATATATATATATATATATATATATATATATATATATATATATATATATATATATATATATATATTTCAAAAAAAAAAAAAATATATATATATATATATATATATATATATATATATATATATATATATATATATATATATATATACATATTTCTATATGCTAGATACAATAATGTGGTATGTATACATATACATGTATATGAAATTATATTAAATTAGTGTATATATAAGGTGTGGGAATATGTGATAAAGCCCTTATGGCCTATAGGCTATGTATATGGTACATGGCCTATGTGTATGGCATGAATGCCAGTCAATGTGTGTTGTTGACTTGTATAGCCCAGTTTTGATGTGTGCTTGCTAGTCTAAGCTTGGTTAGCCCTAGTGAGACTTGACTAGACTAGGATTGACCTAGTTTGACTAGTGTAGTTGACTTGGGTTGACCCAGAGTTGACCAAGTCTGACTTGGACCTAGTTTGACCTAGACAGTTGAACAAGTTTGACTTAGAGTTGACTTTGACCTAGATTTACCTAGAAATCATGTAGATTGCATTGTAGATTTCTTTTACCTTATTTTAAAACATGTCATAACCAATACTGCTCTATTTAGGACTTTGTGACTCCGGTGCAGACATCTGATATTTTATTACTCTTTTCAGAGTATCAGGCGAGTACATTCTCTGATAGTTCTTTCATTTATTTGATGATTACTGTGATTCAGTTCTAGTATAGTTCTATTTGATTCTCTGTCACAACATGTATTAATAGTTTAGATTCATCTATTTACAATACATGTACTTGATTTGTCTAACCCTATTACTCGAATCACTCCCAAGACTCATCTACTCGAAACACCTACAAGTATTAAATGTATAAATCATACAAGAATCATCATTACAAGAACGATAGTCATTGCTGCTGGGCCCGGTATGCGATGTACCGTATTCAACAAGAATCACCAAACAAGAATGATAGCCATCGCCGCTTGGCCGAGCGTGCGATGTGCCGTATTACAAGAACGATAGCCATCACCGCTTGGTCGAGCGTGCGATGTGCCGTACTCATTACAAGAATCACCTACAAGGATTAGTGTACAAGAATCTTACAAGAACCACTTCTCTCAAATCATTGAGAAGAATCATCTACTAGAATCATCATGTACAACAATCATTTACTAGACTCAATTGTATTAGACTCACATTGGATTACACTCAACTTACATTGTCCAAACTGGACTTATAACATGTTACCCTAGTTCAGCTAGATCTTATTTTACAGTCTTCTTTGCCATCATTCTTCTTTTATTTCATTACCTTACTTCCTTGTACCTTTGCTATTTCTCTACATCATTACCTGTATAAAACTGCCATTATCATCAATATAACTGGCTATGACTGTTTTATAGTATTTATCATTACTTGGATTTTCTGGATGAGATGTGCTCGTTCCTGTCCTGACTGGACCTTTTGAAAATATTACAGATGACTGCCCTGAGGACGTTTGCCCTACTTGCCTTGGAGCAGGAGATGGCTTAGTTACCTATGGCCCCGACACTCAGGAGTGATCGGGAGACTAGCTAGTATACTTGGTTTAGTTTTCATGTTTTAGAATTTGAATTGTAATAACTTGAGATACGAGTTTGTATTTGAGTTTGTTTGAGATATTATTATTTTAGTAGTTTTTAAATATTGTTGTTAGTCTTTAGTTATAAACTTCTGTGTTATCTTATCGTTCTTAGACTGTGATTGAGTTTCATTATATCTATAGTTGTCCTCCGTTCGGAGTTGAGATTTGACAAGTACATTATATAATTGCGTGAGTTGTTGATTAGATAGTAACCTAGGACAACGTTCTACCGCTGACACTGTGGCGTAGGCTGGACATACCCACTTATCGTACCCTTACTCTAGGGTGCGGGTCGTGACAGTAAGGTAACTCTAGTCTGGGGAAGTTCACCTTATCACCCTTGCACCTGATCATAGCATCAACATACAGGCGAAGACCCGCGTTTATACTACAGGTCATCGCTGAAAGTAAGTCCATCCGGTAGCCGAAGACTAACCGGACAGCTGCAAAAAGAACACCGCGATGAAAGCGGTTTACTGCACTGGCTCCAGGTACAACGAATCGACGTAGCCAGTACGTCAAGAATCCTGCCAGCTGGGCTTGTTTGGACATGGACCTGTAGCCCATTCTTATGAAGCTTTCCACAAATTCTCCAGCCTTAAGAGGAGGATATTGATGTTCATCCTCAACCCTGATATACATTCTCTTGTTCTCCTCCATCAGTTTTATAACTTCATTGTTACTGAGGGGATTGAAGAAATCAGGGTTACATGGGTCATGATCTTTTGTCTTTTTCTCAATAATGTGGTTGAGAAAAAGATAAGTCAACCATTTGGACGAATAGCACGTGCCAGAAGAGCCGCTTTGATAATACAATAAGCATATGTTATAATGGCACAAAAGCTTGACGAAGACTTCTACCATCTTTGGATTCTCTCGACGAAGTCTATCTAATTCATCATTAGTCGGGACGTACTCCTCGTAAGGCAACTCACCCATTGGTAAATATGAGATGTACTTTATCTCATGTAGAGCCAAGCCCATCTCTCCAAGGGGCTTCATAAACGTCCATGTTCTGTAATTGTACCTCTCTGCTAGAGACAAGAACATATGAGGATTTGGGAAGAAGCCGTATACAGTAGCGTGTACCGCATTATACAGCTCAATTTCTTTGAGTTTATCTTCAAACTGGACCAGTATCCAGTTAGCTATACTGCTCCATCTTTTGATGTCTGGGTTTACCAGACCTGTCAACCGGATGTCTTGATCCGGATATTTACCCTCTGCTTTGGCATATTCATTGGCAAAAATCAGTGTCCTTACCGGTAGTATCAAAGACGAGTTCTCGGGGGGAATACAACCTGGTTTCAACCCCCTCAACAAAGTGTTGTGACGTTCGGAAGAACTATAGAACATGTCTCGGTTGTTCGGGCCTTTCTTAACACAGATCCTTCCGGTCCGTGCCTGTTGCAAAGGAGTGATGTCCCATTCCATTCTCCTTGGATGGCTCGCATGAGCATACCTTGCCAGAGGAAGACATCTTGCTAAGTCTGGTAATTTGATCAATTTCTCCTTCAATTGAAAAGTTCTCGATTCAACTCTAGGTCGTGGTTGAGAACTTTTATCAATAGCATCTCCGAAGAGGAACATAGGCTTCCTATGGGTGACAGCGTCAGCAGATTGCAAAGGCTGTCCATTTATCAGACTTAGCAGAGTCTCGTTGTATTGTGCTATCAAAATGGTCTGACGAGATGATGGAAGTGCATACTGGGGAAATAGTACATGAGATAGATCTTCTTTGAAATCTGGCTCAGATAAAGTTCCCACAAAAGTTTTATATTCGGGATCTTCTCTGGTGTCAATTGCATCCAACAGAAGAAAGCAGAATTTAGTACAAGTCAAAGTCAAAAAATTCTGTCATCAGTTTGCGCAACCATCAGACTGCGCAACCATCAGATTGCACAATCTGACTGCAACCGTCAGATTGTGCAACCATCAGATTGTGCAACCATCAGATTGTGCAACCGTCAGATTGTGCAACCATCAGATTGCGCTGATAAAGCTTACGCAAATCAGCTGATTGCGCTGACTTTTGTCAGTACAATTTAATCGATTGTGCAAAAAGATATTCTTCATAAAAATGAAGAATAACTAGTTCGTGCAACCAAAACCCTAAAGAGGGTGGCGCAGTATGATCACATCTCTAAAAAGAGATGGATTCTGAAGAACAGTGAAATCAAAAACCCTAAAGAGAGTTTTTGATTGGGTCATCTACCTTACAACGCGGGATGCGCAGTCTCATGGCAAGAAGGACGTCGCACGACCCTAGCCGAAGGCTCTGCGGGGGCCTTGCCCTTGGCAGCAGTGGAGGATCACTTGGGAGCCATGGAGATTCGATGGAGAAGAAAGGAAGGAATAGCTCGAGACTTCTCTCTCAGATCACAAAAGCAAAGTAAAGAATGAAATGAATATCGAAGAGAGCTATTTATAGTTTTTCAAAAAGTAACGGCTGCCTCAGACTGCGCCAAAAAAGTCGGATCGACTCATCCGATTGCGCAGACAGCTCATGCGCAACTTAATTTTAAATTTTGAAATTCAAAGTATTTCGAAACTTTGAATAAATTCAACTTTCGAAAATTTTGAAGGGGGTCTTGTAGGTCTTAAAAAATCAAGTTGCACCTATCAACAAAGTCAGAAAATCAAGAAATACAACTTTCAAATGAACTGCGCAGACATCAGATTGCGCATCATTTCGATTGCGCACACTGGACTGCGCACACTTTCAACTGCACAGGCTGACGTGGCAATGTCATCATTATCTGACAAAATCAAATCTTTCTGACAGCTGACAGCACGAAGAACGAGGAGACTGTTCGTTTATTGCGCCGCACAGCGCTCGAGGACAGCTGTACATGCAGCACAATCTAATGCCTGCGCAATCCAGTGTCTGCGCAATCCATATCTGTGCAATCCAAAGTCAGCACAATTTATGTGGCACACTTCATCCTGACAATTGACAAATGTACACATGGCATTCATGCCATCAATTGCTCGTTACGTGGCAGCCGTCTTCACACGATCATGCGCATTTCAATCAAATGATGCCATGTGTCCAAGATAGTCAGCCCATGACCAGACAACTGCCTGTGCAGTCTGATGCTACGTAATCCATCATGCGCAGTCCAGAATAACTAAAAGTTAGTTATTTCTAGAACTCTATAAATAGAGTTTCAAGTCTTCATTCATGGAAAAGAGATCATAGAGAGATCAGACATAAAAGTTCAGAAATCAGAGAGTTCAGAAGTTCTTGTCCAAGTGCTGCTGCATTCTTCCGAGACTTTTGCCTTCAATTCTCCGAGGCTTTTGCCTTCAAGTCAACTTCAGAGGCTATCATCTTCAAAGTTCACATCGTCCAAGGTATAAAGCAATCGTCTTCTAGATTGGATTCCTAAAGTTGTACCTTTCCCAGAATTCTTGTAATCTTTACAAAGTTTGTATCAATAAAGTTTTTACATTTTTGTTTTTGCAAACACCTTCTTCGTGATTGTATCCTTGAGCTACGAGTCGAGCCTTATTATGAGTCACTAAACCATTCTCGTTCACTTTATTTCGGAATACCCATCGGGTGCCAATGACCGGATGATTAATAGGCTTGGGAACAAGTTCCTAAACTTGATTCCGTTCGAATTGGTTTAATTCCTCTTGCATAGCATCTAACCAAAAGTTATCACTATATGCTTCATCAATATTTTTGGGTTCAAACTGCGAGACAAAAGCAACACAAGAAGCTATATCTTTATTAGAGGAACGAGTACTTATACCCTTGGTAATCTCACCAATTACCAAGTCCTTTCGATGATTAGCCAAGAATCTCATCTCTTTTGGTGTAGTCTCAGGATTGCTAGTTCCGACTTCTTTGCTTGGAGGTTCATCTGATGCCTGATGTGATGGTTTTGTATCTTTGTGTGAAGTTTTTGCAGTAGCTATACTTGGTGCAATTATGTCTTTATTGTCATCATCGTCTAAGTGTTGATTTAGCTCATCAAACTTGACGTTGATAGATTCTTCAATGATCATGGTTCTTTTGTTGAAGACTCTATATCTTTTGCTCTTTGCTGCATAACCTAAAAATATACCTTCATCGGCCTTTTCATCAAATTTACTCAAATTATCTTTAGTATTAAGAATAAAGCATTTACAACCAAAGATTTTGAAATAAGAAACATTTGGTATTCTATCAAACCATAATTCATAGGGAGTCTTCTTCGATATAGGTCGAATTAGAACCCTATTGAGAATATAGCATGCTGTATTTATAGCTTCAGCCCATAAGTATCTAGGTAGACTAAACTGGTTTAATATTACTCTAGCCATTTCAGATAGAGTTATGTTCTTACGTTCCACAACTCCATTTTGTTGCAGAGTCCTAGGGCAAGAGAATTCATGCAAATAATCGTGTGTGTCACAAAATTGCTTGAATTCTGCATTCTCAAATTCGCCGCCATGATCACTACGAATGCGAGTAATCATGAACCCTTTTTCATTATGTACTTTCTTACAAAAGGTGACAAATTCTGATAGTGCATCATTTTTGCGTGCAAGAAAATAAACCCATATATATCTAGAGAAGTCATCTATAATGACAAATGCATATAACTTACCACCTAGACTGGAAATTCTACTAGGTCCAAATAAGTCCATATGCAACAGTTGTAAAGGTCTAGTGGTACTTACAGCGTTCTTGGATTTGAATGCGGATTTGGTAGCTTTGTTCTTCTCACATTCACTACATACCGTATCCTTCTTGAAAGAAATGTCCGGTAAGCCGCGTACCAACTTATTCGTAGATAATCTTGAAATTGTATCTATGTTTGCAAGACCGAGTCTCATATGCCATAGTTGACTCTCAACGCTTTTTGCCATCAAATATCTACCAGCTGTGTTAGCATCTTCCAACAAATAGAATACATATATATTGTCTTCCCTAATACCTTCAAATATAGTGCTACCAGTTGAACTATCAATTATAGTACATTTATCTTTTACGAAGTTAATACCATAACCGGGATCAGCTAAATGGCTTATGCTGAGCAGATTATGTTTTAACTCAGTAACTAGACAAACATCTTTAATCACTGGATAGGGAGCCTTACCAATGTCACCGATACCGATTATGTACCCTCTTAAATTATTACCGAAGGAGACGTATCCTTCTTTATTCCTATTCGACAGTGTTGCGAATAATGAAGCATCATTGGTCATGTACCGTGAGCAACCGCTATCGAGGATACATTTGCTCCTAGCATGTGAAGGGCGTCCCACCTACAAAATAATTTGCAGATGAAACTTTTGGTACCCATTTCTTGTAGGGTCCTGACCGGTTAGTTTTCGGTATCCATGCATAAATATTTAAATCTACTAACTTTCTGATTCTACATGCAGAAGATATATGACCAATGAGGCCACAATAATGATATTTAGCATGTTGAGTGTTGAAAGTAGTGTGAGGTGCATGATTGGTAGGTTTTGGTTCTCTAGTATAGAAGAATGCTTGCCTATTAGTCTTCTTGGGCATAGTCTTGGTATGGTTTGGTCTGACAGTGTTGGGCGTGTTTCGATGATTTGGTAATTGACACGTGTTAGAATAGGAAGCAGCAACTTCAGGCCATTTTCCTAAACTAATTTCCAACTTTTTGGAAGTGTCATATAATCTAGTATACTCAGATGTGAGTGATTCTAATCTGACCTGTGCAAACTGGAGACTCTTTCTCTCCTTAGATAGGTCTTCCTTTAACTGGATAATAGTTTGGTCTTTCTCTTCGGATAGCCTAACAGTCTCGTGTAACAATAATTTAATAGAAGAAAGCTCACCAGACTCAGTTGAAGAGTCATTATTTCTAACCAGATCTTATTGGTCGGTAAGTCTTCCTATTTCACCTTTGTACTCTTTGAGTACCTTCTTAGAGGTTTCATATTTGCTACGCAGTTTCCTGTAATCATCTAACAGTTCACTGAAAGCCTCTCCTAGTTGCTCAAAGGTGAAATCTGATGGAACTGGAGATTCCCAGGACCCTTTCTTTGGTGTGCGTATTGATCGATAGAAAGTTAAACAGATCTAATACGTGTTCTAACCCTTCATAGGCGGAAACTAGGGTTCACGAATTATACCTGCGACGGAAAGGATACAAGTAATTTCTGGCAATCTCGAGCGGACGACCCCAAGATCTTCTGCACGTATTCCTTCCTCGAGTTGGACGTCGTGTGGGCGACGATCTCCCAACCTTTTCTTCTCCTTGGCAGCCCTCTCTTTCTCTCCTTACGTGAATCACGAATTTGGAGAAAATTTTAGATTTCTGATCAGTAATCTGGCGGCCAGAGAATAGAGGATATATATAGGCTACGGCAGGGACCATGAGGAGAAATTAGGGTTAGGTCTCCTAACGGATCTGGATATCACGTGTTCAGCCCGAACACACAATCCAGGCCCATTAACAATAGCTCGGTCCACTAATGAGCTATTGTTATACTACCTCCCAAATCCCAAATTATGTTTGTGGGCTCCTTTTATTATATGCTCATTTGGCTCCCCATGTTAAGATATCGTATGTCCATCGATCAAATTAAATTACTGACAACTATATTGATTCAACATCTTTTATCCTTAAGTAGTACTGCTCAACTTTATTTGTCATGTCGGATATAATCCACCTACAGGGTTTACATGACAATCCTTATGAGCTCCTTAAGAGGACATCATCAACCCGATGTATCGGGACATGGATTCTATTTATAATCAACAGCACATCATACATACAATGTTATTACCCAATTCATAGAGGTTGTTGATCCATAATGAATCTCACTCTTTTATGAGTCAAAGTAATGCACACTGCATATACATGCTGTTATTATATCCGGATTAAGAGCACAAGCATCCATAATAACAGAGGTGTTTGTTCTCTTATGTAGTCAGTACAAAGAGAACAACCTCAAGTGGTCCTGTTCAATACACACAAAGTATACTAGTGTAAACCTATAATCAAGATAGACTAATACCAGATTACACTACAACCTTTCCAATAGATTGTCCAAGTCCATCTAGGTTGTGAACTATTTATATACTCCATAGGAAACTGATAATATGATCTTCTGTGTGACACCACACACCATATTATCTACAATATAGAATATCAGACATTTGCATTAATACTTGCAACAAATACAATATGCAAATATTAGCCCATATGATTCTCATTCAAAATTTAAGGAAATAAGGTTACTACAAAAGTGATGCTTTTAGTATATAACCCTAACAATCTCCCACTTATACTTAAAGCATTGCTTTTCAGTATATTGTTACAAATCTCCCACTTATACTTAAAGCCATGCTGCTACACATCTGACTCCCATTCCCTCAACATGACTGTCAAAAGCCTTAGCTGGTAAGCTCTTTGTAAAGGGATCAGCTAGGTTGTCGACTAATGCTATCTTGATCATAGCAACTTTTCCTTTCTTTACGAAATCTCGTTTCAGGTGGTACTTATGCTCAATGTGTTTGCCTGTCTTATGGGCTCGTGGTTCCTTCGATTTTGGAACTGCACCACTATTATCACAATAAAGTGTAATAGACTTAGGCAAACTAGGTACCACATCCAAGTCCAACAGATAGTTTCTGAGCCAAACCGCTTCTTTGGCTGCCTCAGAGGCTGCCATATACTCGGCTTCCATGGTGGAATCAGCAATACATTTTTGCTTGATACTCCTCCACACAATGGCTCCACCTCCCAAAGTAAATACATAACCTGAGGTAGATTTTCTGGAATCCCTATCTGACTGAAAATCTGAGTCTGTATACCCCAAGGGAACTAAACTATATGCCTGGTAAACTAGCATATACTCTTTAGTCCTTTTCAGGTACTTCAAAATATGCTTTACGGCAGTCCAGTGCTCTTGTCCTGGGTTAGACTGATATCTGCTGACCATGCCTACGGCAAAGCAGATGTCTGGTTTCGTACATAGCATTGCATACATTAAGCTTCCTACTGCTGAAGCATAAGGAACTGCCTTCATGTTCTCTATCTCTTTAGGTGTCCTCGGACACTGCTCCTTTGATAGAGCAATTCCATGTCTAAAAGGTAAGAAACCTTTCTTAGAATTTTGTATACTAAAACGAGTTAGTACAGTATCGATATAGGAAGCTTGGGATAAGCCCAACATCCTTTTCTTGCGATCTCGTAGAACTTTGATCCCAAGGATGTGACCTACTTCTCCCAAGTCCTTCATATCAAACTGTTTGGATAACCATATCCTTACATCATATAATACCTTCACATTGTTTCCAATGAGCAAGATGTCATCCACATAAAGTACTAGGAACACCACCACGTTTCTGTCACACTTTCTGTATACACATGATTCATCCTGACATTGATCAAATCCATAGGATTTTATCACCTGATCAAAATATATGTTCCAAGATCTGGAAGCTTGCTTAAGTCCATAAATGGACTTCTTGAGCTTACAAACAAGATGCTTCTGGCCCTTTTCAATGAACCCGTCTGGTTGCTTCATATAGATGTCTTCCTCAAGACTTCCATTAAGGAAAGCTCTCTTGACATCCATTTGCCAAATCTCATAATCGAGATGAGCTGCAATAGATAAAATAATCCGAATAGACTTAAGCATGGCTACAGGAGAAAAGGTTTTCTCATAATCGATACCCTCTCTTTGAGTAAAACCTTTTGCTACAAGCCGAGCTTTAAAGGTTTCAACCTTACCGTCTGATCCTCTTTTTCTCTTATAGACCCACTTGCATCCAATGGCTTTTACACCAACGGGTGGTTCTACAAGCTCCCAGACCTGATTAGAATCCATAGATTCTATTTCAGATATCATTGCTTTTTGCCAAGACTCTGCATCTTTATCTTGGAGTGCTTCATTGTAGGTACAGAGATCATAATCTTGTTCCTCAGGGACGAAGTCTGACGACTCTCCCAAGAACATATATCTATCAGGTTGTATCACAACCCTTCCACTACGGTGAGGCACTATCGGTTGTGGAGTAACATTTGTGACATGTTGTGCAGTTATTTGTGGTTCATCCTCTTGTACTGTTGGTACTGAAGTACTTGGTGTCTCACGTCTCAGTTCTTCTAGAACAACTCTACTTGTGGGTTTATGGTTCATCACATAGTCTTCCTCTAAGAATCGGGCATTGGTGCTAACAATGACCTTCTGATCCTTAGGACTATAAAATAAACCTCCTTTCGTTCCTCTTTGATAGCCTACAAACAAGCGTTACGAGATTCCAACTTATCTGCTTTCCCATTCAGCACATGTGCTGGACTATCCCAAATGCGAACATATTTCAGACTAGGCTTACGACCAATCCACAGCTCTGTGGAAGTAAGAGGTACTGACTATCCCAAATGCAGCACATATTTCAGACTAGGCTTACGACCAATTCAGCACATGTGCTGGACTATCCCAAATGCGAACATATTTCGAATAACTCATCATTGATCTAACTATCTCCATAAGAGTTCTATTCCTTCTTTTGGCTACACCATTCTGTTGGGGCGTTCCAGGTGCAGTCAATTAGGATACAATCCCAGCCTCTGATAAATAATCCCTAAACTCTCTAAAGAGGTACTCGCCACCATGATCTGATCGTAATGACTTGATACATTTTCCATGACGTTTCTCCGTTTCAGCCTTGTACTCTTTGAATTTCTCATAGCACTCAGACTTACGGCGCATCAAATAAATGTATCCATACCTTGAATAATCGTCAATAAATGTGACAAAATATTCAAAGTCACCTCTAGCTTGGATAGTCATGGGTCCACACAAATCAGAATGAACCAATTCCAACACATCTTTGGCCCTATACCCCTTTGTCGTAAAAGGCCTTTTGGTCATTTTATCTTCCAAGCAGGATTCACAGACTGGTAGTACCTATACTTCCAATGAACTCAAAGGTCCATCTTCAACCAGTCTTTGAATCCTTCTTAGGTTAATATGCCCCAATCGCAAGTGCCAAAGATATGTTTGGTTCATACAAGAAGGTTCTTTTCTCTTATTTAAGTTAGATGACATATTATTCATTTCCATAAGTTGCATTGTGGGCGAAATAGGATTAATGACATACAAATTATCAACCAATGCACCAGAACAAATAAAATGTTTATTATTTCTAATAACAATATTGTCATTAAAATAAACTGAATATCCATCCTTAACTAACATAGAAACAGAAACTAAATTCCTTCTAAGTGAAGGTTCATAAAGACAATCTCTCAATGTCAAAGACTTATTTCTACCAAAAGATAAAGTAACATCTCCTAATGCAACGATCGATACTTTTGTAGAATCACCCATGAACAAGCATATCTCTCCATCACTGAGCCGTCTGGTTTCCTGGAACCCCTGCAATGTATTGCAGACATGATTAGTGGCTCTTGTATCTACACACCAGGTGTCGGTAGATAACACCGCTAAATATGTTTCAACTACTAGTAAATGATATATACCTTCTTTGTTCCCTTATTTGAGAAGTGGACAATCAGTCTTCCAATGTCCTGACCCTTTGCACTTGAAATATTTGCCTTTCGGGTTCTTCACCGCGCCTTGAGGTCCCATGTCCTTCTTTGCTGAGTTTGCCTGTTTCTGAATATTATTTTTCTTCTTACCGCCTTTTGGCTTAGAAGTAGAAGCCTTTTCAGAAACAAAAATATGACCACTTTGCCTAAAGAGAGATTCAGCATCCTGTAGCTCTTTTGCAAGTTCTGCCAAACTATACAACCTTTTGTTCATGTTGTAATTAAGGCAGAAATTGTCAAAAAATTTAGGCAGAGTCCCTAGAATGATATCGACCTGGGATTCCCCATCGATTTCAGCTCCAAGGATCTCCATCTCATTCAGATGACCCATTATCTTGAGGACATGATCCCTTACTGGTCTACCCTCAGCCATTTTTGTATTCATCAAACATTTCATAGCAAACTGCCTAGCTGCTCTACTCTGATGTCCGAAGAGTTCCTTGAGGTTATACATCATGTCATAAGCTGTGGCCATGGCCTGATGCTGATATTGCAGTACATTTGACATAGATGCCAGAATATAACACCGCGCCATCTCATCTGCCTTTTTCCACTTCTTATAAGCCTCTTTGACCTCTTCATCAGAGTTAGCATCAGGCTTAGGTGGGCATTCCTCAACAAGTACATAATTGCACTCCTCAGCAGTCAGAACAATGTCCAAATTACATTTCCAGACAATATAATTAGGTCCAGTAAGTTTGTTTTCTTTCAGAATCACCATAAGTGGACTGAAAGAACCCATTTTTGAAATCATGAGAATTACATAAATAAAATTATGTAGGGCAAAAAAAACTTTTTGAATTAACTAAATATTGATTCCCTCAAAACAATAATAAGAAATTCACCAACACCTTGAACACCATGAATTTAGCATGCCACGATAGTGTGGACGTATACAAATTCAACTTTATTCAAGTAGATTTTTCTTATTAATTTTACTATCTTGTCAATATAACTTTATGACAAATAAAATTAATATGCTGGTCTTGCTCTGGTCATACAAATAATAGCAGTGACTCCGATGGGGAGGATACCATTATTAATTTTTTTTAAGGTTTTGGCTGTCGATTCCTTCATCGAAAATTATTTGTCTGCCTCTGGACTGCTTAAAACCAGCATCTCGTCCGACGTCAGAAACAGCCACCACCGCCATCACGATTGATCAAAAATAATCAAAATTACATCAATCCTATGCCTCCCGAAGGAGTTCACACATAATCTAGATTGAAAAATTAAAATAATAAGCATGATCAACCCTCGTGATTTTAATTACATCCACAGCAACAACAACATCTACGACATGTCCGTGGTTTAAACAACACAATCAAAAAACATGTATTGGACCATAATAGTTGGATCTAAGATGCTTACAAAATCGAGTTAGAACAGATCTACATATACCGACTATTACACAGCGCAGGTTTTATTGGACAATATGGATGTATCAATCAATACGTAGATCCAAAGTGGCTCTGATACCAATTGATGGAACTAGGGATTCCCATGACCCTTTCTTTAAATCATCATAAGGATCAAATAGAGGATTAGTAGTTACCTGATCACAAGCCATCAAGCATACATTTGCAGCGTCATCTGATTGTTCATCTTCTGAGTCGTTGGCTTCACTTTCATGCCATATGCTTGTGTTGGCGTACTTCCTTGATGTAGATTTCTTCAGGTAGCCTTTGTCATATTTGTTGTTTTTCTTTGATGATGATGCTGAGGGACAATCTTTTTTCATGTGTCCTTTCTTCTTGCATCCGTAGCAAATAGGATCTTCCTCGTTGTTGTTATTGTCTTTGTTGTCTTTTGTTCTCCTGTTAAATCTCATGAACTTCTTAAACTTTCTTACCAGAAGAGCTTAATCTTCAGAGTCGGAGTCGCTGTCGTCAGAATCATCTTCGATGGTTCTTCTATGTTGAGCCTTGAGAGCGATCGTCTTCTCTGAGTTCTCCTTTGGTGTAGCATCTTCAAAGTCTTGAAATTCTAACTCGTGAGTGAGTAGCTTACCCATGAGTGTTTCTAGAGACATTGTTGAGAGGTCGTTCCCTTCAATGATTACAGTAGCCTTTGGAATCCAGTTCTTTATAAGGGCTCGTAGAAGTTTGCGAATTTTTTCATGGTTACTGTAATCCTTGCCTAGTGAAGACAGAGGATTTACAATATCCAAGAATCTTGTAAACATCTGAGTGACTGATTCACTTGGCTTCATTTTGAACGCCTCGTACTTCTGAGTAAGTCTGCTGATCTTTGACTCCTTGACTTGTGTTGTTCCTTCGTGGGTTACTTCGAGAAGTTTCCATACTTTATTTGATGTTGTGCAAGTAGACACCCTGTTGAATTCAGTTCTGTCTAAGGCACAAAATAAAGCGTTAATAGCATGTGCGTCAAGACTGGCCTTTTTTTTTCTTCCTCTGTATATTTGTCATGGGATTTTTCAACTAAAACACCATCAACATTAATACGAGGTGGCTTTTTATAGCCATCAATAACTACAGACCATAAGTCAAAATCAAGATATTTCAGAAAGAAACTCATACGTGTTTTCCAATAAGTATAGTTTGTGCCGTCAAACAATGGAGGTCTGTTTGTGGCTTGGCCTTCACTTGTGAATTTCACAGTTGCCATGTGTAATGCTGTGATCTATAAAAAATTGAATATAACTGTAATTTTACCTTGCTTTACCTGTATAACCCGCTATGATACCAATTGTAGGAACGAAACCGTAAAGCAGAATACTCTAGAGGAGGGTGAATAGAGTAGGCAGCGGAATATTGCTCATTAAAAATCTTGTTAGCAGTTAGATCACAGATATAAAATTAATCACAAAGTAAATGACAGAAATTAAAAGTGATCAGAAGGCAAACACAAACACCGAGGTTTATACTGGTTTCCCTCTTTTGAGGACTAGTCTAGTCAGAAGAACTCTAGCTTCCAGTTGAATCCACTATTGGAAAATCCTGCAAGTTTTTATACGAAGTCCTTACAACTTCTACAGACGCGAGCTTTGATACGAAGAACTCGACCAACTTTAATTGTGAAGAGTTGTATCTTCTATCAAGCCTCTGATTACAATCGCTCTGAAACTTCTAGACCACACCGCACTGGCAAATCGACTAGAGGATTGTAACTGGCTTGGGATTTAAAAATGTAAGCTTTTGAAAACTCTTTGGAAGAATGTAAGCTCAGGAAGAGAAGAGATTGAAAGTGAATTGGTGATTTGAAATGATCGAAATACTTCTCTATTTATAGTTTTTCCAAAGACAGAACTCTGACAGAATTCGGGCAGAATTCGGACAGAACTCTTTGTAACAAACCACAACTGAAGGATGACCAAGTTCAAAATCCAACGTTCACTAACGTTCCAACTGGCCGAACTCTGGCCGAACTCTGGCCGAACTCGGACCGAGTTCTGCTAGGGTTCTACCAGTTCATTTTTGAGAAAAATTAATTTTGGCTTTTTGCAAAGTCCTTCAGAAGCTTTTGGTAAACAGGATGTTTTGCAAAAACGTAGGTCATTTGTAAAAGAATATGATGGTTTTTGAAAAACGTTTTCGGATAGTCTATTTGCCAGTACGACTCGGTGTACAATGTATTCCTAGACTCAATAAAATGAAAAATTACATAGCTTAACAGGAAGTACATTCTGAATGGCAAACAGCTTCGGAACAACTTTGGTCTTGAACAAAGTAAATATCCATTGTTGAGCAGTGTCAAAAATGTCGTAGGTAAACATCTGAATCGACTTACATTTATATCGAGACAGAGATTGATTGTCACGACCCGGTCCCCAAATACTTGGGTCGAATCGGATCATGCCCAGCCTGCGCCGTTGATGAGACGGCGGCAGTAAGCTGTAATTCATTGTGCAGGTCAATCAACAACAAATTTAAATTTCAAAGTTGCCACAACATTTATTTAACGATATTAAAACTTGTTCCAAATACAAGGTTCACAACTGAAATTAAAACAGCAACTAAAAACTCTCCACAACTAAGTAGCATCTATGTCGATGCCACATCATCCTCCTCTGGTGGAAGTACCGCCGGGTACAAATCGGGATCGTAGTAGCTACTGATCATCATCTCCAGATCCTCAGTAATACCTAAAATGTTATCTCCAGTCAGGAGGGAGCAAAGTACAATTCATGCAAACTTTTAACAATTAAAATACAATTTATGACATGCACTTTTAAATAATTTAAAGATGAACAGTTTTGAAATAATTCAGTACAGTGATGTGAATAGATAGTGAATATGACCGGTTTGGGTTACAATGGTATCCTAGCGATACGATATGGCTTGTCCCCGTGTGAAGAGGGGAAAGCTAACACAGTCATTATCCTAAGTTTGGAATTGGTCATATCCACTATTCTACTCCCCCAGTCCCCAACAGTACAATCAATGCTCCCGAAGGAGTTCGTGTATAATGGTGGTTTAAAATTGCAATGAAACAATTGTAAAATGATTGTAAAATTTACATAAAATGTACTTGCCTTAAATCCTTGGTTTGAAAAGTCGGTACTTCGGGATTTTGAACAGTCACGCTCTTCCTCGAAATCCTACATTCCGGGAACTTGTTTCAGAAGCAATCACCAGAGTTATCTAGTTACAATCTCTAATTGTTTTTCCTAATCAGTTTTAGTTGTTAATTAGCTAACACAACATCACAACGTTTACTAGTGCGTTGAAATTAAGGAAATCAATTTACATTGGTTTTTCGGGAAAACTTGTAATTATCAAATTACGTATAAAACATGATATTTATTTATTTGAAAAACTTTGATATTTTTAATATATATAAAATATATTTATTTTCTTAAAATGAGAAATTGTGAATCATTAATTAATAATTCATAACAATATTTTGATTGTTCCTACGCTATCACACATTCCCAGAAAATAAAATAAAATGCTAATTCCTACTTATTACAAAACCACATTTACTGGAATTGGGCTTATGCCCTTACAAATTTTATTGCAAATTGAAATAAGAAAAGATAGGTTAGTCTTGAAAATTACCTACAATTAACATTAATAAAACTAGTAATTTCTAATTTAAATTTAAAATAATAGGTGTCTCAGACTCTGGTCCAGTCGTCATATCAGCTACTCTGCCTCAACGTCCGGTCGAACCGGTGCGTTTGCATTTCACTGGGGCCCAGTGACCGTTTAAGGTCGTCGCCCAAAATATTATAAAAATAATATTTAACTCGAAAAATCATTTCGAAAATCATTTAATAAATTCCCGAAAATTTCGGCAGCATTCCCTCTGTTTTCGGGATAACCCAAAAACTGGGAAATGCTCCGTAAACCTGCAGAAATAACTCCCGAAACCCACCATAATATATATATTCCCAAGCCAACTAATTATGAAAAAAAATCCGAACTCAATTATCAAAAACCAACTTTCCAAAATTCCAACAGAACACACAACATAGCTAAAGAGAACCGTCAACCAACAGAACATAAACCCCACCAAATATCAAACTATGGAAAAACAGCAGATCTTTCCCGAAAATCCGAATACGGGTAATTTCCAAATTTCCTTCGGAAACTCCGAGAATTAGCCTACGAATAGGAAAACCCAGAGAAATAATCATTCTCCAGAGTTCCTTTCGAAAAGGTTCTCAGACACCCGATTCTCCGAAAATTCCGAAAAAACAGAAATTGCAACGTAGAATTTACGTTGTCGAAAAACCGAGATCCCGCAGGATTCGGACCAGAGAATTCATCATCGACAATTAAAGAATATAGAGTCAGAGTGTACCGAAACCGAAATTGGAGCTCGAAATAGAAACGGGTCAGAACCGAAAACAGACAGCGGCACCGGGAAACGCCAACGGGGCAGCAAGTCGCCGGGGTCGGGCGCCGGCCAGGGGACGGCGGCGGGGCGTGGGCGCGGGATCGCCGACGTGAACGAGGACGCGGGGAAGGGCCGCGCGGTCAGCGGGATCGGGGCGTCGGCCACTGAAAGCGGCGCCGGGAAGGGGGCGGCCCAGATCTGACCGAGGGGAGCTCGGATCGGGTCTGGAAACTTGGGGTCGCCGGGAAACTCGCCGGAAATGGGGTTTTTCACAGAAAATTTAGGAAAGAAATGGTGTGGAGATGGAGAAAGATGTAGAGGGCTTTTATAGAGAGTGAAAGAGAGGGGTTACCGGAGTTGGGAAGGCCAACGGCCACCATGATGGCGCCGGCGGCGGTTTGGCCGTTCGGAAGATGGGGGGTCGGCTACGTTGGTCGGTTGAGAAATGAAAAGTTTGAGAAAGTAAAGAAAGTTTAAGTTTTCTTCCATCAGAACAACCAAATGAGTGAATGGCTCATTCATTCACAACTTAAAGACAACTTAACGGGTATGAGATTGTTGGGTATTAGACCCAATAAGGAATGGACCAAGATTGTGGGCTCAACTATTGGGCTCTTATTATTCCTAGAAAATCAAATGGTTTTATAAGTAAGTTTGGGCCAAAATCTAAAGTTTAAATATGGCCTAAAATTTTATTTAATTATAAAAGAATTTTTGGCCTAATATCAATAAATATAATGTTTGAAAAAAATATATTTAATATTTCATAATTCTAATATTTTATTTTAAAATGTTTTAAGTCCAAAAAAATTGGGTTCGGTCTGGGTTGCCATACAAAAATCTCAGTTAAATTATTTTAACAGAATAATTTTACACTAAATTGATTAGAAATAACATTATCAATTAATTGATAACTTAACAAAAATTTATATACAATAAAAATTGCAAACTAGAAATTATGGGTTTCACAACCTTCCCTCCTTAGAAAATTTCGTCCTCGAAATTTAAAGAGTTAGGTTGAGAAAATACCTCAAGTCTCGAACAAATACGGGTACTTCTCCCGCATCTCATCTTCACGCTCCCAGGTAGATTCGCCTGGGGAATCATGCCTCCACATCACTCGAACTATGGGAGTCACCGAGGTTCTGGTCTTCTTCTCGCCTCGATCCAAGATCGCCACTGGCTTTTCTGGTATGGTGAGACTCGGTCCAATCTCCAACTCTGAATGGTCCAGAACGTGGTTCTCATCAGGTACATACTCTCTGAGCTGTGATACATGGAAGACGTTGTGCACGCCTTCTAGATTAGCTGGTAGAGCTAACCTATACGCCACTTCTCCGATCCGGCTCAGAACTTCGAACGGGCCAATGTACCTGGGACTTAGCTTCCCAGCTCTGCCAAACCTGATTGTCCCTCTGGTAGGAGAAATCTTCACAAATACTTTATCTCCTTCTTCAAATGCCAGTGGTCGTCGTCCGCTGTCTGCCCAGTGCTTCTGTCTGTCTTGAGCAATTCTGAGCTTGTCTCTGATAATCTTCACTTTCTCTGCTGCGTCAGTCACCATTTCTGGACCCAGCAGTACTCTTTCTCCTACGTCGTCCCATGCAAGTGGTGTACGGCAACGACGTCCATAAAGAGCTTCAAATGGAGTCATCCCAATGCTGGCTTGGTAGCTGTTGTTGTAAGAAAACTCTACCAAGTGTAAATGGTCTTCCCATGATCCTCCAAATTCTAAGACACAAGATCGCAGCATATCTTCAAGTGTCTGAATTGTCCTCTCAGATTGTCCATCTGTCTGGGGGTGATAAGCTGTGCTAAACTTCAACTGTGTCCCCAAGCTGTCATGCAAACTTTTCCAAAAATGTGAGGTAAAACGAGTGTCTCGGTCAGATACAATGCTTACCGGTACTCCATGAATCCGGTAGATATGCCGCATGTACAATGCTGCCAACTTCTCAGTGGATAAACCAACTTTGAAAGGGATAAAGTGAGCTGACTTGGTTAGTCGGTCCACAATTACCCAGATGACATCCTTCCCTCCTTGGGAACGAGGCAGTCCTGACACGAAATCCATCGTGATGTGCTCCCACTTCCATTCTGGGATGTCCAGCGGTTGTAGAAGTCCTGCAGGTCTTTGTCTACTAGCCTTTACTTGTTGACAAATCAAGCATCTAGCAACATACCTGGTGACATCTTTCTTCATTCCACTCCACCAGACAATAGTGCGCATATCCCGATACATCTTATTGGCTCCAGGATGTATGGAATATTGAGACTGATGCGCTTCCTTCATCAACTCATTCCTTAATTCGCCAGTCGGTACACAAAGCCTTGTACCATTTTTCAGAGCTCCATCGCTGGCGATTGAGAAACCTTCCAGTGTTCCTGCTAACACTTGATCTCTCAGCTTGCAAAGTGCCTCGTCTTGAAACTGCGTCTCCTTGACTTTGTCCATCAGGTACGAGCTCACTTGCAACTTCATCATTACCGAATCAGCATCCAGTTCCTTCCGTCCAGGCAGTACAATCTCCAGTCCAAGCTTCTCGATGTCCTCCAGCAGGTGCCTCTCCTTGGTTAAGAACATCGCCACTGGGTATCGACTAAGTGCATCAGCGACCACATTAGCCTTACCCGGGTGGTATTGCAAGTCGATGTCAAAATCCTTCATTAACTCCAGCCATCGCCTTTGCCTCATGTTTAACTCCTTCTGAGTGAAAACATACTTCAGACTTTTGTGGTCTGTGTATATCTCCACTCTCTCTCCATACAGATAGTGTTTCCAAAGCTTCAACGCAAAGATGACTGCAGCAAGCTCCAGATCATGAGTGGGATAGTTCTTCTCATGAGTCCGTAATTGCCTAGATGCATAAGCAATCACTTTCCCATGTTGTTGAAGAACGCAACCCAGTCCTTTGCCTGAGGCGTCACTGTAGATTGTGAAACCACCGGATCCTGCGGGTAGCGCAAGGATTGGTGCAGTGGTAAGCCTCTTCTTCAACTCCTCGAACGCTGCTTGGCAGTCCTCCGTCCAGATGAAATCCTCATTCTTCCGAGTCAGCTTTGTCATAGGTTCAGCAATTCTAGCAAAGTCCTTCACAAACTTCCGGTAGTAGCCCGCCAAGCCCAAGAAACTTCTGATGTCAGCAACTGAGCTTGGGGTAGGCCACTTCTCCACAGCAGCTATCTTCTTAGGGTCCACAGAAATTCCTTCTCCTGTGACAACATGGCCAAGAAAATCCACCTTGTCTAGAAAGAATTCACACTTGGAAAGCTTACCATACAGCTTTTCCTTCCTCAAAGTTTCCAGAACTTTCCTGAGGTGCTCTTCGTGCTCCTCCTTCGTCTTTGAATAGATCAGTATGTCATCAATGAAGACGACGACAAACTGGTCTAAGTATTCATGGAAAACCTTATTCATAAGGTTCATGAACACAGCAGGAGCATTCGTCAGACCAAACGGCATGACCAAGAATTCAAACTGCCCATACTTGGTGTTGAATGCCGTCTTGGGAATGTCTTCCTTCCTGACCTTGATCTGATGATAGCCAGACCTGAGATCAATCTTGGAAAACACCTTGGCTCCACTCAACTGGTCAAATAAGTCATCGATCCGGGGCAGAGGGTACTTGTTCTTGATTGTGACATTGTTCAGCGCCCGGTAGTCGATGCACATCCTCACTGTTCCGTCCTTCTTGGGCACAAACAAAACAGGTGCTCCCCAGGGTGAAGCTCCGTCTCGAATGAATCCAAGGGCCTTCAGTTCGTTGATCTGCTCCTTCATCTCTTTGGCCTCCTTCGGGTTGACTCTATAACATCCCTTAGAGATCGGGGGAGAGCCAGGGACTAAATCAATAGTGAATTCTATGTCCCGATCTGGGGGTAGCCCAGGCAGACTATCAGGGAAAACATCCATGTATTCCGCTATGATAGGGTGAGGTGGTTCAGGTTCTTCAGAAATAGAGTAGACAATACTTTCCATAACCTCCGGAGCTCTAGAGACTTCAAACTCTGGCCCTCCAGGTGGGCTGAAGATTACACATCCTCTGTGACAATCTATCAGCGCATGCTGCTTGCTCAACCAGTCCATTCCAAGGACTATGTCATAGTTGGGCAAGGGCATCACCAATAAAGGTGCTACAAACTTGTGGTCAGAAATTGTAATGGGGCAATTACAAGTCTCCGTTATAGGTAGGGGTCCACCTCCAGTCATAACCCTACATATTCTCTTGCTAAAGCCCGTAACTATGTGATGTGCAGAGATAAATTTGGTTGCTATGAAACTGTGTGTTGCACCAGAGTCGAATAAAGCTAATGCAGGATGAGAATGTACATAGATGTAACCTGATATGACATCCGCATTAGGCTCCTGCTCCGGCTCTGGTTCCTCTGCAGTTAGGGCAAAAGCTCGCCCCGTCTTCTGTTGATGCTGCCCAAATTGTTGCTGCTGAGTGGGCAGAGGTCCTTTCTGCTGATTTCCTCCAGCCTTGTTGTTTGACAAGGGACAATCCCTCACTTGATGGGTGGAAGACCCACAGATCAGACATTGTCCTAGTCTCTTCCTGCAGATGTTTGCCAGATGTCCCGGCCTCTTGCAAAAGTCACAGATAGGAATCTGCCTCTGGGGTGCTCTTTCATTGTTCCTCGCTTGCTGGTGCTGAGGACGGTTATTGTTATTGTTGCTGCTGTTGTTGTTGTTGTTGTTGGGCTTCTTCTGATTACCCTGGAAGTTGCTAGTTCTAGGATAATCTCTCTTCGAGCGGGCAGGTTGGCTCTTCTCTATGTCTTGGGCTCTCTCCAGAATCTTCTCATAAGTCTTAGCTCCACCAGAGATCACATGAGTGCGAATCTCCTCTCTAAGTCCATACTTGAATCGTTCAGCACGATCAGCAGGATCAGCCACCATGTTCTTGGCAAATCGGCTGAGCTGGCCGAATTCTGCCGCATACTCTCCCACAGTCATATTGCCTTGCTTCAGGTTCTGGAATTGTCGCTCCATCTCCCGCATTTCAGAAGTTGGGAAGAATTTCCTCTGGAACAACTTCTTGAAGGTGTCCCAATCGACCTGCCTATCCTGGAGTCGGGGTTCATTCCGATACCAGGTGCTAGCTATATTCTGCAGTTGGAGTCCTACAGCTTCTGCCTTAAGGTCTTCTGGAAGTCGTGCGACGCTTAGAAGACGCTCCATATTGTCGAGCCATTCGTCAGCATAGACAATTCCCTCGGTTCCCTTGAAAGGTCGAGGGTTCTGCTTCTTGAAGCTCTCAATATCCCCCACCTTACCATAATATGATCTCTAATCACTATTAATGGTCTCAAAAAATTACTAAAATTTATCCTCTAGAATGGCACTTACCTTAGCTGGTCTAGGCTCTTCTGGGTTCACTTCTCTCCTTCCAAGTGCAGCCATAGCTACATTGTGGGAGTTCTCCATTCCTTCCTTCATAATCGCGTTCTGCTCGCGATGAGATTCAGCTTCAGCCCTCTGAGTTGCTAGCACTTCCCGCAGCAAACTTATGAGTTCGGAGGGGTTCACTGGAAGCGGCGGGGCAGGTGGGACAGGCATCACCGTCTGCAGTCCAGTCCTCGAGCCTGAAGGATCCGTCGTCTGATGAACTTGAGCGTTTCCAGCATTATGAGGGCGATCAGTCAAATGTCGCGGAGTAGGATCCGGACTATATTGGGGTGGTGATGGGGTATGCTGAGGTGACAGCTCATCTCCGACATTGTCATTCTCATTAGTAGCCATGGTCTGGAAAGGTTTAGGACATAAACATAAGCAAGGTATCCTACCCGTCTATAATCAAAAATATTTAATAATATATATCGGTCCTAAGTTGTGGCAATATGATGTTCTAGTGTTCCTAATTGTTTCTAAGTTTTCCTAAGTTGTTGAGATGACCTGCATGGGCCACCACTAAAAACATGTCACGACCCGGTCCCCAAATACTTGGGTCGAATCGGATCATGCCCAGCCTGCGCCGTTGATGAGACGGCGGCAGTAAGCTGTAATTCATTGTGCAGGTCAATCAACAACAAATTTAAATTTCAAAGTTGCCACAACATTTATTTAACGATATTAAAACTTGTTCCAAATACAAGGTTCACAACTGAAATTAAAACAGCAACTAAAAACTCTCCACAACTAAGTAGCATCTATGTCGATGCCACATCATCCTCCTCTGGTGGAAGTACCGCCGGGTACAAATCGGGATCGTAGTAGCTACTGATCATCATCTCCAGATCCTCAGTAATACCTAAAATGTTATCTCCAGTCAGGAGGGAGCAAAGTACAATTCATGCAAACTTTTAACAATTAAAATACAATTTATGACATGCACTTTTAAATAATTTAAAGATGAACAGTTTTGAAATAATTCAGTACAGTGATGTGAATAGATAGTGAATATGACCGGTTTGGGTTACAATGGTATCCTAGCGATACGATATGGCTTGTCCCCGTGTGAAGAGGGGAAAGCTAACACAGTCATTATCCTAAGTTTGGAATTGGTCATATCCACTATTCTACTCCCCCAGTCCCCAACAGTACAATCAATGCTCCCGAAGGAGTTCGTGTATAATGGTGGTTTAAAATTGCAATGAAACAATTGTAAAATGATTGTAAAATTTACATAAAATGTACTTGCCTTAAATCCTTGGTTTGAAAAGTCGGTACTTCGGGATTTTGAACAGTCACGCTCTTCCTCGAAATCCTACATTCCGGGAACTTGTTTCAGAAGCAATCACCAGAGTTATCTAGTTACAATCTCTAATTGTTTTTCCTAATCAGTTTTAGTTGTTAATTAGCTAACACAACATCACAACGTTTACTAGTGCGTTGAAATTAAGGAAATCAATTTACATTGGTTTTTCGGGAAAACTTGTAATTATCAAATTACGTATAAAACATGATATTTATTTATTTGAAAAACTTTGATATTTTTAATATATATAAAATATATTTATTTTCTTAAAATGAGAAATTGTGAATCATTAATTAATAATTCATAACAATATTTTGATTGTTCCTACGCTATCACACATTCCCAGAAAATAAAATAAAATGCTAATTCCTACTTATTACAAAACCACATTTACTGGAATTGGGCTTATGCCCTTACAAATTTTATTGCAAATTGAAATAAGAAAAGATAGGTTAGTCTTGAAAATTACCTACAATTAACATTAATAAAACTAGTAATTTCTAATTTAAATTTAAAATAATAGGTGTCTCAGACTCTGGTCCAGTCGTCATATCAGCTACTCTGCCTCAACGTCCGGTCGAACCGGTGCGTTTGCATTTCACTGGGGCCCAGTGACCGTTTAAGGTCGTCGCCCAAAATATTATAAAAATAATATTTAACTCGAAAAATCATTTCAAAAATCATTTAATAAATTCCCGAAAATTTCGGCAGCATTCCCTCTGTTTTCGGGATAACCCAAAAACTGGGAAATGCTCCGTAAACCTGCAGAAATAACTCCCGAAACCCACCATAGAAATAACTCCCGAAACCCACCATAATATATATATATTCCCAAGCCAACTAATTATGAAAAAAAATCCGAACTCAATTATCAAAAACCAACTTTCCAAAATTCCAACAGAACACACAACATAGCTAAAGAGAACCGTCAACCAACAGAACATAAACCCCACCAAATATCAAACTATGGAAAAACAGCAGATCTTTCCCGAAAATCCGAATACGGGTAATTTCCAAATTTCCTTCGGAAACTCCGAGAATTAGCCTACGAATAGGAAAACCCAGAGAAATAATCATTCTCCAGAGTTCCTTTCGAAAAGGTTCTCAGACACCCGATTCTCCGAAAATTCCGAAAAAAACAGAAATTGCAACGTAGAATTTACGTTGTCGAAAAACCGAGATCCCGCAGGATTCGGACCAGAGAATTCATCATCGACAATTAAAGAATATAGAGTCAGAGTGTACCGAAACCGAAATTGGAGCTCGAAATAGAAACGGGTCAGAACCGAAAACAGACAGCGGCACCGGGAAACGCCAACGGGGCAGCAAGTCGCCGGGGTCGGGCGCCGGCCAGGGGACGGCGGCGGGGCGTGGGCGCGGGATCGCCGACGTGAACGAGGACGCGGGGAAGGGCCGCGCGGTCAGCGGGATCGGGGCGTCGGCCACTGAAAGCGGCGCCGGGAAGGGGGCGGCCCAGATCTGACCGAGGGGAGCTCGGATCGGGTCTGGAAACTTGGGGTCGCCGGGAAACTCGCCGGAAATGGGGTTTTTCACAGAAAATTTAGGAAAGAAATGGTGTGGAGATGGAGAAAGATGTAGAGGGCTTTTATAGAGAGTGAAAGAGAGGGGTTACCGGAGTTGGGAAGGCCAACGGCCACCATGATGGCGCCGGCGGCGGTTTGGCCGTTCGGAAGATGGGGGGTCGGCTACGTTGGTCGGTTGAGAAATGAAAAGTTTGAGAAAGTAAAGAAAGTTTAAGTTTTCTTCCATCAGAACAACCAAATGAGTGAATGGCTCATTCATTCACAACTTAAAGACAACTTAACGGGTATGAGATTGTTGGGTATTAGACCCAATAAGGAATGGACCAAGATTGTGGGCTCAACTATTGGGCTCTTATTATTCCTAGAAAATCAAATGGTTTTATAAGTAAGTTTGGGCCAAAATCTAAAGTTTAAATATGGCCTAAAATTTTATTTAATTATAAAAGAATTTTTGGCCTAATATCAATAAATATAATGTTTGAAAAAAATATATTTAATATTTCATAATTCTAATATTTTATTTTAAAATGTTTTAAGTCCAAAAAAATTGGGTTCGGTCTGGGTTGCCATACAAAAATCCCAGTTAAATTATTTTAACAGAATAATTTTACACTAAATTGATTAGAAATAACATTATCAATTAATTGATAACTTAACAAAAATTTATATACAATAAAAATTGCAAACTAGAAATTATGGGTTTCACATTGATCAATTATTAAAATCAGGTTTGACCATGACCAATGGGCCAGCAGAGATTACTTTTCCTCATTTCGATCCTACTGCTGCATACATTCCTCCGGATGCTCCTGGAGGTGATGACATGCCGATATGATGAGGACTTTATTTAGTAGTTCTTTTGGATGTAATTTGATAGATGATGATCTTCTGTAGTTTTTTTTATGTCTAAACTTTATAGTTAGACATTTATTAGCAGTTTGTGATGGTTGTATCTTTCATTATGTATGACATTTCAGTATTTCACTTATAGTTATTTGGCTATGCACTTGTTAGTTGTGGCAATTTTGTTATTTATGGTTATCTCTCTAGCATTACTTTGTCTTTTGATGAACATTGTTGGCTTCACACATTACGGGGGAGCCAAAACTATTTTTTTGACATTGACAAAGGAGGAGAAAGAGCAATACCAAATCCAACAAACACCACACCATTTATTTTTTCAGGTATTTTTTTGTTCTATTTAGATATATTTTGGCATAGACTCAAGTTTGTCAATTATTAAAATGGGGGAGATTGTTGGCCCATTCCATGGTCACACCCAATTTTAATAATCGACACTTATTTAAGTCAATGTACAAAATATACGAACTACTGCTAATCATTTCAGGTCTAGTGAAATTAATATCAAAAAGCGTACTATACATCAGCAAGCATGCGAATCATCATTCTGAAGATCATTCTCATTCGAATCAGTTCGAGTCATTTTACAATTTATTATGTATTTTATCTTTATTGAGTCTAGAATATAAATTATAAGATCGACTGGATACTACTGGCTTAGGTTAATCATAGTCCACTCTCCTATACAGCCTAGCCATCCAAAGTCCACTTACCAAAAATATCATTCACTTTGTGCAACAAAATTTGACAAATATTTTACATTTTTTACTGAGACAGAACTCAGGCCGAGTTTGGTCTGAGTTCGGTCAGTTTGAATTTAAATATTTGTTGCCTCCAAATCTGCATGCAACGTTCGTTTGCGAAATCTTTGCATCAGGCTCTGCCCGAATTATGTTCGAGTTCGGTCCTCGAAAACACCTATAAATAGAAGAGAATTTTTTATTTCAAATCACTCAATCAATTCATCTTATCTTCTCTCTTCAATAAGTGTTTTCATTTTCCATGAACCAAAAGACTCTAGATTAAATAGCCAGTAATATCTATTTGATCTAGAGTCTTTTGGTTCTCAAGAGTTGTAAAGGGGTTGTTCAAAGTTCAGAAACTATCTCTGTTTTCGGAGCCAGTCATGCGCTCATCGCCAAGCATGGTATTATGAAGTCGGTCGTGCACTTGTCACCAAGCACGGTGTTGTAAGAGACTACAAGCTCTGAATTAGCTTGTGCCTTAGTAGATTAACATTGAGCAAGAGTACTCAAGACTGGATTAGTCCTCTCAGAGGGATACCAGTACACATCGCTGTGTCACTAAGTTTGATATCTCTATCTCTTGCTATATCTATTTACTGTCTCTTTATTCACTGTCATAATTATCTGTTTTTAATTTTTAAATTGGTGATTATTTTTCGCTGCACTCGTACTCACTCTATTCACCCCTCTCTAGAGGTGCTCAACTGCCCTACAAGACCATCCTAAAGCGAGAAAGGACTTAAAAATTATTTGCAGGCCTCCAGAGTTGTACCTAAAATGAACTGCCAATGGTAATTTGATCAAGCCTCAAGCACAATTTACATTGCGTAGGGATGATAAATTGATAATATGCAACTGAATTTTAAGTTGAGATTTCCTAAAGGTTACATGTCGAATATGGTGATAAGTGTCGATATCAATGAAGTAAGCTAATAATGATGAACAGTCATGATTGCCACGTATTCATGGAGCTGTTACATCCCATCGCTCTGAGAGATGTTGCCTTCTCAAGTATGGACTCCGTTGGCCGAGTTATATATATTTTTTAGAGATGTGCGTTCAAGCAAGTTGACGATGCAGCATATGTTAGAACTTGGGGAGAAGATTGTATTAACATTGTGCAAGTTAGAAAGGGTATTTCCCTTACTTTTTTGATAGTATGGAACATTTGCCGATTCATCTTGCATACGAAGCACGTATCGGTGCTCCCGTTCATTATCGATATGGATGTATCCATTTGAGAGGTATAAAATAATTATCTTATACTAGTAGTTTATTTATTAAAATAATTCTAATATTTATTATATTATTTATAGATATCTACATCATCTGAAGAAAAATGTGGGCAATAAGGCTCATATAGAAGCTTTGATAGGTGAAGCGTATATAATTGAGGAGGTTTTGAACTTCTGCTCCATCGACTTTCGATACTCATGTCAGAAAAAAAATCGGAATAGAGCCCCATGGAATGATGAAGATGGGGTTGTTGCAACAAATAGTGGAATCCGTAGTATATTCAATTTTTGGGGCAAGCCTACAAGTGCTACCAAAGTATGGTGGTCGAAAGACGATGAGTTTGAAGCTGCCCAACGGTACATATTGTTAAATTTTGGTATAAAGAGATAGAAAATACTCAGGCTAGCGATTCTCTCGCGACAGATGTGCGGCCAAAACCTAATAATTATCAGGCTAGCGAAGGATTAGCGATAAAAATTTTGCCGCCAATGTGTCGTACGATACCAAAAAAATGCCAAACATGTATCATAAAATATGCCAATGACAACTTAGCAATGAAAAATTCGTCGATAACCTTCTCGAAAATTCGGCAAAAATGGACTCACAGGCCTACCGACAAAAAAAAAGACGTTAATCCGTCGATACGTGTGTGTCGCTAAATCCCTCACTAATCGGACGCTACTATGATGGACTACCGGCAGATTTTTAGGAGCGACATATTTTCTATGACGCCACAGATCCGTCACTAATAGAAAATAGCGGCAAAAATTGGTTTTTTAGTAAGAAAAATACATCGTAAAAAAAATATTTTTGTAGTAGTAGCAAAGAAAACATCTAGCCAACCTTATTCAATTTTCTTTCAAATTATTGACTTAAGAAAAAAAATTGTCACACTATTTTAGAACGTTAAATTTGGAAATTGGCACTCAATTATTATTAGTTTTTCTCTTGTACCACCAACTCGTATAATATATTTTCATATTTTTAGTGACGTACAATTATGTTTTGACCTTTTTGTATTCTTTCCTATTCTGTTTTATTATATATATATATATATATATATATATATATATATATATATATATATATATATATATATATATATATATTTGTTGTTTTATCATATAGTTGCATTATTTTTCAAATAGCGGACTACACATTTTTCTTTGGTAAAATAGCATCGTTAAAATTTATTTAACGGAATAGCATACTTTTGTGTCATGTCATCATTATATTTAGTTTAAATTAGTAAACCTTTGTCACATCCATTTTTCTAGTTTGCGGGTATTTTGGTGATTGTAATTTTTCTTGATTATTTTAATATATTATATTATTGGTATTATGATTTTTGGCCTTTTGATAGTATAGCCTTGGTGCAACCTAGCCTAGTGTCGCACCATGACTTAGTGACTTAGTTAGCATGGTTGGTTAGTTTTGTGATCCCATTCTAGTTAGTTTCAACTTAAAACCTAATTAGCAAAATGGTTAAGGAGCTAGTTAGACCTTTTGATTTTACGAATTTATTTTTAACTTGTAGAAAGAAGACCAAGTCCATTGATTATGAAACCCGAGCCCACCTTGATGTGGCCGGCCATAGTAGAGTCCCCTACCCCCTATTTAATCTTTCTTAATGAGATTGCCTCTTTTTCCATTCCTTCTCATTCTGGCAAAAAAACCCTAGGTATGTGTTCTTTCCTATTTTCTTCGTTCCTTCTCCTTTTTTTATTCTAGTCTTTTACATTGGGTTCCAATTCAGTTATATGGAATGTTGGTGGTGAGCAATCTCAGTTTTGGAGAGCATTGGAGTTTTGGAGTTGCAAGAAGGATCTTTATTTTTGAAGCTTTCAATGGGATTCACCCGCAATAGGTAAATCTCTTCAAATCCCTTCAAATCTATGATTTCTTTCCATAGATGCATCCATATAGGTACCCCAGACCTGTAGGTGAAGTTTGGCAGGTTTGTGATTTCGTTTGATAGCCGTATCGGATACGTGTCGGTCCTATGGAACACGTGTTCGACGAAATGTCACTTAGAACTGAAAATTGTTATTTATTATTCTGTTTTCACGAATTTCTTGTTGATATTATTTGTAATAACTTTTGTGAAGACGGATCCTAATTCGACCCAATTTCAGTGTCCGAATCGGACACGGACACACGTGCACGAGGCCCGTACACGGCCCCATGCATGTCCTGCTGTCTGTGCGTCATAACTCGATGCACAGGGCTCCGTTTCGCGTGAAATTTTATGGACACGTGGGGGCAATCTCTGCCCACGTGCTCCTAAAATTTCATGACATTTCGTAAAGCGTGCACGGAGAAATCCAATGCGTACAGTTCAGCTAGCACCGTACACGCGGCTGAAAAGTGCCGCTAACACGACCTCGTACGCGAATGCGACGCGACGAGGACCCATTCCAGGAGCACGAGCACGAAGACAAATACCTAGGCTACCCAGGGAACCAACCCCGAGACACGACGTGGCTCGTGTCGCGAGCCACGTGGCTCGACACGCGCCCACGTGGCCACACGCGCGCGCGCACACAGCCACCTAGCTATGTGTACGAGCACGAGGCTTCTCGTTGAGCGTGTGGCATTCAATCGAGCAAAAACGTACGTGCACGTACACTTGTCAATGCACGCGTATCTGGTTCTCTCCGATACGGACTCTGTGGACACGATACGGACACGGGTTTGACCCTGTGAGTACCTGAGCACATCACACGCGTATACACCGTCATGTTGCCAAGTTTCACGGGTTTTAGTTGAGTTTGGTGCGTTTTGAGCTTCGAGTTGGGTTTTCGATTTCGGGTTGTGTAATTTTGAGTTGATTTTTGTTATAAATTGATTTTCTGAGATTTAACTCAGAATTTCTGGGTTTGTATAATGTTAGATAGATCATGGACTTGCTGGTATTAATCTCTAATTTTACATTCTAAGGTTTCTATCATATATTATATATATAGCCCCTTTCTATCTATATATATATATATATATATATATATATATATATATATATATATATATATATATATATATATATATATAATATATATATATATACAAACCCAAGTATATATATATATATATATATATATATATATATATATATATATATATATATATATATTATATATATATATATATTATATATATATATGTATGTATTATGTAGTGGAATATATATGTATATGTTGTGATTGCTTTGAGATATAGTCTAAGGGTTAGCTAGTCAATTTAGGATTGACCCAATGATCCTAATTTGGTCGAGTCGATTAGCAAGTTGACAAAAGTCAACTTTGAGTCAAACTTGTTCCAAATCGACTCAATCGGACTTAGAATGACTTGATAACTTGTGTTTGACCTAAAAATTTGTAAACGGACTAGTTGACTTATAGTTGACCAGGTTTGACCAGAGTTGACCAGGTTTGACCAGAGTTGACCAAGGGTTGACTTTGACCTAGAAGTACCTAGAATCATGTAGAACTGCATTGTAGATCTTTTTATGATATTTTAGACCATGTTATGACTTATGATTATTTTAAATAGGATTACATCACTCCAGTTCAGTTACACTTCCTCATCAGCAGCTTGGATTATCAGGCGAGTACATTCTCTGACCATTTTATACTTGTTTGGACATATACACTTGTTATAGACTAGTTTACTTGATGTGTCATGATGTTATCACAGATTAGTACTATATGGATCTCTTCATGCGATATTATTCCCTCGGATACATCGAGTATATTATGCCTATAAACTTTATCATGTGCATCGTATACTCCTTGTATTCGTATTTATTCATGTATACTCATGTGATATTCATGTACACTCATGATCATGTAAGCCTTCATGTATAAACCAGTAGTACTCATGTAGACTAGCTATCTATGTGAGTCACTACTCTTTCATGTGCAATAACATAACTTAGACAGATCCTTGTGTATTGATTGGGACAGGGGGAGTATTTATTTGGTTATGTGACTTACACCATTCTCATGTGCAACTCCAACCTAGATTTAAGTCATGTACAACCTAAGCATGTTTACATAACCAAATATGTGCTCTAAATCACGTAGTTAGTTCAGTTTTCTTATTTATATCATGTATATCTATTTCTACTATATCATGTTCTTTTTATACAGTCTCTCTACTGTTTCTTTACAGCGTTTCATGTATATTATTCTATAGCTTGTTCAAATTTTCCTTTCATGTTATGAACTGTGCGAGAGATATGTATTCGTTCCTGTCCTGACTGGACCTGTTGAAAATATTACAGATGATGAGGATTGCTGCGATACTTACTATAGAACAGGCCTAGTTGACACAGGTGACCTGGACCCTCAGGAGGATCCAGTAGTCACTGAGGACTTGCCATTGCTTAGTCTAGACTTATCTTATTATCTAGCTTTATGAGACAATTGAGATTGTATTGAGATATTGTTTATGGTGTGGTTTACACCGAGACTTATTATTCATATTTGTGACTCTATGTTGAGATTATCTTATCTTCAATTCCATCTTAGATATTGTGATTGAGTTGTACCTTATATATTGTTCTCCTTTCGAAGCATATTCCATATTATGTTAGATGTTGTGACCTAGGACAGCATTCTACCGCCGACATTGCGGCGTAGGCTGGACGTACCCACCTCTCGTGCCCTTATACTTGGTGCGGGTCGTGACACGTTTTTAGTGGTAGCCCATGCAGGTCCGCCGCAACTAGTGCAATTTCGTAGTTGTAATCGAACTAGAGTATCACTACAGCCTGCAGTAGGATATAGGATATAAGTTAAGGTACTCAATCACATTAGGAAAACTATTATCTAATTCTTGTTGCTAATTGCCTTCTTTTGAAACAAACTGTCCTCCTTTGATTATATCGCTTCTTTCACCGTAATTGATTCTTTGTTTGATCTGTCTTCAGAATGGTGAAGACACGATCGCAACGCTCTGGTCTAATGGATACCACTGAGAGTTCTTCCACTTCTCGCCCGACTCAGCAGGACCCTGGGACCACAGTACCTCTTGTTCCTGCTCAGGTGGGACCGTCTGCAGCTTTTTGAGATGCTTCTCCATCGGTTCTGAGGACTACCCAGGGGTTCAGAGGATGCTACCACCACCGCCTCAGGGGACAGTTGATATGGCACAGTTCTTTGCCTTCATGTAGCAGATGATGCAGACTCAGCCGTGCCAGGTGGAGGATATGAGGCAGGGCATTGACAACGCCCATCAGCTAGCCATGGTAGCAGTCGAAAAGGTGGCTGCCCAACTACAGGAAGGGCAGATACAGCCGTACCAGCCAAGGACTTCAGGCATTCAGGACCTTCAGAAGATGCGACCGTGAGACTTCAATGGTACCGAGGGTATCCTATATGCCGACGGCTGGATTGAGCATATAGAGGAGATCTTTTGCCTCGCGGAGATACCAGCTAGGCTTCAGATAGAGGCAGCGGAAAGCCAGATGCAGGACCTTGCCCGCACATGGTACCAGACCGACCCCAGGGTTGGTACAGAGGGGCAGACTTAGGAGGCTTTTAAGAAGATCTTCAATGAGAAGTTCTTCCCCGACACAGTACTTGGCGCCCTGGAGACGCAGTTCGAGAACCTGGTTTAGGGGAACCAGACAGTAGAGGAGTACGCCGGAGAGTTCTTCCGCTTGGGCAGATTTATGGAGGGCCTTAGCGAGACAGCAAAGGCTAGGAGGTTCGGGAAGGGATTGGTTAAGGAAGTCAAGTCCTTGACCAAGAGCAACAGAAATGCTACTTTTGAGAAGATTTTGTCGGAAGCTATGGCAGCGGAGGACGATCTTGAACTAAAGTTTAAGAGAGGTCGTAATTCATATGGAGCCGGCGGCAGTGGGGGCCCAACCAAGAGGCCCCATTATCAGCACCAGCATCAGTAGAAGCCTTTCCAGCAGAAGCAGATACAGTAGGCACCTAGGCAGCAGCAAGTCATCAGTTGTACTTTCTGTAAGAAGCCATGTCATATCTGGAACGAGTGTAGGAAGAGACTAGGTAAGTGTCTACTTTGTGGCTCAGCGGAGCACCAGCTGAGGGACTGTCCCATGTCTTCAGGACGTACAGCTCAGGGAGCAAGAGGCAGGGCTCCTGCAAGTCAACAGAAGGGACCATTGTAGACCCAGCATCAGAAGTTTATCTAGCACCAGCAGCAGACTAGAGGAGGTCGGCAGGGATGAGCCTTTGCCAAGTCAACCGAGGATACAGAGGTAGTCGGAGATCTGATAGCAGGTTATGTTCTTTTCGACTCCTTTTCTGCATTCGCTTTGTTTGATTCGGGGGTTTGCCATAGTTTTGTGTCTGTATCATTTGTTGTTAGACACCAGCTTTCTTCTGAATCGTTGCCTAGGACTTGCAAGATCACGACTGGGGGTAGCATCATCCTCATCCGTAATATTTGCAAGGATCGGAGAGTAGTTTTGGGAGGTCGACAACTAGATGTGAGTCTGTTCGTAATGCCATTACCGAACTATAATATTGTACTCGGTATGGATTGGTTGAGCAGGCACCATTCCAGTATAGATTATCGCGGTGGTAGAGTTATTTTCAGAGTGCCAGGAGAGCCAGAGTTCGAGTTCACCAGACGGGAGGCGGAGCAGAGCAGCATAGTTTTTTGCGAAGTTTCTGTAGAAGAGCAGAGCATGCCACATCCATTGATAGCTGAGTACATGGATGTATTTCCGAAGGAGTTGACAGGGTTACCTACGGACAGAGATGTGGAGTTCTCTATAGATTTGGTGCCCAGTACAGAGCCGATATCTCAGTACGTCTATAGAGTGAACAACAGCGAGCTAGTGGTGTTCAAGAAGCAGGTCGATGAGTTGCAGGACAAAGGCTTCATCCAATCGAGTTCTTCACCATGGGGTGCACCAGTACTCTTTGTGCCGAAAAAGGATGGATCGGTACGGATGTGTATCGACTACAGGACTCTCAACTGCCTTACGATCAAGAACAAGTACCCGCTGCCGAGGATCGATGATCTGTTCGATCAGTTGAACGGAGCAAAGGTATTCTCCAAAATTGATCTGAGGTCAAGTTACCATCAAGTGAAGGTAAAAAAGGAGGACATTTCGAAGACAGCATTCAGGACACGGTATGGCTAGTTTGAGTTCATGGTGATGTCGTTTGGGTTAACTGACGCCCCAGCGGTATTCATGAACTGATGAACAAGGTGTTCCACCAGTACTTAGACAAGTTCGTGGTGGTATTCATCGACGATATCTTGGTGTACTCGAAGACCCTAGAAGAGCACGAGGAGCACTTGAGAGTAGTTCTGGAGACTCTCAGGAAGGAGCAGCTTTAAGGTAAGTTCTCAAAGTGTGAGTTCTTCCTGGATCGAGTTGATTTCCTAGGTCATATTGTGACCGGGGATGGAATCTCAGTAGACCCGAAGAATATCAGAGCTGTTGAGGCGTGGACAGCACCGAGTTCAGTTGCGGAGATCAGGAGCTTTTTGGGATTGGCAGGCTACTATAGGAGGTTCATTCAGGATTTCTCCCGGGTTGCAGAGCCATTGACTAGACTGACCCAGAAGGACGCAGAGTTTATCTGGTCAGAGGAATGTCAGGTTGCTTTTGATGAGTTGAAGAAGTGACTGACGACAGCCCCTATTCTAACATTGCCATCAGGATCAGACGGGTTCACTATCTACAGTGACGCCTCAGGGTAGGGTCTGGGTTGTATCTTGCATCAGCATGGAAAGGTGATTGCCTATGCATCCAGGCAATTACGTCCGCAAGAGAAGAACTACCCTACCCATGATTTAGAGTTGGCGGCAGTTATCTTTGCTCTTAAGTTGTGGAAGAACTATCTATACGGAGAGCGTGTAGAGATCTTCACAGACCTCAAAAGCTTGAAGTATGTGTTTACACAGAAGGAGCTCAACATGAGGTTGCGGAGATGGTTGGAGTTGATGAAGGACTTTGACATTTTCTTGCAGTATCACCCAGGAAAGGCCAACGTGGTTGCTGATGCCTTGTATAGGTATCCGGTAGCTATGTGTTTGACGATGGAGCGTCACTTGTTAGCAGATTTGGAGAGCCTGGGGATCAAGGTGATTGTGCCAGGAGTTCAGATACAGATATGGGGCCTTCGGATTCAGTCGGACTTGATAGAGAGGATCAAGTCGGCTCAGTTCGACGATGTTACTCTGCGGTGTATCCGAGAGCAGGTTCGAGCAGGATTGGTGGATGATGAGTTTATTCTTGCAGAGGATGGCGCATTGAGGCATGGTTCCAGACTGTGTGTGCCCAGCGGAGAGCTTCGGGAGTAGGTTATACAGGAGGTCCATCGTTCTCAGTACTCTATGCATCCAGGTGCCAATAAGATGTATAGGGATCTGAAGGAGCATGTATGGTGGTATGGGATAAAGCGGGAGGTAGCACACTTCGTAGCCAGATGTTTAGTCTGTCAGTAGGTTAAGGTAGAGAGGCAGAGGCCAGGAGGACTGTTACAGCCATTGCCCATTCCGGAGTGGAAGTGGGAGCACCTTACGATGGACTTTGTTTCTAGATTGTCGCGTACACCAGGAGAAAAAGACGCGATTTGGGTCATCATAGACAGGTTGACCAAATCAGTCCAATTTTTGCCATTTAAAGTGGGCATTATCTACTGAAAGGCTAGTAGAGATGTATATGCGACAGATTGTCAGGATACACGAATTTTCGGTGAGCATTGTCTCGGATCGGGATAGTCGCTTTACTTCCCATTTCTGGCGGAGTCTGCAGACTAGTTTGGACACTCAGCTCAAGTTCAGTACTGCATACCACCCTCAAACGGACGGACAGTCAGAGAGGACTATTCAAACACTCGAGGACATGCTGTGGACTTATGTTCTGGATTTTGGAGGATCCTGGGAGGATCACCTGCACTTAGTGGAGTTTGCATACAACAACAGTTTCCAAGCCAGTATTGGGGTGTCACCATTCGAGGCACTATATGGGTGTAGATGTCGTACACCCTTGTCTTGGGATGACATTGGAGAGCGAGCTTTATTGGGACCTGAGATGGTTGTTGACGCAGCCGAGAAGGTGAAGCTCATCAGAAATCGACTTCGCGTAGCACAGGACAGACAGCGGCATTGGGCTGATAGCCACTGAAGACCTTTGCAGTTTGAGGTACAACTTAGACTTAGGATTAGGATTTTGTTTATTTTGTGATTTTTGTTTGATCATGTAATTGTTATAGTTATGTTGAGACTATGTTTGTGCTAGGTTGAAGATCTGGTGTTCCTGAGGATATCTCCGACGCATGGTACTATTCACTTTGGTGGAGGTGGAAAGCTTAGTCCGCGTTTCATCGGACCTTTTATTATCAGCGGAAGAGTCAGTGACGTGTCATACAGACTGGACTTGCCCCCAGCATTGGAGGGAGTCCACAACGTATTTCACATGTCGTAGTTGAGACGGTATGTGGCAGATCCCAGCCATGTACTGGATCATTCCGAGATCGAGGTGGGCCCTACTCTTAGTTATCTAGAACAGCCTGTGGAGATTCTGGATCGACGGGAGGAAGTGCTGAGGAACCAGACGATACCCTTGGTTCGCATAGCTTGGAGGCACCACTCTCCAGGTGAGCCTACCTGGGAGAGGGAGGACGAGATGCGCGAGCAATACCCTTATCTTTTTCAGTCTTGAGGTATGATTTTTCTATCCTTCTCATCTATTTAGTTTGTCTTTAATTTCGAGGACGAAATTCTTTTAAGGAGGGTAGATTTGTCACATCCATTTTTCTAGTTTGAGGGTATTTTGGTGATTGTAAATTTTTTTGATTATTTTAATATATTATACTATTGGTATTGTGATTTTTGGCCTTTGATAGTATAGCCTTGGTGCAACCTAGCCTATTGTCTCACCATGGCTTAGTGACTTAGTTAGCATGGTTGGTTAGTTTTGTAATCCCATTCTAGTTAGTTTCAACTTAGAAGCTAATTAGCAAAATGGTTAAGGAGCTAGTTAGACCCTTTGATTTTAAGAATTCATTTTTAACTTGTAGAAAGAAGCCCAAGCCCATTGATTATGAAAACCTATCCCATCTTGATGTCGCCGGCCATAGTAGAGTCCCCTACCTCCTATTTAATCTCTCTTAATGAGACTTGCCTCTTTTTCCATTCATTTTCATTCTGGCAAAAAAAACAAAACCTAGGTATGTGTTCTTTCCTATTTTCTTCATTCCTTCTTCTTTTGATTCTGGTCTTTTGCATTGGTTCTAATTCAGTTTTATGGACTGTTGGTGGTGAGCAATTTCAGTTTTGGAGAGAATTGGAGTTTTTGAGTTGCAAGAAGGATCTTCATTTTGAAGCTTTCATTGCGATTCACCCTCAATAGGTAAATCTCTTCAAATCCCTTCAAATCTATTATTTCTTTCCATAGATGCATCCATATAGGTACCCAGACCTGTAGGTGAAGTTTGGTAGGTTTGATTTCGTTTGATAGCCGTATCGGACACGTGTCGGTCCGATGGAACACGTGTTCGACGAAATGCCACTTAGAACTGAAAATTATTATTTTTCGATTCTGTTTTCACGAATTTCTTGCTGATATTATTTGTAATAACTTTCGTGAAGACAGATCTTGATTTGACACGATTTCAGTGTTCGAATCGGACACGGACACGTGTGCACGAGGCCCGTGCACGGCCCCGTGCATGCCTTGCTGTCTGTGCGTCATAACTCGACGTACTGGGCTCCGTTTATGTGAAATTTTATGGATGCGTGGGGGCACCCTTTACGCACGTGCTCCTAAAATTTCACGATGCTTCGTGAAGCTTGCGCGGAGAAATCCAAACGCATGGTTCAGCCAGCACAGTGCACGTGGCTGAAAAGTGCCTGACACGGCCTTCGTACACGAACCACGACGAGACGATGACTCATTCCGGAGCACGAGCACGAAGTCCTATACCTGGGCTATAAAGGGACCCAACCCCTAGACACGACGTGACTCGTGTCGCGAGCCATGGGGCTCGACACGTGCCCACGAGGCCGCACGCGTGCGTGCGCATAGCCGCGCAGGTTCGCTTGTCCTGTGTCATGTGGATGCGACGTGGTGTCGTGTCAGCATGTCCTAGACCTAGACCTGGACCCCACCTAGCTATGTGCACGAGCACGAGGCTTCTTGTTGTGCGTGTGGCGTTCAATCGACCGAAAACGTACGTGCACATACACTTGTCAATGCATGCGTATTCGGTTCTCTCCGATATGCACTCTGTGGACATGATACGACACGAGTTGGATCCCGTGAGTACCCGAGCATGTCACACACGTTACGTCATCGTGTTTGCCAAGTTTCACGGGTTCTAGTTGAGTATGGTGCATTTTGAGCTTCGAGTTGGGTTTTCGGTTTCGGGTTGTGTAATTTTGAGTTGATTTTTGTTATAATTTGATTTTTTGAGATTTATCTCCGAATTTCTGAGTTTGTATAATGTTAGATAGATCCTGGGCTTGCTGGTATTGATCTCTAATTTTACATTCTAAGGTTTCTATCATATATTATATATATAGCCCCTTTCTATCTCTATGTATATATATATACATATAATGTTATGTTTTATATATTATATTATTGATTTCAGTTCTGAATTTATATGAGTTAGTTGATTTGATTTTGATTTGATTTTATATATACTTGGGTGTGTGTGTGTATATATATATATATTCTATATATATATATATATATATATATATATATTATATATATTACTTGGGTGTATCA